>OU015755.1:97775805-97797291 GCA_907169655.1 Acomys percivali | reverse complement strand
GCATAATTAAGAGGCTTGACTAAAAGCGGACGCCCTGCGCTAACCTTCCTGGAAGTCGAAGTCGTTGGAAAGCAAGGCAAAAGTAAAACCAAAAAAACAATGTAGAGTGGGCTCGTCCGGGATTTGAACCCGGGACCTCTCACACCCGAAGCGAGAATCATACCCCTAGACCAACGAGCCGACACACTGCACGGCGTGCAGATGCCTATAGAGGTCGGACTAGCCCTGCCGTGGACCGCGTGGGGACCGCGCCTGGGAGGAAGGCGCATTGTTGCGAGGCATCCTCCTGCAAAACCCTTCGCAGCCGGGTCCAGCGGCCGTGCCGCGTGTCTCTGCGGGACCGCTGTGCCACGGACTCGGCGCGTTCCCCACATGCCACCCGCTGCCCCAAGGTTCCTGCCCGAAGCTCCCCAGCGGCCCAGCGGCCAGTACTGTGCTTTCACGTTTATCGGTGGGACGGCCAGGGACCGAGTCCTGAGCACCCTGCGTGGGACGGCCAGGGACCGAGTCCTGAGCACCCTGCGTGGGACGGCCAGGGACCGAGTCCTGAGCACCCTGCGTGGGACGGCCAGGGGCCGAGTCCTGAGCACCCCGGGTGGACTTGGTTATGCCCAAGTCGCGAGACACCCCCCCCTCCCTTCCCCCGAAGACCACCGGGAATCAGCCGGATGCAATTTACACAGGGTCTTTTATTGCGCAAGCCTTGGAGCTCGGACCCACAGATCCCCCCCAGCAACTGGAAGCAGGTGTCGCCCCGACTCCTGAGGGTACAGGGTTCATAAAGGCAAAAACCTCAAGCGGGGCTTTCCAAGCCTTGCCGTTATATGATTGGGTACGGGAGTTGTAGGCCAAACCGCAAGGGGAATTTTTGTTTTGTTTTGTTTTTCAAGACAGGATTTCACTGTGTAGCCTTGATTGTCCTGGACTCGCTTCCTAGACCAGGCTGGCCCCGAACTCACAGCGATCCACCTGCCTCTCGCAAGGGAAATTTTAATCTACTGTGGGGTTTGCCCCTGATTGCTCGGCTCCGGGTGTAAGGGAGATTTTACCAGGCGTACTTTTGTGGGCTTTCGGAGAACTTGAGGAACAGGAACATGGGGAAAGGGTGGAGTTCACCATGGGGGCAAGACAGAGGCTTGGTGCAAAATGACATTTGGGGAAGGGGGTAGGGGTAGTTCACCATTTGTTTAGCCCCCCACAGCCTGTAGCTTTTCTTGCACCTCCGCGTTAGTCTGACTGCGGAGACAGAGGCAGGCGCTGGGTTAGAGTTTAGCAGCTCACCCTGCAGCCACAGGCTCCTGTGACCTGTATGGAAGTACCACCTGTCAATAAAAGGCCTATCAGCCTATCAGCTGAGGCAGGAGACTGGGAGGTGGGACTTCCCACAGGAGGCGGAGCTCTGCGACCGGCTCAGAGGCGGCAGATTTGCCTGGCGACTCCGAGGAAGACATGTGCAGCTGACCGGAGGTAACCAGCCCTGCGGCACACAGCGAATAGACTAGATTAAAGCCGTTATTTCGGGAACCCGGCACGGGTGGACGAGCACTCGGCAAGCGGGCGCTGGGGCCGCGCTGCGGTCTCTCTGCGGTGGGAGCCTCAGGGCACCGTGGCTAGGGCTTCTTCCAAACAAAGAGAGAGCTAGGCTGCCCAGGGAAAACCGCAGCCTATTTCAGGCCCACGCGGGAAAAGCCTAGGGACCGACCTGAAGAGGGTGCGCCAGGAGCCAGCAGCGTGTCGCCAGCGGGGAGGGGGTCGGGCATCCCAGGTCACGAGTCTTGTCTGAAAGACAGAGGCCGGGCTAGTCACTGCGCGGGAAGGAGAAGCCGAACACAGACAGAGACAAGAGAAAATCCGAGGCGGCAAAACTTCTGAAGAGGTTTTTTTAAAAAAAAGTGTGAGCCGGGCGGTGGTGGCGCACGCCTTTAAGCCCAGCACTCGGGAGGCAGAGGCAGGCAGATCGCTGTGAGTTCGAGGCCAGCCTGGTCTACAAAGTGAGTCCAGGACAGTCAAGGCTACACAGAGAAACCCTGTCTCGAAAAACCAAAAAAAAAAAAAAAAAAAAAAGTGTGAAACTATGCTTTAATGGTACAGAAGGAAAATGAATAGAAAACTGAAGAATCCCGTCTTTCTGTGACGCGTCAGCAATAAACCTTTGCTTTTGCATCAGTGTGGTGTATTTTGCGTGGTCTCTGGCTGCTATCCCCGTCCCGAGTTGGGCGCGGAGGTATAACATTTTGGTGCATTGGCCGGGAATCGGGAGTCGCCCCAGGACCCACATTCCATCCACCCACTGAAGGTTTCTCTTGGCCCGGGCCACCGACGACCGACGAGGTCGTGAGTTGCTTTCCTTTTGTCGCTTTCATTTTGTATTTGTCTATGTGCCTGTGTATCTGTCTATTTGGTCTTTTTGTAATTTGTACCCGGACAAGAAGGGGGTCAGACGTGGCCGGTCCCTTCCTTCCCTCACCCTGGAGGACGCTCTGGAGGTGGTCTTTTGGAGGACGCTCCGGAGGTGGTCTTTTGGAGGACGCTCTGACAAACCCATCCATCTCCTCAACTCTGAAAACGGCTGTGCCTCCCCACAGCCGCCAGAATCTGCATTTTCAGTTTTGCTTACGATTTGGCGTCAATCCACAACGAACCAACACTGCTGCTAACACCACCATGGGGCAGATTGCAAAACTACCCCCCTTAACTCTAACTCGCGACCATTTCAGGGACGTGCGAGCCCGAGCACATAATCTCTCGGTGGACATCCGCAAAGGACGGTGGCAAACGTTCTGCTCCTCGGAATGGCACACCTTCAACATGGGATGGCCACTCGAGGGGACTTTTAACTCTCTGATTATTTCCGGGGTCAAGTCTATTGTTTTCAGCCTGGGACCCCATGGACATCCCGACCAAGTACCCTATGTTCTGACGTGGGAAAACTTGGTCGCCGATCCTCCTTCATGGGTCCGCCCTTTTCTGCCACCGAAACCGCCAATGAGAGTTGAATCCACGCTTTTGCCTGTGACTTCGCCCTCTACTCAGGAACAAGCTCCAGTTAGCGGGAATCCCGACTCCCAACAGAAACAAAAACCTGTCTTACCCCCAGACCCAACCCACGGCCTCCTCCTCCTAGCCCCTCCTCCTCCTTACCCACAACCTCTAGTCTCCCCACCTCCATCTCTTTCCTCTTCTTCCTCCTCACCCACTATCTCCCCTACTGCACCTCCGCCTCCCGCTCCCGACCCTCCTCTCTCCTCAGCTACCCCTTCCTCCCCATGTCGCCTTCGCCTACGATGGGGCCCCACCGAAAACCAATGGCAATCCTCCCTTTTCCCTCTCCGTACGACCAATGGTGAAATCACGTACTGGCCCTTCTCCTCCTCCGACCTCTATAACTGGAAAACCCACAATCCTCCTTTCTCTCAGGATCCTCGGGCCTTAACCTCTCTCATAGAATCCATCCTCCTGACACATCAGCCCACTTGGGATGATTGTCAACAGTTGTTGCAAGTGCTCCTGACGACTGACGAACGCCAACGGGTCCTCCTAGGGGCCAGGAAAAATGTTCCTGGGCCTGGAGGAGCCCCCCACACTCCTGCCTAGTGAAATTGACGCAGGATTCCCTCTCACCTGCCCAGACTGGGATTACGAAACTCCAGCAGGTAAGGGAACGTCTCCGTGTCTATCACCAGACTCTGTTGGCGGGTCTCAAAGGGGCTGGAAAGTGCCCTACTAATCTGGCCAAGGTAAGAGCTATAACTCAGGGCAAGGACGAAAGCCCTGCCGCCTTTTTGGGACGACTGCTTGAGGGTTTCCGTATGTACACTCCATTTGACCCTATGGCAACTGAACATAAGGTGACAGTGGTTATGTCCTTCATAGATCAGGCAGCTCCTGATACTAAAGGAAAATGACAAAGACTAGATGGCATTTAGACTCTCAGTATTCGGGACTTAGAGAGGCAGAGAAGGTGTACAACAAAAGAGAAACACCAGAGGAGGAGGAAGCTAGGATGACTAGGGAACAGGAAGAACGTGAAAACCGCCGAGAAAAGCGAAAAAATAAGGAACTGACGAGGCTCTTGGCTGCAGCAGTGGCAGATAGCCCCAGGCCTAAGGGACAGGATAAAGAAGGTGGAGACAAAAGGCGGCCCAAGGTAGACAAAGACTAATGTGCCTACTGCAAAGAAGGAGGCCATTGGATCTGAGACTGCCCTAAGCGACCCAAGGACCGGAAGAAGGTTCCAGTCCTGACACTAGATGAAGACAGCAACTGAAGAGGTCAGGGCTCTGATGCACCCCCTGAGCCCAGGCTAACCATCACAGTCGGGGGGCAACTGAAGAGGTCAGGGCTCTGACGCCCCCCCCCCCCCCCGAGCCCAGGCTAACCATCACAGTCGGGGGGGCAACGTACCACCTTCCTAGTAGATACCCGTGCCCAACACTCAGTCTTGACCCATGCATCTGGACCTATGTCATCAAAAACCTCATGGGTCCAGGGGCCACGGGAAGCAAATCACACCGATGGACCAACAAGTGAACAGTCAGTCTTGGCACAGGTACCGTGACCCATTCTTTCCTTGTGGTCCCCGAATGCCCCTACCCCCTACTAGGAAGGGATTTATTGACTAAAATGGGAGTCCAAATACATTTCTCTGAAAACGGGGCACAAGTGCTTGACCCAGCTGGAGCCCCTATACAAGTCCTTACAGTAAAAATTCGAGATGAGTACAGGTTGTTCGAACCCCCACCCCAGGGACCTCTCTCAGACAATAGCCCATGGCGCCAACAATTTCCCCAGTCATGGGCAGAGACCAGAGGGCTAGGACTAGCTCATCATCAGCCACCTATTATTGTGACTCTTAAGCCTACTGCTGTGCCGATCTCAATCAAACAATACCCAATGAGCCATGAAGCCAGGATCAAAATAGGCCAGCATATCCACCGGTTCCTGAAACTAGGGGTCCTCAAACCCTGTCAGTCCCCCGGAACATACCCCTCCTGCCTGTCAAGAAGCCAGGAACCCAGGACTATAGACCAGTCCAGGACCGCCAAGAAGTTAACAAACGGGTGATAGATATACACCCCACGGTGCCTAACCCATACAACCTCCTGAGCACCCTAAGGCCAAACCTTACCTGGTCTACGGTCCTGGGCCTAAAAGATGCCTTTTTCAGCCTGCCTTTAGCTCCCTAGGGCCAACCTTACTTCGCCTTTGAATGGAGAGACCCCGAACTGGGGGTTTCAGGGCAAGTAACATGGACATGCCTCCCCCAAGGGTTCAAAAATTCTCCCACTCTGTTTGATGAGGCTTTACACGAAGACTTGACTGATTTCCGCACTCAGAACCCTGAGGTGATGCTTCTACAATACGTAGATGACCTCTTGCTGGCCGCTCCCTCCAGAGATGCCTGCATCCTGGGAACTCAACAGTTACTGCAAGAACTAGGTGACAAAGGCCACCGTGCTTCAGCCAAAAAGGCCCAGATCTGCCGACAAGAGGTCACTTATCTGGGTCATGTCTTAAAAGATGGCTCACTAAGAGCAGGACTGACACTGGCAAAGATCCCACCACCCCAGAACCCCAGACAGTTGCGAGAATTCCTGGGAACTGCGGGATTCTGCTACCTCTGGATACCGGGATTCACAGAGATGGCTGCCCCCTTGTACCCCTTGACACGAGGCCCAGACTCTTTCACCTGGGGGGAATCCCAACAAAAGGCCTTTGATGCCATCAAAAAGGCCCTTTTGTCAGCCCCTGCCCTGGGGCCTACCATACACCACTAAACCCTTCGCTTTGTTCATAGATGAAAGGCGAGGGATCGCAAAAGGAGTTTTGACCCAAACCTTAGGGCCGCGGAAGCAACCTATAGCCTACTTATCCAAGCAACTAGATGCAGTGGCTGCAGGATGGCCTCCCTGTCTGTGTATTATGGCCGCCACAGCTCTTCTAGTTAAAGATGCCAACAAGCTGACTCTGGGACAGCCCCTAACTGTAATCACACCCTATGCCCTGGAGGCCATAGTGCGCCAGCCTCTTGACAGGTGGATCACCAATGCCCGCCTGACACACTATCAGGCCCTACTCCTGGACTCAGAACGCATCACCTTCGGCCCGCCAACCGCCCTCAACCCTGCAACTCTGCTGCCTAGGCAGGATAAAGATCAAGAGGCCCTTCATGACTGTCACCAGGTTCCGGCTACAACCCACGGGACAAGAGAAGATCTCCAAGACCATGAGCTACCGGAAGCAGACCACACCTGGTACACGGATGGCAGCAGCTATCTTGATGCAGGTACTCGGCGAGCGGGAGCAGCAGTTGTAGATGGGCATCAGGTGATCTGGGCTCAGGCTTTGCCACCGGCACGTCAGCTCGAAAAGCCGAATTAATAGCCCTCACAAAAGCTCTCGAACCCTCCCAGAATAAAAAGGCTAACATTTACATGGACATTAGATATGCCTTTGCCACCACTCATGTACATGGGAGCATCTATGAGCGCCCAGGCCTATTAACATCGGAAGGAAAAGAAATCAAAAGTAAACCTGAGATTTTGGTCCTACTAAAAGCCCTTTTCCTACCAGCCCGGGTGGCCATCATCCATTGCCCAGGGCACCAAAAAGGACAAAACCCAATCGCCTTAGGAAACCAACAGGCTGATCGGGTAGCAAAACAAGTAGCACTTGCTAAAACCCTAGCCTTAATGCTAGAAGCTGGCAGAGCTAATCAAATAGCATACCAATCAGAACCCTACAAGTAGGCTCCAGCAGACCAAGAACAAGCCCAATCCTTAGGAGCAACACTGGACCCAGTAAGCCAACACTGGACAAAAGATGGTAAGACTGTGTTGCCCACCAAGGAAGCCACCACTGTGATCCAGCAAATGCATATTTGGACCCATTTGGGAACAAAGAAACTCCAACAGATCCTTGACAAGACCGATTACCTCATCCCAAAGGCTAATGTCCTACTTGATAAGATTGTGACCAACTGCCAAGCCTGCCAACAAGTAAACGCCGGTAAAAACCGAGCCCCTGAGGGCACTCAAGCCTGTGGAGACCAGCCTGGAACCTACTGGGAAGTAGACTTCACCGAGGTAAAGCCCCCTGCTGTGGGCTATAAATACTTACTGGTCTTTATAGATACCTTTTCAGGTTGGGTAGAAGCCTTCCCAACATGCCAAGAAATTGCCAACATGGTCACGAAAGCCATCCTAGAAGACATTTTTCCCCAGTTTGGATTACCCAAAGGTAATTGGGTCAGATAACGGGCCTGCCTTCGTCTCCCAGGTAAGTCAGGGACTGGCCAAGATCCTGGGGGCTACTTGGAAATTACGTTGTGCTTATAGGCCCCAAAGCTCAGGACAGGTAGAAAGGATGAATAGAACTCTAAAAGAGACCCTGACTAAATTGACCATTGAGACTGGCTTAAAAGACTGGAGATGCCTCCTACCCCTGGCCCTATTCAGGGCCAGGAACACCCCTTCTCGCTTTAACCTGACCCCATACGAAATTTTATATGGAGGGCCACCACCTTTGTCTACCATGCTCAATTCTTATCAGCCCTCTGCTTCTAAAACTGATTTACAGGCTCGCCTAAAGGGGCTGCAAGCAGTGCAGGCCCAAGTCTGGGCCCCCCTTGCTGAGATCTACAAGCCCGGCCACGACCAGACGAGACACCCCTTCCAGGTTGGTGACTCGGTCTACATAAGACGACACTGGACCCAGGGACTGAGCCCGGTGGAAAGGACCCTACACTGTCCTCCTAACCACACCTACCACTCTCAAAGTGGACGGAATTGCCGCTTGGGTACACGCCTCTCACACAAAAGCCGCTCCTCCAGACCCCGAACAACGCTCTCAATGGCACCTGCACCACTCCGAAGATGCTCTAAAGATAAGACTCACCCGGTTAAAGGACTAGACCTATACCATTGCTTAACTCTGTATGTGTTTTTCCTCACTTTCATGTCAAATATGATGACGGTAGCTAACCCTAACCCCCATCACCCTCTAAAATTAACTTGGCAAGTGGTTTCACAAGTAGGTGACCCCATATGGGAACAAACTCAAATAGCTCCTGCCTGGACTTGGTGGCCTACCCTGTACCCTGACTTGTGCAAATTAACACTAGGTTTGCCCGGATGGGATCTAGATAACTATGAAGGTACTCAGAGTCAGGCCCCAACCACCTGCGACTCTGCCTGGGTTCACAAGGGAAGGGGCCCCCACATATGGGGAGGGTGCTGCAACCACCATTGGCGACAACTCCTTCGGTGAGACATTGCCGCTCAGTTTTATGTCTGCCCTGGGTACCATCGCCCCAAATCTCAAATTAATCGATGTGGAGGGCCCACAGATTTCTTTTGTAAAAGCTGGAAATGTGAAACTACTGGAAATACCAATTGGAAACCCTCTTCCTCCTGGGATTATATTACTGTAACCAATAATTACTCCACAACTGGTACCCAGGATATTTTGAAGTACCTGAGTGTTCAGGATGGTGTCACCCTCTAGCTGTAAGTTTTACCCCCGCCGGTAAACAACAAAAGCAATGGACAGGAAAAGGGTACACCTGGGGGTTCCGCTTCTACTGGGATCAACATGATTATGGGTTCACTTTTTCTATCCGTCTTAAAATAGAAGAACCACCTAAAATACTAATAGGCCCCCAACCCTGTCCTTGCTAGCACCGGAATCCTCCCTGCCAACCCTGAGATACCATCACAACCCCCACACCAACCTCTCCCAAAACCTCCACTTACCTCCCAAAAAAGAGACAAGCAAGGAACGGAATCGCCCGTGTCCAAGGCTGGAGAACGTCTCGTCTTTAACCTGGTAGAGGAAGCCTTCAAAGCTTTAAACCGCACAAACCCCGATGCCACCAAATCCTGGAGGCTCTGCTTATCCTCTAGCCCCCCATATTATGAAGGAATTGCTTCCCCCGTCAGCTTTATTATAGAGACCACTAATCATTCCTCTTGTGATTGGGGACAAAACGAAAAGATCACTCTTGCCCAGGTCTCAGGAAAGGGAACATGCGTAGGGAATATACCCTTAAGCCACCAGCATCTTTGTAAAAACTTTCACTCAGTAGCTAAAGCTCAAACTATTAATCACTTTCTGACTCCTCCCCTGGGTCTGTGGTGGGCCTGTAATACTGGGCTCACCCCTTGCATTTCCTCTGTCGTATTCGACCCAACTTCTCATTACTGTATTACAATCCAGCTTGTCCCCAAGATATACTACCGGACTGCCCAAGCGTTTGAAAATAGCCTCAAAATGCCATCCCTCACCCGTTTTCAGAGAGAGCCTATATCCCTGACTTTAGCCGCCGTGCTAGGCGAAGGATTCGCCACGGGGATTGGAACAGGCACAGCTGCCTTAATTCATGGTAACCAACAATTTAACGAACTCAGAATAGCCATAGATGAAGACCTCCATGCCCTAGAACAATCTATCCCTAAGGTAGAAGAATCCCTCACATCACTGTCCGAGGTAGTCCTGCAAAATAGAAGGGGACTAGAATTAGTATTTTTCAAAGAAGGAGGCTTATGTGCAGCTTTAAAAAAACAATGCTGCTTTTATATAGATCATACTGCAGTAGTCAGAGATTCTATGGCTAGGCTCTGAGAACGCCTCAAAAAATGAAAACAAGAGCTAGAGTCCAACCGAGGATTGTTTGAAAAATGGTATAACCAGTCTCCCTGGTTTTCTGCCTTAATATCGTCTATTATTGGGCCTTTGGCCCTACTTATACTCATCTTTATGCTCGGCCTATGCCTCTTAACCCGCTTAATGGCTTCTATTAAAGACAGACTTAATATAACCCAAGCTTTAGTCCTAACCCAGCAATATCAAGCCATTGTCCCTGGACCTCAGAGAGAAACCCAGGAACCGCCTTGTGAATCTGCCTTATAAATCTACCCCTGTCTGGGAGAATCTATCTGGCGAAATACTCCAGGACAATTGATCAAAAGTCTGTGGTGCTTCACTGGAGGATACCTCAGTCAACATTCAACACACCCAGAAGTCTCTAAGTCAAAACTGGTTTGGGTTTGCGGTCTTATGGCTTTTCCATAGTGCAATAAAATTACCTTTGCGCTGGGATGAGGGGGGGGCTGGGGGCCATGAGATAGTAAAACATAAATACCAACTCAATATAACCAGAGTCTCAAGACTGAGACACTTTATAACCAGAGGAGGGAATGAGGAACCCTGTCTTTCTGTGAGTCTGCAGCTTCTTGGCTCCTTCTTAGTCCAGGACAAGGAAAGGAAGATAGGCAGCCTGAGAACTTAAACTTTTAACCCTGGGTCCCAAAAATAAGGAACAACCAAGTGGCCCCAGAGGTTTCTCAAAAGCCTCCCACCGCGAGTGTTGCACTCTGGTTCTTGGATTAATTTGGTAACTGCCTGAGCAACTTGTTCTGGGAACTGGGGAGTAACTCTTGAGGTAATGGGCAACTTCCAAATGTCAGATGTCACCAGCGAGGGGTCTCCACCCGCTTGCGGTCAGATGATCCTCTTCATGTGGTGGCCTCCGCCCGTTTGCGGTTAAATGTCCTAATGTCCCCACCTACCTGTGGTCACCTGTGGTCAAGATGACTTAACGTCCACCCCCACCTGCTTTGTGGTTTTCGCCTTTAAAACTAGCCTGTATGACATGGCGTGGTGGCGCACGCCTTTAATCCCAGCACTCGGGAGGCAGAGGCAGGCGGATTGCTGTGTGTTCAAGGCCAGCCTGGTCTACAAATCGAGTCCAGGACAGCCAAGGCTACATAGGGAGACCCTGTCTCAAAAAAACAAAAAAACAAAAAACAAAAAAAAACTAGCCTGTACCAGCTACTCAGGGTCCTTCACCTCCCGAGTGCTGAGGGACCCTGCCGCGTCAGCAATAAATCTTTGCTTTTGCATCAGTGTGGTGTATTTTGCGTGGTCTCTTGCCCTTCCCGAGTTGGGCGCGGAGGTCCAACAAAACATCATAGATAGATATAGTTTAAAGTGAGTAATATGAAGTCTTTAGAGAATTAGATAAATGTATAGAAATAAGGCATGGGCTGGGGAGATGGGTCAGTGGTTACGTTGTGTGTGTGCCCTTTTCTCAGGTGGAGACGACACCACACTCTGGTCTGACGGTAATATATGAGTCGTTCCCCACCCCTCAGCACCCCCAAAGCAAGGGGGGGTCCCAGCTTGGTAAATGCCTATTGGTTAAGATACATAAGGGGGTCTTGGGCTAGAGAGATGGCTCAGAGGTTAAGAGCACTGACTGTTCTTCCAAAGGTCATGAGTTCAATTCCCAGCAACCACATGTTGGCTCACAACCATCTATAATGAAATCTGTATACATAATAAATAAATCTTTAAAAAAAAAAATAAAAATAAAATAAAAAAGGGGGGGTCTTGTGTATTAAAACAATAGGTTACCAGAGGTCACCAAAATCACAAACAGCTCTGGCCTTCTTTGTTCTCCCTTTGGGGGGTGGGGAGCATCTGGTCTCAGTCCTGCCCTGTGCCTATCAGCTGTTGCTAGGGGAGAGGAGCAATAGCACAGCTCGGCTATCCGAGCTGGGGACCCTTTGGTCTGGTTTCCTAGCGACCATATCTCGGTGGGCAGAAAGGAATGTGGCAAGGTTGGCCCTCCCTGCAGCATTGCGCAGTCCTTCAAAGCCTATTTCTTAAAACCTTGCCTTAGTGACAATGGATTTTAATTCCTTTTGGTCTCTCAGTTAAGAGCACTTGGTCCTGCTCTTCCAGAGGTCCTGAGTTCGATTCCTGGCAACCACGTGGTGGCTCTACATAGGGATCCGATGCCCTCTTCTAGGGGTGCAGGTGTACCCGACAGCGCTCCTGAGAAGGGCCCTGGCTCCGCCACCGGTTTCATTTTCTCACTGAGCCAGTATAGGCCGGAAGCATCTGCTTCTCAGCCTGCCTGTTTGATCATGGCTGCCTTTTTGGTTTTTTTTGGTTTTTCGAGACAAGGTTTCTCTGTGTAGTCTTGACTGTCCTGGACTCGCTTTTGTAGTCCAGGCCCTCCTCGAACTCACAGCAGCGATCCACCTGCCTCTGCTTCCAAGTGCTGGGATTAAAGGCATACATACGCTACCACCGCCTGGTGATCATCGTCTTTTTTTTTTTCCTCATTGTTGTCTTATTGCCGAACTTCCCGTCTCAGAGAATGGGCCAAGCGCAGACCACCCCTCTGGCCCTCGTCCAGTCTCACTTTAAGGAGTTCAGAATGGCCAACGCTCAAGGATGGATGGCCAGAGGACAGATTCATCGGGTCAAGGAGGTTGTCTTTGCGAGGCCAGGGCATCCAGATCAGGTGCCTGTATAGTTACTTGGCAGTATTTGGTGGAGAGCCCCCCACCTACCTGCTTGAAATCCCTCCTTCTCCCATCCTAGGTGGCTCTCCTGGTGAGAGAGAAACCAGACAGAAGGCTGCACACCATCATTGCTGGGACCTTGGCCCCTCCCCCACAGACCCAGATCAAAGGGGAAGATGGGGGCTGGGAGAGAGGAAGAAACGGGGGTGGGGTGGGGGGAGAGAAATGGAGAAAGACAGAGAGAAGGCAGGAGCAGAGAGAGGAAGAAAGAGAGAATCTTCAGAATCCCCACGCAGGGGGAGGAACAGTGGAAGTCTCCAGACCCCCAAGGGAGCCGCCACATACTCCATCATGTGCCGGGCATCGACCAGAATCCATGGCGACCTTGCTTCTGCACCGCACGGCCCCACCAAGTTAGGGTGGTTACCAATCCCAGACCTGTGTCCCCTTCTCTACCAGTGATTTGTTTAACTGGCGACCCAGTTTTTCTGAGAAATTCTCAGGCCGTATTGAGCTCACAAATTCCGTAACGGTGACACAGCGGCCCACGTGGGATGGTTCTCAGCAACCCTTTCAGACTTTGTTGTCGAGGAGAGGGACCGCATTTTAGGATCCTCCTGGACACTGGTTCCGGGAGCACAGACCCCAGCGCAAGTTGACACAGCTTCCCCCTTGGACAGGCTGGACCGGGACCGCCGTACGCATGCGCACAGGTAGGGAACAGCTCCGGGTCTACCGCCAGGTTCTAACGGGAGGCTTCCGGGAAGCCGCCAAGGCAACCCATACATTTGTTTAAGACAACTGAGATAGTAGAGGGAAAAGATGAGTCCCCTAGGAGCTACCTGCAGAGGCTTCTAGAAGCCTACCAAACCAACATGCACAATGACCCAGAGCACCAGTCAGCAATCAACCTGGCATTCCTTACACAAGCATCCACCGGAAGCTGCAGAGGCTGGATGGATTTATCGGTAAGAACGGGAGTGAATTGGTTGCTGTGGCGGAAACTGAGGAGGACAGACAGACACACGAGGATTAATCCAGACCTTTCCGGCTTTGTGGTACTTCCCGGACAAACTCCAAGCACTAGCGCGGGGACGAAACTGAGGTAAGCCTTTGGCAACCAGCCGCGAGATGGCGAGATGGCGAGGGGCCAGGGAGCAGCTAACTCCCCCGCCCGCCAACCTTTGCAGAAGAATCAATGTGCATACTGCAAGGAAATGGCACAAAGCCGGGCATGGTGGCGCCCACTCATCCCAGCTCCATCCCAGCACTCGGGAGGAGAGGCAGGTGGATCGCTGTGAGTTCGAGGCCAGCCTGGTCTACAAAGTGAGTCCGGGACAGCCAAGGCTACAGAGGAACCCCATCTCGAAAAACAACAACAACAAAGAAACAGGGCACAAATGCCCCAAGAAAAGAAACAGCCCTAAGGTCCTTGAAGTAGAGGAAATTGATGAGGTGGATGATTATGTTGGGGCTCAAAACCCCTCCGTGCGCCCTGGGCAACCTTGAAGGCGGATCGGGAGCTTGTGGACTTCCTGGTGGATACGGAGCCCAACATGCAGTATTAAAACAACCAACAGGGCCACAGGAACTGAGCCTTACCCGTGGATTACCCAAAGAATAGTGAGTGGACTTAGGAAGAGGGCCGGTAACCCATTAATTCGTGGGGATTCCAGGGTGCCCCCATCCGCTATTGGGGCGAGACCTCCTGACCAATATGGGAGCTCAGATCTATTTTGGACCAGAAGGAGCCAAGTTATGGGCTCCACTGGCCCCATCCATGCCCTGACTTTAGCACTGGAAGAAGAATACAAGCTGTATTGCCAGCCGTGCCCCCACGCCCCCCCCCCCCCCCCCCCCCCCGCTGCCTCCTTTTTAGATGAATTTCTGAATGCGATCCCCTGATGTCTGGGCAGAAAATCCGGCAGGCTTGGCCCAACATAGAGCCCCAGTCATTGTACAACTAAAAACAGGGGCTACTCCTGCGCGAGTCAGGCGATACCCAGTGCCCCAGGAGGTAAGAGTCATATACATCAACAGACACTGGGAGGCAGGCAATCCTGGTGGCCGGCCTCGACTGGACACTCCCATTCAAATGATTATCAGCCGGTGCAGGACCTTGGGGAGGTCAACAAACGGGTAGAGGGCCTGCATCCCGCCTTGCCCACCCCCTACACATCTGGCTGAGTGGTCTGCCTCCTCAACAAACGGCTCCCACCGTCCTGGACCTGAAGGATTCTTTCTTTAGCCTGCGCCTAGCACCGGTGAGCAAGCCTCTCTTTGCCTTTGAATGGCATGATACGGCAGCTCGCTTGCACTCACCTCCCACAGGGATTCAAGACCCCACTGAGCATCTTCCACGAGGGTGGAATACAGACGCGGCCACCCCTAGGGAAGCCTCCTTCCATATGTAGACTGATCTCCTCACAGCTCCAACATTGGAGACTTGCCAGGAGGCTACCCCGAGACCTGCTGCAAGAACCCGGTCATCTGGGGTACAAGAGTATAGGCCAGGAAGGCCCGAGGCGGCCAATCAGAGGCGGCTTGCCTGGGTCACATGCTCAAGGTGGGCCAATGAATGTTGCCCTCTGCACGGACAGAGACTGTGTTGACCGATCCTGTCGCCACCGACCGAGACAGTGAGGGGATGCTTGGATCAACAGGATTTGCAGACTCTGAGTGCCCAGGGACACTGAAATTGCCAGGTCCCGGTGTGATGGCCACAAGAAGGCAAGAGAATGGCTTAAACTGGACTCCTGAAATGGACAGTGCCTTCCAGAGACTCAAACAGGCCCTGTTAGAGACTCCAGCCTTGGCGTTACTTGGCATTTATATACTATTCCATCCATGTGTGGACAAAAACAAGGGCCTGGCTAAAGGAGTCACTACCCAGACCTTGGGGCCATGGAAGAGGCCGGCGGCCTATTTGTGAAAGACACTGGACCTGGTGGTAGCCCAAGGCTGGCCTCCCTGTCTCCAGCCACCGCCCCATTCGTTAAGGATGCAGATGAGACCACTATGGGACAGGAACTGGTGGCCGCTACCCCTCTAAAGAACCCACCTGACTTCCAGCTGTCGAATGCCAGGCTGGCACACGATCAGCCCTTTACCCGCCCTGCATCTGATACGGTCTTCCGTCAGCGCTCAACCTGGCAACCCTTTCGCCATATCCTGACTCAGCAGTCCAACATTGTCACACTGTGTTACAACCCATCCAGGGCTCGAGGCCCGATCTGACTGGACATCCGCTGGCCAGAGGCAGAATGAATGCTCTTTGCTGTCCGGGGTGGCACCAGGTATGCGGGGGCAGCAGCCGTGAACGTTATGGAGGCTCTGGGCACAGGCTTTGACACGAGGCGCCTCAGCCCAATGAGCCGAGCCAAATGGCTCTCACCAAGGCCCTTCAGCTGGCAAAGGGGGACAGTGACGACGTTTATACTGACAGCACATGTGCCTTTACCACAGCACACATGCCATTTACAAAGGGGCCTCCTGGCAGCAGAAAGGGGAAACGATTAAAAATAAAGGAGAAGAGCTGGGCACGGTGGTGGCGCATGCCTTTAATCCCAGCACTCGGGAGGCAGAGGCAGGCGGATCGCTGTGAGTTCAAGGCCAGCCTGGTCTACAAAATGAGTCCAGGACAGCCAAGGCTACACAGAGAGACCCTGTCTCAAAAAAAAAAAAAAAAAAAAAGGAGAAATTCTGGAAGCCTTATGGCTCTCCCCGAGAGGTGGCATTGTTCACTGCCCAGGCCACCAGAAGGGGCATACACAGGTGGCCAAGGGAAATGGGAGGGCAGCTGCAGCTGCCAAAAGGCCTGCACTCCGGGTGTCCTCGGCCCTAGTTGTGATAGTGCCTCCCCAATCGCGCACTGACCCCCTCCCCAAGGCACGGAAGATGACATGGCTAAATGTCAGAAGGTCTACAGGAAGGACCCATGGCTGCGCACAGCTGAGGACCTCGTCCTCCCCCGAGAATTCGCAAAGCGGCTAATTCATGGAATCTATCGGAGCACCCGCCTCAGGACAAGGAAAATAACGGAGTCACTCAGAGGGGCCGATTATAAGATCTTCCCGATGGGGGAACTGATTGGAAACATTTCACTGCCCCTCCCGCCCGCCGAGCTGTCAATGCATCAAACACAACTCCAACTATCACTGGTACCAGGGTTCCACATCATCCTAGTGCAAATTGGGACACAGGCTGCACTGACATAAAGCCTGGTAAACATGGTTATAAATACCTGTTAGTTTTTATAGACACCTTTTCAGGAAGGGTAGAAGCCAACCCCCACAAAGAAGGACCACTACAGTGGTCGAGAAGGTTCCGGAAGAAGTCATCCCCAGGTATGGACTTTCCTCACTGCTCAGGTCAGACAACAACAGACCTGCCTTCATCTCTCAAGTAACTCAGGGATTAGTTAATGTTTTCGGGGTCAGTTGGAAACTGCGTTGTGTATATCGCCCCCAGAGTAGAGGTAGAGAGGATGAATTGGACACTTAAGGGGCTTTAACTAAATTATCCCTGGAAACTGGCAGAGACTGGGTGAGCTTGTTTCCCTATGCCTTATATAGGACCAGCAAACACCCCCTACACTTGTGGGGTCACCCCCTTTGGAATCCTACATGGGAGACCCTCACCCCTTTGCCTGATCTGCAGTCGGATCTGCTTGCAGAAACAGACAACCAGCATTTCCCAGAATCTTTACAGGCCCTATGCCAGATGCAGAAAAATCTCTGGCCATTCCTTAAAGACGTATGAATCTGCACCCCCTGCTAACCCTCATTGTTTCGAACCAGGTGACAGAAGTCCGGGTCAAACCTCACGGTGATCCTGACCACCCCGCGGCTGTTCAGGTGGTTGGGGTCTGGACCTGGGTACACCACTCCCACGTCAAACCAGCAGGACCAGAGACCTCCCGAGCACTGAGACCGAGGCGTGAAGGGATCCCAGGCAAGGCCGAGCAACGATCGGGAGAGACACCGTGTTCTGCCGACCCACGGGAGCCGCAGTGTCATCGCTCCTTGCTCTGCTTGCTGACCCGCTTCGATGGCCCCCGCACCAGCCTCTGAACCTCACTTGGGTGCTTACCAACACTGGCACAGGAGAAGTTCTTTATCAGGTGTCCCATATAGCACCCAAGGGGACTTAGTACCCAGATCTGAGATTTGATTTTTTTTTTTTTTTTTTTTGGTTTTTCGAGACAGGGTTTCTCTGTGTAGCCTTGACTGTCCTGGACTCACTTTGTAGACCAGGCTGGCCTCTAACTCACAGCGATCCACCTGCCTCTGCCTCCCGAGTGCTGGGATTAAAGGCATGCGCCACCACGCCCGGCGATCTGAGATTTGATATGAGAGACCTGTTTCCAGTTGTCAGTGCCGACGGAGGGAGACGGGCCGGGAGTGTTGGAGACTTGAGACAGTGGGACTTCTATGCCTGCCCAGGCAATCTAAGCCTGGCCTTGGAAAAGAAATGCGGAGGCTCATCCGACTACTTTTGCAAGGTGCGGGGTTGTGAAAGCACAGGAGTGGGTTCTTGGATTAAGGACAGAGATGAGCATATCACCATGAGTAGAGGGAATGGCTCCGGTTGCTACACAGCAGGTGGGGGTTGGAGGGAACTCTGTAACCCTATTATTATAACCTTCAAGGACACAGCGAGGAAGGCTGACTGGGAGTTAGGGAAAACATGGGGCGTACGCCTCTACAGGCCGTCGGAACCCGATGCAGGAAACCTAATCACCATCAGACTGATGAGCCAGTTACCAGTTTTCCTGAAACAGAGTCAGACCTTAGGCCCCAATAAGGAACTTTTAAAGCCGACCCAGAGCCAGTCACAGACTAGGCCAAGGGTTGTTCGCGACGTCCCCCTCAACTTAGAGTCTCATCCAAAAATAGACAGGCCCCAACCCCCCATCAAGCCCCCAACTCCTCCCAAGACCAGCCCTGTTGGCCTACCGCACTCTTCCTTGTCCCTGGTTACAAACCCCCAGTCACCAGGACCTCTGGAGCTCTTGGAAGCCGCTTACCAGCTTCTAAACGCTTCAAGGCCAGATCTCACCAAAGCCTGCTGGTTATGCTTGGCTAGAAACCCTCCTTATTATGAGGGCATTGCCATTATGGGGGACTACTCCATATCCCTGATGCCCTGTCCTGCAGATGGCAACAGGCAGGAAAAGGAAAACTGACCTTAGAACTGGTGGCAGGTAACGGGCTTTGTATGGGACACGAACCTCCCCAGAGTTATTCCCACCTCTGTAACAAGACTCAAATGCCTATAGAAGCTGGATTCCTAATCCCCCTGGAAAATGCTTGGTGGGCATGCACTACTGGCTTGACTCCATGGGTACATACTCAGGTGTTGAGCCATACTAAAGATTTCTGTGTGTTAACACATGCCACCCGGAGGAGGACCTTTACTGTTGGTTAGAAAAACCTAGCAGTCATCGGATAAAAAGGGAACCCATTACAGCTACCATTTTGTCTGACTTACTAGGCCCTGGGATAGCAGGGGTTGGCAGAGGGATTTCTGCTATGATAATTCAAGATAAAAATTATCAAAGCTTCCAGCTGGCCATAGACCAGGACATTGCCAATATGGAAAAATCTCATTTGTCATTTGCAAGAATCCTTAACATCTCTGTCTAAAATAGTACTGCAGAACACAAGGGACCTAGAATTTTTGACACTCCAACGGGAAGGCTTGTGTGCAATCCTTGGGGAAGAATGTTGCTTTTACGCAGACCATTCTGGGGTTGTTAAAGAGTCTGTGGCCTTACTTAGGAAAAGGTTACAGGAACACAAATTGGAAGGAGAACAGTCACAAAACTGGTATGAGTCTTTGTATGACTGGTCCCCTTGGTTAGCCATGCTGATGTCTGCCCTCGCCAGCCCAATAATTCCTTCTGGTACTTGCCCTTACTTGTGGCCCGTGTATTGCTAACGCCTTTCTTAAATTTGTCAAGGACCGTGTAAACGCAGTTCAATGAATGACTCTTAAGCAGCATTATCAACCCCTAGAACCATCTCAAGGATTGGAAGTAGAAGCTTTCTCAATGGGGGAGTCAGGGGGCCTGGTTTAAAAAGTCTAACTCCACGACAAACTTCAGTTACAGAAACATACGCGCGTGTGCAAAATGGGCAGCCAATCAGAGTCGGCCAAGACATCTGACCAGAGGAGATAAAGTTTCTTAGTTTTTTGTTTTGTTTTGTTTTTTGTTTTTTGTTTGTTTGTTTTTTGTTTTGTTTTGTTTTTTGAGACAGGATTTCTCTGTGTAGCCTTGGCTGTCCTAGACTCTTCTTGTAGACCAGGCTGGCCTCGAACTCCCGAGTGCTGGGATTGAAGGCGTGCAGCACCACGCCTGGCCAGGGGAGATAAATTTGCTCTCAACTGCCTGTTAAGCAAGCCCCTAACTCCTGTCTTGGCGCCAGCCAAGCCCCAGTGCACCCGAACCCATGCTTCTTTCTAATCTACACCAATGGAAGTAAAGATGATGTAACTGTGTCTGGAATTCCCCTACCTTTAACCAGAGCCTGCGAGCTCCCCTCTCGTCCTCACTCTGCCTGAATTGTGGTCCTCGCATGCTTCTCTTTTGTAGAAATAAATGCTCTTTGTTATTTGCATACTATCTGAGTCTGGAGTCTTTCCTTTAGAGAGTTTTGGACCCTAACACACTCATATAAGTAAAATAAATAAACTTTAAAATAATTTTTTTAAAAAATAAGGCATATAAAAATGGGCACACAATGATTTAAAAAATAGAAAAAAAAAAAAAAAAAAAAGCCAGGCGAAGTGGCACTAGCCTGGTCTACAAAGTGAGTCCAGGACAGCCAAGGCTACACAGAGAGACCCTGTCTCAAAAAAACAAAAAAAGAAAAAAGGAAAGAAAAGAAAAAGAAACAAATGGAAAAGAGGTCTGGTGTCTGGAAACGACCCTGCTACCCGAATAACTATACAGAGACAACCTGCTCTACCACAGGCCACCCAAGCTGACCTGTGGCAACACGACCCCATTCTGGACCCCAGAATAGGCTACCAAGCGTCTACAGCTAATAAAACTAACCCCTCTTCAGACGAGTATGTCTGGGGCAATATGCCCCACTGACTTTAGGAGGCATGACAGGCAAGGATGTGTGTGCGTTATAGTTCCTGTAGGCTTGATTCTTCCCCTTGTAAGAACCACTGTGGGCTGGAGAGATGGCTCAGCGGTTAAGAGCACTGGCTGCCCTTCCAGAGGTCCTGAGTTCAATTCCCAGCAACCACATGGTGGCTCACGCTATGTAATGTGATGTGATATGATGCCACCTTCTGGCCTGCAGGTGTACATGCACACAGAGCAATGTATACATAATAATAAATAAATCTTAACAAAACAAAACACCATTGCAACCAAATTCTCCTGATCACTAAAGCATTACAAAGTACAGCTACAGAGTGGGGTGTGGTGGCCCACTGAGGAGAGGTGGCCCACACGCAATAGAATAAACGGGTAGAATAAGTTATGAGAATAAGTTATGAGTCTGGAACCAGCCAAAGCTTGTGGCCTAGGCAAAGTCGTAGAGTCGTTATTTCAGGAACTGGGGCCAGTGAGGCCACAAGTCGTACCTGTCAATGCAGAACAAAGAGAAATCCCTGAAGCCTAGAAGGCCTCCCAGGGAAGGCTTGCCAGCACTGGAGATCTGTGTTTCCAGCTCACAGGATCAGATTCCTCCCGTGTAACTAGGTGTGTGCCGTCTGAAACGTGGACACAAACCAGGGATTTAATCTTGGCTGTTTCACATCTCAACAGATTACACCGGGAGGAAGCACAGGTTAGCCTGTAGTACAGCCTGAAGTACAGGAAGTACAGGTTACACAGGTTAGCCACTACAAGAGCTTTGTAAACCAGGCTGGCCTCAAACTCACAGATACCTCACAGATACTCGGACTCCAATTATACATTCCTCTTTAGCTTCCTACGAGGTACAATTGTGTGCTGTTATACACTAGGAAGTGCCCTTATCACTACACTTTGATGAAAATGTCTCACATTTTAATAGGAGCCAAAGCTTTACACTGAAATACAGAGTTCCAGGGTTTAGCCTTGAACGGCCACACTTGCTGACTGCCATTCGGACAGAGCAAGAAGAAGTCTTGGTGTCTGCTGTGCTGCTGGAGCCTGCCTGCCAGAGAC
>OU015755.1:97753305-97773305 GCA_907169655.1 Acomys percivali | reverse complement strand
GAGAAGTCAGAGCGAAGGAAGCAGGGTGAAACAATCTGGAGGGGTTATGTCCTCCCCTCCCCAGCGGGGCAGCAGCTCAAGAGGACTTTGCTGGTCTGTCCGCCAAGGCTCTACCTTAGGTCTGGCCCCGGGGACCTCAAAGAACAGGTGTCCCAGCCTCCTGGCCCTTGTTTTGTTTTTCCCTACCGCTTGGCCCCTCACCTCCCCTACAGCTGTCCTGTATTTCCAAACACGTGTAGGCCCTCCTACCTGACATGAACTCCACTCCGGCCCACCGTGCTGAGCGCACCTTGGAGTCATGCTGTGGCCACAGGGTCCCCACTCCCTGACTGATTCCCCTGGAGAGGGAGGGCTGGGTTGGGTTTCTATCATCTCTCTGCACCAGCAGTTCTCCACACCACTTCCCACCTTCCGCTCTTAAACTAATAGTTTAAGTCTAGATGAATGACAGGCCAGCCAGTGGGGAGTGTGTCTAGTACGGCACTCAGAGGTGAACATAGGTCAGAAAGTCCTCAGGTTTATTGTAGCCCACAGGGCCTATCACAGCGCGGTCAGAAGAGGCAAGCTTTGTGTTCTGCTTCCCAGGCTCTCCGCGGGGCCACCTGAGTGCCGAGGCTCTAACCCCACGGCTGGGGTTTGCAGCTCTCACAGTGTGTGCCAAGGTGGGCTGGCACTAGAGTACTAGATGTCACAGGAGGGCAGGAGTTGGTGGCTCCAGTGTCTGCAGTCCAGGAAGCACTGTGAGGCCACCTTAAGCGGTGTGGGTCAAGAGGAAGCAGCAGAAACTTCCGGAGGGCTGGGGAGCTAGGGCTCCTGCAGAGACAGGCAGACCAGTCGGAGCCTTGGGTTCACTTTGGTCAGCAGAGGGAGCTCTCCACACTGGAACTGCTGCAGCCGGGGCGGTTCTGAGGCAGCAAGAGCAAACGTGCTGTGCGAGGGGGCTTTAGCTCCTGTCTACCCCTTCCCTCCCCAGTCAAGAAACCCCGTATCCAGCCCCACCACCCTCCTTTCTAGGACCTGTCCGCCTGTGCGCACCTGGTGGGGTAATATCAGAGGGTCTCCTTTCAAGAGCAAAAGAAAGCTTAACGGGCCGGAGGACTAAGGGGCTGGAACAAAGTGTCCGAAGGAGCCTGGCCAGGGGCTCGTGGCTTGTGCTTGGAGACTAGAAAGGGAAAAAGAAGTAATTGGAACCCAAGTTCCCAACCATCAGCCAAACTCCAAGCACTTGGGCACCAGTCTGAGCCCCACTCACCTCTGTCTGGACTCCTGGCCCTGTAAACTGCACGGCCACTCTCCCTGGCCCTCGTGCACACTCTAGGACTGACGACCACTGACTGGGACTCAGCCCTAGTGCTGTTGCCACATGATGGTTCCTACAGGTCACCGTGGCTTCCGCGGTGCCATCTTCTACCAGGAGCCTAGGGGAGGGGAAGCCAAACTCCCAGCACAAAACAGACAGACAACCCCAGATTCAACTGACCTCTTGACACATGCTTCTATACTCTAGCTCACTTTTTACCTCCATTAAAAAAAAAAAATGGCGAGGTGGGGGGGGTTGGGTTGGAGAATTCGGTAGCGTCTTGCTATGCAGCCCTGCTGGCCTGATAATGTGTGGTTCAGGCTGGCCTCAGACTCAGCAATTCTCCTGACTCAACACCACCCTCTCTACCCAGGGCTTGGATTACAGATGTGCACCACCATACTCCACTTGGTCAAAAAAATATTAAGCAATTTTCATGAAACGAAAATCATGCTACTGCAGACTCCAGAAGCTGTGCACTAAGAAGTCACCAGTGCAACAAGCGCCTACCTGATGCTGGCCTGGCTGACCGTCCTCTGAGCAGGGCAGCTGGGGTCCTGACGACTGCACTTCCCCTGGGATAAACAAAGCACAGTTGGAAAAGTCTTTTTTTTTGGAAAAGTCTTTTTGACCCTGTGATAGCACTCTGGCACTTCCCACCCAGCTCGCCTGTCCTGTCTCAGTACCTGGGGACAGATGCTGGTGCAGTGGGCACACACCCACAGGATCTGAAGGCTCAGGACAAAAACAATATGGCAAGAGGTAATGGCCTGGAATGGAGCCCGGCCACCTTGAAGAAGCTCAGCCAGGTAGATGTGGGGCAGGGGAGCGCTGAGGAGAGAGAGGAATCAGTCAAGTAGTAGCCAAAGAAGCTGGGCACAGTAACACACCTACAGCCTCACCACAGGGATTTAGGTTACCCAGGCACGGAAGTGCACACCTTTAATCCAGCACTCAGGAGGCAGAGGCAGGTGGGTATCTCTGAGTTCAAGGCCAGCTTGATCTACATACCGAGTTCCAAGGCCAGCCAAGGCTACATAATGAAAGTCTGTCTCAAAAAATAAAAATAAAGGCTATTTGGGCGACATAGTGAAACCATCTCAGAAAAGCCAAGTCAAAGCAGAGGAGCCCTAAAAGTGAGGAGAGTCTAACTGTCTTAACACGCACAGGGGTGAGGACACACTCTGGTTCCTGATCGCCAAGAGCCATCAATTATTTCTCAGGCTCAAATACCAAGACATTAGTCAAGACTGACACGCCTGCATTGCAGATGGGAAGGCCTTTAAGAGCATAGAGCCTCAGCCTTTTTTGTGGGGGGGGGGGAGGGTAACTGGATAGATATTGGACATTTTTTTCTATCTAGAGAATATGAAATCCTTCTGACTAAAATAAAGTAAGAATAAAAACACTCCCCTGTGTTCCCGAGCCAGACATGAGTAAAGCTTCAGTGTGAAGTTGGGACACTGAGACATCTTAGCCTCAACACTGACCTGGCTTTGGTCTCTCGGGGGAAGCTCAGGACCTGCACAGAAGTGGACGGCCGGAAACAGCAGTAAACGACCTGGGATCTGCAGGTAAAAGAACACTGAGGGTGAGGAGAGCAGGGAGGGAGAGCCGAGAGGTGGTAAGGCCGAGGGAGGGTGGCCACCTGAGGGACTGCCCCCAGCAAGCAGGATGAGAGGCTTATACTATACAGCTGTCTCTGTGTCTTTATTATTAAACCCCAAGTGGAACCCCAAAAGCCTCAGCAATCAGTCAGGCTGGGGAAGGAGGTGAGACCGCGATCACGCCTTACAGGCTTGGCGAACTCTTACCCACAGGGTCACATCCTCAGCTCTGCAGAAGATAGACTGCAGACAACCAAAGCCACAGCAAAGCTGAGCATAGCAACCCCAGCATTTGGAAGATGGAGGCTGTGAGACCCTATCCTAAAATAAACCAAAACAGTAAAGCAAAGCAAAGGTGTCTTGGGGCACAGTTGGGCAGGGTGAGTGCACAGCAGGGCACCATAATGGAAGAAGGTATGGCTGTCGACAGAGGCCGGCACCTGGAAATCTTTTTCTCCAGCTGGCTAAAGTGGACTCGGGCTCCTGGAAGGAGTCCTATTTGGGGAGGCAAGTGTGGCTCTTCGATGTATACGTCCAGGTGAAGGGGGTACTCCCAGCCATCCATTTCTAGGGCTACCGTGAGCTTCACACCGCTTTTAATAGCCCCAGCATCTCCTACAGAGGGAGGGAAGAGTGGCCAGTCATCAGCCAGGACTACAGGGCCCCACCCCTCCAACTCACACCTTTTCCTCACAGGAAAGGACACTCATTACCAAGCTTTATCCGGCGAAGGGCCAGAGGTGGTTCACACAGTACCCGTGACAAAATCTCAGCAGAGAAAGACACCAAGGAACCGGGGGAGCTAAGAGAGAGAAAAATATGTGAGGAAACATATAAGCAAGAGATGAGCTCCCAGGACAGAAAAGGAGCTTATCTGCTAAACACTACATACAAGGCCCTAGAAAACACTAGCTGGTGGTGGCAGCTCACGACTTTAATCCAGGCATTTGGGAGCAGGTGCATCTCTGTGAGTTCAAGGCCAGCCTGATTTACACAGAGAGTCCAGGACAGCCAGGGCTACACAGAGGAAACCATGTCTAAAAAAAAAAAACAAACCAGCCGGGCGTGGTGGCGCACGCCTTTAATTCCAGCACTCAGGAGGCAGAGGCAGGTGGATCGCTGTGAGTTCGAGGCCAGCCTGGTCTACAAAGTGAGTCCAGGACAGCAAAGGCTACACAGAGAAACCCTGTCTCGAAAAACCAAAAAAAAAAAAAAAAAACCAAGAAACCCACCAGGCGTGGTAGCACATGCCTTTAATCCCCGCACTCAGGAGGCAAGTGGATTGCTGAGTTCGAGGCCAGCCTGGTCTACAAACCTTGTCTCAAAAAAAATAAAAATAAAAATAAAAGGACATTTGAGAAAAATGGGCTTGAGGTAGAGAGTCAAAGCCTACCAACTTTAGAATAACAAAGAACTCCCCCGCATTGGAGACTGAGGCCTTCCTAGAGGCCCAGAACCCCCCCCACATTTGTACTTAGTCTCAGCAAGTCCATCACTCACAGTCTTTTGTTGTTGTTGTTGTTTTGTTTTTCAAGACAAGGTTTCTCTGTGTATCCTTGGCTGTCCTGGACTCACTTTGTAGACCAGGCTGGCCTCGAACTCACAGCGATCCACCTGCCTCTGCCTCCCGAGTGCTGGGATTACAGGCGTGTGCCACCACTTACAACAGCCTTATGCCCCCTCCTGAAGATGGAGATTTTTAGGAAATATTCATTTTGACTATCATTCTTTTTTTTTAAGATTTATTTATTATTATTATATATACAGTGCTCTGCCTACATGTATGCCGCCCGCCAGAAATGATCATTAGATCACAGCCGCCCACCAGAAATGATCATTAGATCACATTATAGATGGTTGTAAGCCACCATGTGGTTGCTGGGACTTGAACTCAGGACCTCTGGAAGAGCAGTCAGTGCTTTTAACCTCTGAGCCATCTTTCCAGCCCCATTCTTCTTTTTTTAATCCTTTGAGAAGAGGTCTTGCTTTGTAGCCCAGGCAGGCTTCCAACCTTCAGCAATTCTCCTGCCTCAGGTCCCCAAGCAAAATGAGGACAAGCATGTAGCTGTTTCCTCCCTGCCCGTCTCCTCTTCCTCACCTTCCCTTCTCCTCCTCCCTCCCTTCTTCCCTCCCTCTACCCCCTCTCTTTAAGACAGGGCTTCTCTGTGTAGCCCTGGCTGTCCTAGAACTCACTCTGTAGACCAGGCTGGCCTTGAACTCGAATCTGCCTGGCTCTGGCTCCGGTGCTGGGGTCACAGGATTACAGGCGTGCGCCACCTTGAAAACCAGCTCCAGCCCATATTCCCTTCTAATAATACAGGTCAGTCTCATAAACATTACAGATGGTCCCTCTGTTTGTTTTTAAAGACAAGATCTATATTAAACTAACGGTCTCTCCTCCAGACAGCGTGCTGCCATCACAGGCATGCACCACCTCCCCCCACAAACACAGTCTGCCTTCCTTCCACGTCTATGTGTGTGGGTGCGTCCCTGGCATCTGCCCGTGCACCAACCCGCAGGAGCCACAAGGGGGTGTCGCATCCCCTGGAACTGGAGTTACAGTGAGCTGCCACGAAGGTGCTGGAAATCGAACCCACATCTTCTAAAAGAATAGGCAGTTCTTTACCCAAGGAGCCATCTTTCCAGTTCTCTATATTCACTATTTCCCCATCCTTTTAGTGACAGTGACTTACCGTTTGGCCCTGGATGTCCCAAGCTCCTTATGTGGAGCAGGCTGGCTTCAAACTCAGAGATATGCCTGCCCCTGCCTCCCAAGTGCTGGGATTAAACACGTGCACCATCAGGCCTGGCTTACATTTACTTTTAGTAATAAAAACGAGTCTCATAAAAATTACACACAAGGGCTGGAGAGATGGCTCAGAGGTTAAGACTGTTCTTTCAGAGGTCCTGAATTCAATTCCCAGATCAACTTCAAAGTGGCTCACAACTATTTATAATGAGATCTGATGCCTTCTTCTGGCATGCAGGTGCACATGTAGGCAAAGCACTATATAGGTAATAAAAAGAAATAAACCTTAAAACACACACACACACATACACACACACACACACACACACACACACACACACAATCCAGTAGAACCTTCTTCACACAGGAACAGTGTTTTCACTTGTCCTTGCATGAAATACTGCATTCCTGCGCCCGCGCTAGGGGCCACATTCCCGCGCCCGCGCTAGGGGCCCTTGCCTACATTTCCACATCTTCCTTGTATTTCTTATGTTTGTTTCCTTTTACTGCCAAAGTTTTTCCTTCACTGTGAGAACATTTGCTCAACTGGGTGAAAGGGTGCACAGGGTTTAGGAGGTAGAGACAGGAATCAAAGGTCATCTTCAGCCACTTAACTTCAAGACCAGTCAGTCAGAGGACAAGATCCTGTCTCAAAACCAAACAAAATATGGGGTGAATGGAGAGGGAGGAGAAAATGGGACATCACTCCTCTGCAGGGTAAATCATGCTGAAGAAATGTGTGGCACACAGAACAGAGCGCAGCCTGCAGGACCAGAGGCCATGGAGGACAGTCACCTGTCACTGAGAAGGTGGGTCAGTGAGGACTCAGGCAGTGCTTTGGAGACCTCTGGGACATTAGGCATGTCCTGAGAGCCGACAAGTTCCAGGGCCCATTCCTTTTGAACAGTGAGGCACGACACGTTGTCAGCCAATTCCAGAGGACGGTGAGAGGTGCTGGGTGAGCGCTCTGCCTCGAACAGCAGTGGTGTCTGCTGGGAAACAGGAAGACAACTGCCTCTGGGTGCGCCCAGGAAGCTCCCTAAGTCTAACAGTGCTGACTTCCTCCTGGAGCCTAGTGCAGGGCGAGATCCCAACAGACAGATGACTCAGCCCTAAACTCAGCCTCTTCCGGGAGACATAGAGGACTCAGCACTGGCAGGCCTGCCCGACTCCAACCCAACCAGATCTCTGGGTTGGGGCGCACTCACCTCGGGGCCAGGAGCCACGAGTCGGTAGACTTGGTGTGGGTACAAGAAGGGAAACCATCGAACTGAAGAGCCGAGGAAGAGGAGGAAGGCCTGTGAGGAAGGACACCCCAGCACTGAAGCCCACCGTGGCATCCAGGGTGTGTCAGCCCAGGCTCTCGGGGCCTGGCATGCCAGTTTACCTTTTGGTCCTTGTTCTCAACTCCCAGAGTCTCAGGTGGGCCCCATCCAGAACCTTCCTTTCTCTGTTTGCCACCAAGCCAAGTTCCTGATGCACGGAAACTCAGGGTGGGCTCTGGAGGCTGTGAAGTGCCTCTCGGAAGGACACAACAATTACGCTTCATGAGGGCCTCCTTGTGGGACAGCAGGAAGAGCCGGCTCTGTGCCACACGGGGTCCCTCTGGGCCGGAGGTGTCTGTCTGAAGTGGTTCTGCATCAGAGGTGGGACTGGGCACGGGCAGGACCAGGGCATCAGCCAGGTAGAACTGGACATAGACTCTGTGGGAGAGGCGGGTCTTTTGAGGGAGGAAGTACGTGATTTGGATCCTGAATCCCCACACACAGGGGTCTGCCTTCCCCGCAGACCCAGGGGAACACGCATCACTCCAGGGAACCGACCTGGCTCGCTTCTTCTGGATGAAACTCGCCACGCCCAACTCCTCCCAGGAAGGGAAGGTGCTCCTGACCTCTCTCTCTATCACCATCTGGAATTTCTCTACCCGCACCAGGCAGCCTAGATGAAGAGATTTTACTGTCTGAGCAAGAACTGAGGGGAAGGAGAGACGCGGAGCACCTGGCAGCTGTGTCCAGCCCAGGCCAGGGCCACTGCCCTCTTCTCAAGTGAGGTCCACACCTGATCCTGCCAGCCCCTGTGCAACTGCTCCAAGTACAAACCATCCCATATGCACATACAACCCAGCCCCCGCCCCATAGACTAAAAAGCCTTTGGTGTTCTTCCCCAACGCTGTAACTTGCTCTTTTCTGAATCTAACAAACTTTACTCTCTGGGGTTTCCCTCTTTGCTTGGTTTTTGAGACCAGGTCTGTCTATTACATAGCTCTAGCTGTCCTGAACTTGCTATGTAGGGCATGCTGACTTTGAACTCCTAGAGATCCACCTGCCTCTGCTGGGATTAAAGCATGTGCCACCTGCCAGGCTCCTCTTTATGAATTCAACAAGTCAGATAAGATCAGTGTTCTTCCAAGTTATGAACGTATGAAACAGGAAGGGAAATGTTTAAGAGCTGCATAGTGTAGGACAGATGGATGCTGGGAGTTGTAGCTCTGGCCCCTCTTCTCTCCATCAATACCAGCCTCTCAAACTTTTCCACACTGCTGTCAGCATCAGTCACAAACCCCAGCAGATGATGCTCCCTCCCGGTTCCCGACATCCTGAGGACTCCACCTCCTGCTGCCATCACCTTGCTATCTCTCGGTTTCGCACCTATGAGCTTCGGATCAGTGACGGGCTGTGAATGCTCAGTCAAGGGCATACAGGGCAATGAAGCTGTGAGGTCCCGGAGCTGCAGACAGCCTGTACGAGATGAAGCCACCAGCACCCCAAGTAAAACCTGAAGGAAAATAAAGGCCAAGCTGTTAAATATCTGTTTAAAAACCAGCAAGGAAACCGGGCGTGGTGGTGCATGCCTTTAATCCCAGCACCTGGGAGGCGGAGGCAGGTGGATCTGTGAGTCTGAAACCAGCCCGGTTTAGAGTGAACTCTAGGACAGCCACAGTCACACAGAGAAACTCTGTCTCAAAAAACCAAACCAAACCAAAACGAATGGCTGGGTGTAAGGCCAGCACATGGAAGGCAGAAGCAGGACTGTTCCACATTTGAGACTGCCTATAATGAGTTCCAGGCCAGCCAGGGTTCACAATGAGATCCTGTCTCAAAATAAAAATAAAATACAACTCCACTGAGCATCTAACGTGTCATGTGCTGTTCTGGGGGTTCTTTGGTTTTTGGTTTTTCAAGACTGGGTTTCTCTCTGTGTAGCCTTGGCTGTCCTGGACTCACTTTGTAGATCAGGCTGGCCTCGAACTCACAGTGATCCTCCTGCCTCTGCCTCCTGAGTGCTGGGATTAAAAGTGTGCACTACCACGCTTGGCATTGTCATATGCTGTTTTAAACATTAGCAGTAAGAAAGACAAGTATTTACACATGTAGAGAAAGAACTAAATTGTTCGACTGAGCATGGTGGTATAGGCCCAGTATTCAGGAGGCTGAGGGAGGAAGGCCTCTGAGAGTTCAAGGCCAGCCTGGGCTATATAGCAAGACTGCCTCAGGGAAAAAAAGAAGGGAATAACAAAAACAAAGCAAAGCAAAACCCACCAGAATTCTGTATTCCTAGCTGTAGTTTAAGGGTTTATTTTATTGGGGGTGTTACTTCACTTATATGGAGGTCAGAGGACAACCTGAGGGAGGCAGTTCTCTTCTCTCACCATGCAGATATGTAGGCTCTGGGGGTGAAAGTCAGGCCACCAATCCTGACACCAGGAACCTCCATGTGGCCATCTCAGCCTCTCACTGACTCTGTTTTTGGGGTGTTTTGGTTTTTGGTTTCTCAAGACTGGGTTCTCTGTGTAGTCCTGACTGTCCTGGACTTGCTTTGTGGACCAGGCTGGCCTCAACTGAACTCACAGTGATCCACCTGTCTCCGCCTCCTGATCTGATTTTGTTTTTAAGGCGGGGTCTCACTGTGTAACTCTGGCTCGTACGACACCGTGTAACCTGTGTAGCCTGAGACAGGCGGCCACCACACCCAGTGCGGTCTCTGTTGTTGCTGTCGATGTCGTCATCTGAGACAGTCTCACTATGTAGTCCAGGCTAACTCAAAGATATCCACTCATCTCTCCCCTCCTAAGTACTAGGATTAAAGGCATGCACCACCACACCTGACCCAAGCTACGATTCGGTCCACTCTTCCTCGCTGCTATAAAAAGGACAGATTGGTGAGGGATAAGAACAGACACAGAAGTCTTAATTAGAAAGCCAGCAGAGCCAAGTGGCAAACACCAAACAACAGCAAAACACCAACAAGTGATCTGACCACGGTAGTGGCAAAGAGGATAGCAAAAAGAAGTCCCCTGAGCCTTCTAGAATCCCCTCACCTGGGCTGGCTGGAACACACAGGATGGCACACAGAGCCAGGACCAGGCTAGATGGCGATTCAGTTGGCAGCTGGTCAGGTGAGCAGCTTCTGGGAGAGGCAGAAGGGCCTTTGGGTCAAAGGAAGCCCAAGCCCTGCGCTGCCCTTCCTCCTCCAGGGCACGCAGAGTAGGGAAGGAGCATGGCGTCTGCAGCGGAGCGTACTGTGAGGAGGAAGTGATGGTCACGGCTGCCAGCCCAGGCGTCCTCAGGCATTGGCTCTGTTGCTAAGCCCCCCACCCCCACCCCGTGTCCTCATACTTTCTGATGGGGACAGTTGTGTGGCTCTTCTAGGACCTCCCTGTAGGCATTCCGAATGCGGCCACTATGCTGAATGACAATATCCCAGGAGGGCGGCAGGAGCTGCAGTGCTAAGCTGGGGTTTCCAGGAGAGGAGTGCCTCAGGAACTGGTGATGTCTCAACACATGGGGACACAGCCTTGGCCAGGGAAAGCAGCACCGTCATTGCCCGAAGGTTTGTCCCTTCCAGGGTCCTGCTTCCCCCTCAAACAAAGTATCATCCTCGCAGCCCCCTCCCACCCCAGACCCCCAGTCTCCACCCCAGACCCCCAGTCTCCACCCTAGACCCCCAGTCTCCACTCCAGACCCCCAGTCTCCACCCCAGACCCCCAGTCTCCACCCCAGACCCCCAGTCTCCACCCCAGGCCCCCAGTCTCCACCCTTCTCACTTGCAGGCCAGCTCCTCCAGGGCCTTGGAAGCCCATAAGTATGAGGGGAGTCCTAAGTGACATTCCCACACAAGCTGCTCATACAAGGAGGTGCCATTAACTTTGTAAGACGGCAAAGTCTCAGGCTTCAGACAAGAAAAGCTTTGAAGCAGAATGCTGCCCCGGAGACAGACTGCTAGCACAGGCCTGGCCGCTCCTCCGCCCTCTGGCTGGAGGAGGTGAACATCTCGGAGCTGCAGGAGAACAGAGAAGCAGAGGTTAGTGGCGGGCAGTGCAGACCCGGCACCCCAGCACTGCGGAGGCAGAGGCAGGAGAGTTAGAAGATAAAAGGCCATCTTTGGCTACGTGGAGACTTGAGGCCAGCCTGAGCTACTGAGACCTAAAAAAGAAAAAGCAAACGGCTATAATTATAGCAATCCAGAGGTGGAGGCAGGCGTTTCTCTGTGGGGGTCAGGCCGGCTTGTTTTACATAGCAAGTTTCAGACCAGCCAGGCCTACACAGTGAGACCCTGTCTCAAAACAAAGGGAAAAAAAAAAAAAGAAAGATAGAAAGGAAGAAAACACTACCTAAGGGCTGGAGAGATGGCTCAGCAGTTAGAGAAAGTATTATTCCTGCAAAGGACCCGTGTTCGGTTCTCCTACCCACTGGGGTGGCTCACAACTACCCACACTTCCACTCCAGGGATCTGATGTCTCCCCTGCCTGGCCTCTGCAGGAACACCCCACCCCACACATACATATACACACATAATTAAAGAGGAAAAGTTAAAAAAAAAAAAAGTGCTGTAGCTGGGGGAGGTGGCACACGCCTTTAATCCCAGCACTTGGGAGGTAGAAGCAGGTGGATCTGTGTGAGTTTGAGGCCAGCTTCGTCTACAGAGTGAGTCCAGGACAGCCAAGGCTACACAGAGAAACGCTGTCTTGAGAAAAAAACAAAACCAAACCTAAAACAAGAGCAGAGGTGAGACCCCAACTTAAGGCCACCAGAGGTGACTGCTGTCTCCACACCTTGGATCCAGGAGAACCCGCGTGCCCCAATGGTGCACCTCACTTCCGATGAAAACTCATTCTCTGTGAGCTCACCCATCACCTCCCAGGAACTGAGGGTCTCTCGTCTCCAGGCCTCATGGGACATACCTCGAGACAGACCCCTGGTCGAATCACCCGCCAGAGGCCATGGGTCTGCTGGTACGCAAGGCAGAGGACCAGCTGCCCATCTAGAACATAGAGGCCCGCAGCTTCATTCAACACGTCCGTCACTGTCCCCTGCAGGGCGGAAGTCGGGTTGGCCACTGTTTCCTCCTGCTTTGGAGGCTCACATTTCCTGAGCCATAACTCTAAGATCAGTTCCTTTCACTCACCGAATAGTGTAAGACTTTGGACTCCCGAACGCGACCCTCTTGGCGCCTGCTGTCGTTGGTGGGCTGCGGCGGTGGTTTAAGGTCAGCTTCTGAGAATGATATGTCCAACTCTTGCACAGTATCTGGTTTCAGTGGCATCAGAGTCGAAAATGGAATGGTTACCCAAATACTGCAGTGGTGACCCCGGATCTTGGTTATCCGCAGTGCTGTCAGCACATAGGACCTGCCAGGCCGGAGGACTCGGTACCACACCATCTGGGCAGGAACCTGGCTTTGGCAGAGGGAGGCGACATTAACGTGAGACCCTGGGCCCTGACCACAGTGCTGCTCTCCTGCCAAAGGCCCTTCCAGCTCGACTCTACAGCCCTCATGACTCTCCTCTGCTCTTTATCTTCTGTTGTGCGACTGGGTTTTTGTTACTGTTTTGCTTTGTTTTCAGACAAGGTCTCACACAGTCCAGGCCAAAACTAGCGGTGGACTCTTTTGTTTGTTTGTTTTTCTTTTTTTTCCTTTCTTTCTCACCCCCCCTTCGTTTTTCGAGACAGGGTTTCTCTGAGTAGCCTTGGCTGTCTTGGACTCACTTTATAGACCAAGCTGGTCTTGAACTCACAGTGATCCTCCTGCCTCTGCATCCCAAGTGCTGGGGTTAAAGCCTAGCACCACCATGCCCAGCTGACTCCTATTTCTTAACCCTTTCATAAAGATACAAACTATCCCTAAAATTTCCTTCAAAACTGATAAACATTCCATCAAGAAAATCATGTTCAGCCAGCACACACCTTTAACCCCAGCACTCGGGAGGCAGAGGCAGGTGGATATCTGTGGGTTTGAGGCCAGCCTGGTCTACAAAGTGAGTCCAGGACAGCCAGGGCTATTACTCAGAGAAACCCTGTCTTGAAAAACCTTAAAAAAAAAAAAAAAAGAAAGAAAGAAAGAAAGAAAAGATGTTTTCTTTTTTTCTTTTGGTTTTTTAAAGACAGGGTCTCTCTGTGTAGTCTTGGCTGCCCTGAACTCACTTTGCAGACCAGGCTGGCCTCAAACTCACAGCGATCCACCTGCCTCTGCCTCCTGAATGCTGGGATTAAAGGTGTGCGCCACCACCTGAGCACATTTTCTTTATTTTTCTTTTCCTTTGCTTTTGGATGTTTTGAGACAAGGTTTCTCTGTGTAGCCCTGGCTGTCCTGGAACTCACTCTGTAGACCAAGCTGGCCTTGAACTTAGAGATCTGCCAGCCTCTGCCTCCCAAGTGTAAAGGTTAAAAGCATAAGCCACCACAGCCAGCATCCATCTTTGTGTGTGTGTGTGTGTGTGTGTGTGTGTGTGTGTGTAGGTGCACGTGCGCATGTGCAGGTACACACGTGGGCAGACACTCCCACACCCACTCATGTGGACGTCAAGAGCAATCTCAGGCGCCATTCCTCAGGAGCTCGTCTGCCTTTTGAGACAGGATCTCTCACTGGCCTGGAACTTCCACAAAAAGACTCAGCTAACTGGGCAGCAGGGTCCAGCACTCTACCCATCTCTACTTCCCATTTTGCGGGGTTACAGGCCATGCCACTGTGCCCAGCTTCTTACCCGAGGGTCACACTCAGCTCTGCAGGCCTGCAGGAAGCCCTTTACTAACCATTTCCTCAGCCCCCACCCCCTGTCGTCCTTCCTTCACCTGCCTTCAGACTCCTCCCTCCCTCCAATTTCCACTTTCCTGTTCTAATATCTCTTCCACCCCCAGACACCACACTTTCCCCTAGTCCTCACCTGTACGATGATGGACACCTGGCCGCCAGCCTGGTCTCCAGCCTGGGGTGATTCCCCAAGCGTCATGATGAAGTACCGCTTGTCCTGAGTTACCACCAGGGCACTCAGACGGACCAGGGTTCCAGCCACATTTGGCTCCTTTAGTTTTCGTTTCTTTCTAAAGAAATAATAAGACCTTTTCATTTCTTTCCTTTCCTCTATGTAAGTCTCCCCTCTCACTGTGAAGAACAACTCCATGGCAATGTAAGATGCCCATAATTCACAGCTATTATCTGGAACTGCTCCAGCCCCTCCCACCCTTAGACAAGGCACAGTTCCTTAGCAGTCAGAGGTGGCTCTGAGGGGAAGGGTGCATTCAGCCAAGGGTGAGGACTGGATTTGATCCCTCAGAAGCATGGAAGGAGAGAACCATGTCCCTCGGTTATTCTCTGACTTCCGTGCATCTGTGTGATGAGATGGCAGGGTCACAGACACACACACAAAGAACCCTCGTGGGGAGCAGGGAGACAGCACCTGTCTGACTTCTAAGCACAAGTTCTAGGCCTAGAACCAACTTTTAAAAGCCAGTGTGGGCTGGGGCGGTGGTGTCGCATGCACTCAGGGAGGCAGAGGCAGGCGGATCTCTGTGAGTTCAAGGCCAGCCTGGTCTACAAAGTGAGTCTTGGAAAACAAAACAAAACAAAATAGAAAAACCAGAAAAATAAAATAAAATAAATTATCAAGCTGGGCATGGTGGCACGTACTCTTAATCCCAGCACTTGGGAGGCAGAGACAGGTGAATGTTTGAGTTTGAAGCCAGCTTGGTCTACTAGAAAAAAAAGGCCATGTTTTAAAAAGATTAAAAAAAAAAAAGCCAGGTGTAGTGGTGTACACGCCTTTAATCCCAACACTCAGGAGGCAGAGGTAGGTGATCTCTATGAGTTTGGGCCAGCATGGTGTGCAGAGCAAGCTCCACATCCAAGCCTGCACAGAGAGACCTTGTCTCAAAAAAAAACAAACCAAAGAGGGGGGTGGGGAGGAGAGAGAGAGAGAGAGAAAGGGTCTCTCCCACTAACCTGGACTGACTATGGGGCCTACCGAGCCCTCCTGCTGGGGTATAGAGGTGAGCCACGGTCAGCTCAGAGCCTCCTTCTCCCACTCTCGTCCATATTACTATCAAAATGTCTTTTCTCAGTGGAAGTCCCACCCACCTGCTAATTTCACATGTTCCTTTCTTTCATAAGAGGAGAGAATTACCTGTATCTGAGCATGTGAGATGCCTTTTCTGGGTAGAGGACAGGGATTGGCATGGGGGGTTCAGGACTGACAGACAAAGGAAATACTGGCACAGGTGTACCCCACAGCTCCAAGTGCCCTTCCCCCATGGAAGTCCTCCTGGCAGGAGGGAGGTAACTCCAACTGGGGAACAGGAAGAGATGGTCCAACCAAGAAAGCTCTAGATCGATAAGCTGGAAAAGACCAAAGCCATCGGTTAGCCAGGACCTTAGCCCCTCATCTCCCGGCCCTGCTCACAGCAGAGCCAGCTGGTCCCCATGTCTGCTCACCTCGCAGCCCAAGGTTCCAGTGTTATCTCTCACATATAGGCTTCCATTCCTGCACTCGTGGTCCAAATCTCCCCACAGGTCTATTAGTGTCCCTAAAAGTAAGAGCTGCTCCCGGGGCAGGGCCCTGGCCCCAGGCCCAGCTCCTGGGGACCAAGCCTGGTGAGCAGCACTGCTCCAGGACAAGTGGCTGCAGCATGGGAGACGCTGGTGGCTCTTGAGATGCTGTACTGAGACGAAGCTGAAGAGTGAAGAAAGCAGTTCTGCAAATAAGTTACGTCTAAGAAAACACTCTCAACCCTGACAGACCCCGCAGAGCCTAAGGTGGGGCTGAAGGAAAGCACGGATTAGGCGGTGTTTGACTGAAGAGGAGCCTATGACATTAAGGATGAGCTCTGGATCCAAGGTTGGGCAACGTCCTTAAGGGAAACAGGAAGAAAGTCTATGATAATCAGCTCTACAACCAGAAACCAAGAGAGACTAAGCAGACTGCATGAGCAGCCTGAGGAAGTACGTGTGAACACCAAAGATTCCATAAACGGGCTGAAGCAATGGCTCAGCACCTAGGAGTACCGTCTCAGCCTGATGTGGTGGCACACGCCTTTAATCCCAGCACTCAGGAAGCAGAGGCAGGTGGATTGCTGTGAGTTCAAGGCCAGCCTAGTCTACAAAAGTGAGCACAGGACAGCCAAAGCTACACAGAGAAACTCTGTCTCAAAAAACCAAACCAAAACAACAAAAACAAAAACAGGAAAATTCTCAAGAAGAGGGTGTGTTTAGATCACCTTTCCCACACATTCTTACTTCCTCCCCAACCCTAAATCCAACCACCTGCCAAGCCCCACCTCACCCTACCTGTAGCTCAGGGGCAGTGTCAAATCCTGGTTCTCCCCCTGGGACAGCCATGTCTTCTTCACACAATCAATCACCGCCTGAGTCAACTCATGACTAGGCTCCCTGCCGGCTGGGCAGAGGGTCTCGTGGATGAAGGTCTGGGCAGCCTCAAGCCAGGCTCGCTCCTAAGGAAAGCAAATCTAGTTACAGCACCTTCACAACTATGCTGCCCACCAAAGGGGTTTTGGAGGATTAAAAAAAAGACACAATACATCAGTCAATCCAGACAAGCAAGGGTTGACTGGTTAGAACCAGAAGAAGTTTTAAAAGTTAGCCGGAGACTGAAGGCAGAACTGAGTGGCCAAGAGTGTTTGCCATGGTGAGTCCAGCCATGGCTAAGCAGGTGGCCACTTAGCTTTTATCCTGCTCCCTTAAAAAACCTGTACCGAACCTTAACCTGCTCACTGACATACAGACTCCTGGGGGCCGGAGAGAAGGCTCAGCTGCCAACTTCAATTCCCACAACTGTCTGTAACTCCAGGCCCAGGTGGCCTGGTGCCCTCTTCTGGCCCCTCTGGACACTGCAGGCACATGGTATAAAGACATGCAGGCAAAATAACCATAATTTTTTTTTTTTTTTTTTTTGAGACAGGGTCTCTCTGTGTAGCCTTGGCTGTTCTGGACTCCCTTTGTAGACCAGGCTGGCCTCGAACTCACAGCAATCCACCTGCCTCTGCCTCCCGAGTGCTGGGATTAAAGGCGTGCACCACCACGAATAACCATACTTTTATTTATTTATTTATTTATTTATTTTTTAAGAAAAGAAAAAGAAAGACACAGATTGCTTTTTCAGCCTCTCTCTGGCCATCCCAGGTCACCTGCCGCTCTGACCGTGGAGCTTCCACAGTGCCTTGTACACATGTCTACAGCACAGCACTGGCCCGTGGTTAGATTTATCTCATCTGACATCAAGTCTGGTTCTAAGTCAGCATGCTGAAAATTAAAAATGAGGAAAAACTTATCCACAACTTTAGTCCCAGCACTCAGAGGCAGAGGCAACAGATCTCTGAGTTCTAGGACAGCCTGGTCTACTGAGCAAGTCCCAGGCCAGCCAGGGCTAAACTGAGAAACCCTGTCTCAGAAAACCAAAAATAAGTATAAAATCCTTTAAAAGTTGTTCATAAAGGGCTGGAGAGATGGCTCAGAGGTTAAGAGCACTGACTACTCTTCCAGAGGTCCTGAGTTCAATTCCCAGCAACCACATGGTGGCTTGCAACTATCTGTAATGTGATCTGATGCCCTCTTCTGGCCTACAGGTGCACATGCAGACATAATAATAAATAAAATTTAAAAAAAATTGTTCATAAAAAGGAGCATCTTCAGTGTGACACCAGGAGACACAGCAAGATTCTGTCTCAAAAGGGAAAAAAACCAACACATACACACAGTACACACAGCACCAGGCCACAACTGGTAAGGCCACAAGTGACGGACACTTGTTCTTACACAGGACTCAGGCCAGTTCCCAGCACCACATACAAGGTAGCTCACAAGCATCTAAAGTTCCAGGATAGCCTATGCTTTTTAAACAATACAGTGCTCTGCCTGCGTGTACACCTGCACACCAGAAGACGGCACCAGATCACATTATAGATGGTTGTGAGCCACTTTGTGGTTGCTGGGAATTGAACTCAGGACCTCTGGAAGAGCAGCCAGTGCTCTTAACCTCTGAGCCATCTCTCCAGCCCACATGAAAAAAATTTAAAGTGGGGGGGGGGCCGGGCGCGGTGGCGGCGCACACCTTTAATCCCAGCACTGTTAGAAGACAGTAAGTAAAGGCCACAGGCAAAGGCTGATTTACTTACTTTTTAAAACAATATTTATATGGATAGACATTTTGCCTGCCTGCATATGCAGTACCCATCCCAACTCCTAGAACTGGAGTTAAGGACAGGTATAAGCCACATGGGTGCTGGGAACTAAAGCTGGGTCCTCGGAAAACAGCCAGTACCCTTAGCCACTGGGCCATCTCTCCAGCCATCCCCCCGCCCCTTCTGAGGCAGGGTCTTGCTGCTTCACTCTGGTTGGCCTATAACCCACTATATAGACCAAATTTGCCTTGAACTCATACACCCCCCTAACTCTGCCTCCTAAATGCTGGTACTACAGGCATAGACACACTCATGACCATTCTTTTTATCAAGTGCAAACACTTGAGCCCCCTAAACTAAACATACCAGGGTATAATCCCACTAACTTGGATCTGCTGTTCTCTTTTCAGCTAACTATAACCATCACAGCTCCATCTCTGGTCAATACCCCATCTTCAGCACATCTTTTTGTTTTGCTTTGTTTTTTTGTCTTTTGAGACAGGGTCTCTCTGTGTAGGCTTGGCCGTCCTGGACTCGCCTTATAGACCAGGCTGGCCTCGAACTCACAGAACCGGGTGTGGTGGTGCACACCTCTAATCCCAGCACTCGGGAGGCAGAGGCAGGTGGATCGCTGTGAGCTCGAGACCAGCCTGGTCTACAAAGAGAGTCCAGGACAGCCAAGGCCACACAGAGAAACCCTGTCTTGAAAAACAAACAAAAAAGAACAAAATTAATGATGATAATAATAATAATAACAATAATAATAACAATAATAATAATAATAATAATAATAATAATAATAATAATAATAATAATAATCAGGCCAGTGAGATGGCTTAGCAGGTAAAGACACTTGCCAGGCAACCCTGATTACCTGAGTTCAACTTCTGGAACCCACATAAAGGTGAAAACAGAAATGACTCCACAAAATTGTCCTCTGAACTCTACATGTTAGCTGTAGTACATATGCCTACACACATACACATACAGAAGATACACACACACACACATGCTGGGGGATGTGGTTCAGTGGTAGAGCACGTAAGCAGCATGCATGAGGTTCTGAATTCAATCTCCTGTGGCTGGGTTGGGGTGGTGTGACTCCAACAAGATGTGGAGGGGGAGGTCCTCGCTCATCCCAGCACTAGAGCCTGAACAAGGCTATCAAAATCAAGGCCAGCCTGGGCTGCATGGTGAGGTTTGAGGGCAGTCTGTTACACAGGGAAGACCTTGGTTTCCGCTGCTGTTTGTTCAAGGCAGAAAGACCAAACAAGGACACTTATTGAATCAATGAAGCGGTGGTCTGTTTTGAATAACAAACGCCATGACTCACTGTGTATAACGTAAGCTTAACACTATACACTCTACCCTCACATCCTTGGACTGCCTACCTTTTTTGTTGTTGGCTTCTAAACAGGGTCTTGCTATGTAGCCCTGCTGCCCTGTACACTAGGCCTACCTCTGCCTCTCAACTGCTGGGACTAACGGCTTGTACCGCCACACCTGGCTGACTTGCTTACCATGAACAGCCTTTGACAGAAGACTGTTGCTCTTAGACATTTATTCTGGATGAGCTTTTTTTGGGGGGGAGGGGCAGGTGTTGTTTTGGTTTGGTTTTGGTTTTTCTGAGACAGGGTTTCTCTGTGTAGCCTTGGCTGTCCTGGACTCACTTTGTAGACCAGGCTGGCCTCGAACTCGCAGAGATCCACCTGCCTCTGCCTCCCTGAGTGCTGGGATTACAGGTGTGTAGTGGGAAGTTTTGGTTACTTTAAAAACTCAGTTATGTTATGTAAACATGTTTTGGTCTTAATCCCAAGTGTGGGACATGGGACAGCTGATAGCTGCCTAGTTCGGGGCATGGTCTATGCCAGCTGGAGTTAGTGGAATTTTGAGGACTCTGGGAGAATACAATACCAGAGGGGCGGGGGGGGGGGGGG
>OU015755.1:97707862-97753205 GCA_907169655.1 Acomys percivali | reverse complement strand
GACAGACGGAGAGAAGTGTGAGGGTTTAAAGGAGACGGCCAGAGAAGGAAGAGGCTGCTTATACATCCTTCAATGTTTGCTGTTGCCGACTGCTAAATATCCCAACGACCCTAACCAGCCAGAATTAAGTCTAAAGAGGTCTACATTTCCTTTCCGTTCAAATCTTCTTTCTCTCCTACCTAGGGTTGGGGGATTGGAAAGGGGGTAGAGGCTTAAAGACCCCCCCCCAAAACAAAATATGTTTAAAAAAACAGCGCCTACCAAGGCGAGGGGCCCCCAAGCCTGCCTTCTAGATGATTTCTCTGTCCTGAGTGCTGATCCTGTGACTCACTCTACCTGGCCAAGGAGCATAGACGCCCCCTTCACAGCCACAGTGCTAAAGCAATGTTCACTGACAGCGTGGAGCAGACAGCTAGCTATCCTGGCTCGAGTCCCTGACTACTTAACTAGTCGCCCCCTTTCACAGCATCCAACCCATTAGAGGCTAATGCCTTGCTCGTTTTTTTTGGTTTGTTTGTTCTCTGAGACAGGGTTTCTCTACATAGGCCTGGCTGTCACGTAACTGTCACAGAACTCACTACGTAGTCTGGCCTCGAACTCACGGAGGTCACACGCCACAACGCCTGGCCCTCTTTTCTTTCTCTTCTTTACACCTCTGGTGTCCCCAACACTGCTGCCACGGATGAAGCCACCATTGCCTCTGCGTCTCAACCATGGTCTTTCTGCTCAACTCCTTCAGTAAAGTAAAACCCTTAATCTCATCCAATCATTCCTCTGTCCAAACAGGACCAGTAAGTGTGTGAGGCACAGTAATGCTGTGACAGCAAGGCGCGCGGGTGGCCGAAGCTCGGCCAGGCTCTTAGCCTAGTGAATTACACCAGCAAGCAGCCGGGCTTACGCGATGTTAACATAACCCTGTCTTTAAACCCACCACCAACCACCACCAAGAACTCGTTGCCCGGGAGACAAGCCAGTTATCTATTCCTTCTCACTCCTCCACCCCCGCCCAGGGGAATTTTAGTGTCGGAAGACATCTGCTCTAACTCCTCTTGCCTTAACATTAACAGGGGATCTGCCGCCTAGCTAACTCCTGCACGCACCCCAGGGCTGGGACGGTTCTTCTTTCCCGCCCAGCTCCGTCAGGGGGCTCCTGTAGCCACACAACCCCACAGCCAGTTAGCTCGTCTCCCACAGAGCAGGCGGAGCCGGGCCGTGGTGGCGCACGCCTATAATCCCAGCACTCGGGAGGCAGAGGCAGGCGGATCGCTGTGAGTTCAAGGCCAGCCTGGACTACAAAGGGAGTCCAGGACAGTCAAGGTTACACAGAGAAACCCTGTCTCAAACAAACAAACAAACAAACAAGGGTAGGCGGAGACGTGTTCCAGGCTCAGTCCGCAGCGGAACAAACGGCATGAAAAGCCCCTGCTCCCCGGTCCGCGACCACAGACAGTGGGTGGAAGGAGTACAGGAAGAAAGAAGATCTGGAATAAGAAGGAAAAACAAGACAGAAAATCCCACGAGACTCCCACAAACAGCACTCACGGAGGCAGACGCTTGCGACCCGCAAGCGGCCATGACGAGCCAAACCCCTGTCCTGAAGAACGCGGGAACGCTCAGCGCGAGGGCTCACGGGAGGGAGCCTGTGACGTCACCAAGCAGCCGGGGCTCCTCCCCTCATCCACCTGCCCTTCCCGCCCTTTTAGCCGGCTGTTTCCCTTCTGTACCGCTTCTAGCTAGTTTCGCTTAGGGTGGAGCGGGAAAGCGCTGCAGCGCACAGACGCTTGCTTCATAACACCTAAACACTTTGCAGGCTTCCTAACCTTTGCCGAGCAGAGATGTGCATCTTAAAAGTAGCCACAGGCTGGACGGCGTGGCGAATGCCTTTAATCCTAGCACTCCGGGGACGGGAGGGGCGTAGGAGGGGTTGGGGCGCTGTGAGCTCCAGCCCAGCCGGCTCTACATAGTGAGTTCCAGGCCAGTCAGAACTACGAAGTGAGGGGGAGAAAGAGAGAGAGAGAGAGAGAAAAAAAAAAAAAGGCAGCCACGGGATACCATTCACATATGTGTTGTGGACTTAACCCACTGATGTTTTTAGCTCTTTCCCTTTCTAACTTGTCAGCTCCAACTCAAGAGTCTTATTCTATTTATTTATTCATTTATTTATTTTTATTATAATGCCTAGAACTGTACTTGTTGCTAAGGAACTTGGTGAAAATGTGTGGGCTCAATTAATGAAGGTTTTTGCTTTTCCTAATTCAATCAGCCAAGCAGTTAACAGCTCAGCACTGGCGGAATAGATAGAATTCATCTACTTGCCAGGCACTGTTTTGGCTCTGGGTGTATGCACTGAAAAAAACAAAAACAAAATTCCCCACCTTGTTCTGAGAGAGAGAGAGAGAGACTGATTGATTGACAGAGGAAAATGGACAAAATATATAGAATGTTAGTGATATGGAAAGGGGGAAAAAGCAAAGTCAGAGGACTGTCTGACACTCCAGTTCATGATACCCAGAGCCGCCTTTTGGCTTCCGAGGGCCCCTGCACACATGTGGTACACATATGTGCATGCAGGCCAAACACTCATACACATTAAAAAAGAAAGAAAGAAAGAAGGCCAGGTGTGATGGCGCACGCCTTTAATCCCAGCACTCGGGAGGCAGAGGCAGGCGGATGTCTGGGAGTTTGAGGCCAGCCTGGTCTACAAAGCGAGTCCAGGATAGTGAGGGCTACACAGAGAGACCTTGTTTCTTGAAAAAACAGAAACAAACAAACAAGACAACAGTGAAACGAAGTAAACTCCTCCTGCCCCAAGTGGCTTTTTTTGTCAGCTATCTTGTCACAGAGACAGGAAGACTAATGTAGCTGAGGCAGAATTCCACGTGTAACGCCTGCCTAGCACATGCAAAGCTCTAGGCCGGAGGTTCTCAACCGGGGGTCAAACCACCTTTCCACGCGAGTTGCCTGTGGCCATCGAACAGCCCCAGAGATTCACGTTGTGGTTCATAGCAAAGTTACAGTTATGAAGTAGTCACAAAATAAATTTGTCACGGGAGGTCACCACAACAGAAAGAACTGTATTAAAGAGCTGCAGTATCAGGAAGCCCAAGCAGCACTGCTCTAGGTTCAATTCCCAGTACCTGCAAACATTTAAGAGGAAAATAATCCCCTTAGCAGGGTGGTACTGGCGCACGCCTTTAATCCCAGCACTCGGGAGGCAGAGGCAGGCGGATCTCTGTGAGTTCGAGGACAGCCTGGTCTACAGAGTGAGTCCAGGACAGCCAAGGCTACACAGAGAGACCCTGTCTCAAAAAAAACCAAAAAACTGAAGGCAAAGAGAGAGAAGGAAGAGAGCAAGAATTTTAGACATTTAAGAATCTTCTTGCTCAGCTTCCTGAGTTCAAAGTGTTTGTCATGACTGGAGGGGACAAAGGAGTCGGAGACCAGTAATTGAACGAATGTATTTTTTTTCCTCCACTGTTACTTCAAGTTGGAGGTGTTTTCTCTTTTTGGATTTTTGTTGTGTTTTGTTTTTGACTCAGAGTCTCACTATGCATCCTTAGCTATCCTGGAACTCGCTATTTAAACCGGGCTAGTCTCGAACTCAAAGAAATCCTCCAGCCTCTGCCTCCACTTCCCCAAGTGCTGAGATAACAGCTCCACCTGAGGCCCAAATTTGAGTTAAAGAACTGGGCTTGACCCAACCCACAAGAGGGCGCGGCGGCACCGCCCACAAAGGGGCGTGGCGTCCCTGGCTCCCTCAAGTTAGGTCTCCGGCGGCGGCGCTCGCGGATGACGTAGTAGCGCGCCAAGATTCGCCGAGTCCTGCCGCCGCTCCGACGGCTTCGGGTGAGTAGAAGTTGCGCGTCCTTCCCCGAGTTCGCCCCCTGGTGCGGTTCCATTGGTCACACCCTCAGCCGGGTCCCGGCCGCGTCGGTTTCCCGCTCAGGCCCGGCTGGGTCCAGCTGGGCCCGCGTGCCTTAGGGAGAGCATCCGACGGCCGGAGCACGTGTCCTCTACGTGGACCGGATTTAAACAGCCTGCTGTCACGGTCCCATTCCGCCCCCGTGTCAGAAAATCTACCGACTCCCTGCTTTGTGTCAGGCCCCACAGCCGTTGGGAATGCAGCCCCGGAATAAAAGCCCTGTCCCGTTACTCCGGGAGCTTCTGTTTCGCTGGCAGTGACAGACCGGAGGTGTATGTAGCTCGTAGAACGCTTACCTGGCATGGGGCCCTGGGTTCGAGTCCCACGACCTCGGTTTAAACCAGGGGTCGTGAAGAATACTTGCAATTATAGCACCCGAGAGACTTTTGGGAGAGGAAGGTTTAGAAATTCGAGGTCATCTTCAGTTACACAATGCGTCAGAGGTCACCCTGGGCTAAACGAGGCCGTTTTGTTTGTTTTGCCTTTTTTAGGATTTCTCTGTGTAGCCCTGGGTGTTCTGGTATTCTGTCCAGCGGCATGGCCTTGAACTCAGAGATCCACCCACCTCTCATTATACGGCCCCGGTGGGCTTGGAACTATATAAACCCTGAAACTCAAGCGATTTCCCCTTCCTCTGCCGCCCGAGTGCAGGGATGCAGGGCCTGCACCACCGTGCCTGGCAAGTGTTTATCCAGTAATCCAGCTCAGCGGCCTAGAAGCCATGCTCTTCATGCTAGCTTGTGACAAATAGGATGTGCTTGTGCAGTAGTGGAACCAGACTGGTGAAGGCTCCGGTGCAACTGAGTGTGGCGGTGCATGCCTGTAAGCCCAGCGTTTGAGGGCAGTAGGAAGCCGATTGTGACTTCCGGGCCAGCCTGGGCTATATAGTAACCGGAATTTCTCTCAAAGAAACCAAAACATTGATCAGTCTAAATGAGTGACTAGTAGAACTAGTGAGGTAGGAGACCTGAAAAGGAAAAGAGGGTTAAGATATTTTTTGAAGTAGATTTTTTTTCTTTTTTTGAGACAGGGTTTCTCTGTGTAGCCTTGGCTGTCCTGTCTATGTCACTGTCTATATCTAGACCAGGCTGGCCTCAAATTTATGCAGATCCGTCTGCCTCTGCCTCCCAAGTGCTGGGATTAAAGGAGTGCGCCACCATGGCCGGCTCAGTTTCTTTTTTCTTTTTAGGACCTAATTCATCTCTGGAAGGCCACCAGCGGATATGGCCCCTGTCCTTCACTTTTATGTCCGCCCCTCCGACCACAGTGGGGCGGCCTCTGGACGTGTTCTCCAGAAGCTACAGGAGAAACTGCCAACACTTCAGAGTGTGGAGACGGAGCTGTGCTACAACGTGCACTGGGCAGGTGGGGCCCAGATGTTGGCTTTAAATTTTGTCCCTTTGGGGTTTTTTGTTGTTGTTGATGTTAGCCAAGGCTCTGTGACTAAGGATAACCTTGAGCTCCTGATTCTGCTGTCTTTACCGCTGAATGCTGGGCTTACTAGGTCATCACAGCAATGTCAGATGTGGGGCTTTTTTGTTTGAATTTTTTATTACATCTGGTTTTATTTTTAATTATGTGCGCGTGTGTGCGTGCGTGCGTGCGTGCGTGCGTGCGTGTACACAAGAGTCCAGAAGAAAACTTTGGATCCCCTGGAGCTGGAGATACAAATGACCTTCTGATGTGGGGGCTGGGAATCGACCCTGGCTCTTCTGTAAGAGCAGACTGTGATATAATCCCTGAGCCATCTCTCTATCCTCCTGTTTTGTGTGTGTGGAAGTGAGGTGACTCTTTTTTCCATCATGCGGCATCCTGGGTTCCGACCAGGGCTGTCAGACTTGGCTGCAGGTACATTGGGTACCTGGTGCTGCAGAGGCCAGAAGAGGGTGCGGATCCCCTGGGACTGGACTTACAGGTGGTTGTGAGCCACCATGTGGGTGCCGGGAACCCAACCCAGGTCCTGTGGAAGAGCAGCCAGTGGACCGACTGCTGAGCCGGCTCATCTCCTCGGTGTTGGATTCTTGTTGTTGTTGTTTTGGTTTTAATTAATTTGAGGCAGATCTCTCTGTGTAGTCCTGGCTGTCCTGGGGCTTGAAATAATGTCCAAGACCAGGCTGGCCTCGCCTCTGCCTCCCGAGTGCTGGCATTAAAGGCATGCGCCACCACGCCCGGCCGGTGGTGGTTTCTTAAAGGAGGTGATCTAGTACATGGAGCAGTGTCTTGAGGTGCCCTTGTCCTGTCTGCAGCTAAGACCCTGCCAGGGGCTGAGGACATGAAGAAGCTGATGTGGCTGTTCGGCTGCCCCTTGTTGGTGGATGATGTTGCTCAGGAGTCCTGGCTCACTCCCGGCTCCAATGACTTGCTGCTGGAGGTGGGACCCAGGTACGTGTGGGTGTCTTTCTGGAGCAGCAAGGTCCCACATTCCTAGGCACACCTGGCTCTCACACACTGAAGTAAGGGCTTGCGCTGCAGTAGTTTCTCTCCGCTCCTGATTCTTAGGACTTAGGACTCAGCTTAGGCTGAATAAGCACTACACTCTTGAGCAGTTTTTCTTTTGAAACTTGATTTTGCTAAGTTTCCCATACGGGGTTTCTGTATGGGTATGTGCAGGTGCCGGCGGAGGCTAGAGGCATCGATCCCCCTAGAGCTAGAGTTTCCAGCAGCTGTGAGCCTCCTGACGAGGGTGCAGCGAACCAAACATGGGCCCTCTTGGAAAGCAGTGCGCCCTCTTGCCCCTGAGCCTCTGATTAGCTGTCAAGGGTTTCCTTGCCGTCCAGTCTGAGGCAGGAGGCCAGGGGAAAAGGGACAGCAGTGTGCAAGGCCCGCCTGCCCAGCTGGTGCTTGCCACTGCCCTGACTCCATAACTGCCCGCCTCTTTCCTCAGGCTGAACTTCTCCAGTGCAGCCTCCACCAACATTACCTCTGTGTGCCAGGCAGCTGGGCTGAGAGCTGTGGATCGGGTAGAGACCACCCGGCGCGTCCGGCTTTCGGTGAGGTGTGGGCGTGGTGGGGAGAAGGCAAAAGGAGCAGGTGGACCAGAGATTAGGTCCTAAACTCTAGCAAAGTCACAGGAGAAGCAGGGGAGTGCTCTTGGCCTCAGGCCTGCCCTGTGTGCGGGAGGGGTCTGCTGCTTGAAGGTACCTGGTTGAAGGGTGAATGGGCCAACCTGACTTCCCAGACTGACCTGTGCGTCCTGGCACAGGTTCGTGCCCAGAAGGGCTGTGTGTCCTTTCCCCACCACCACCCCCTCCCACCAGATGGGGTTTCTCTGTGTAGCCCTGGATACCCTGGAACTCAGTGTAGACCAGGCTGGCCTTGAACTCATAGAGATCCACCTGCTTTTTTCTTTTCTTTTCTTTTTTTTTTTTTAGACCAGGCTGGCCTCAAACTCACAGCGATCCACCTGCCTCTGCCTCCCGAGTGCTGGGATTAAAAGCGTGTGCCACCACCGCGCCCGGCTCAAAGGGGACTTTTTAATTTTTTTTATTTTATTTTTTTTCTTTTAGCCTTGACCTGAATATGCATACTCGGTGGGAAGAGGCGTTTGCCTAGAATCTAGAGGCCTAGGCCTTGCTGCCACCACTCGTTGTGTGGGGGTGGTGTGGGGAACGAGCCCTTCCTCTTTGTTCTTCAACTCCGCCTGTCGGCTTCTTGTGTCTTCCTACTAGTTTGCCAAACCCCCCACAGCTGACATGGCCACCGTTTCTCTGGCTGCCTTGCATGACCGCATGACGGAGCAGCACTACCCTGACCCCATCCAGAGCTTCTCCACTCAGAGCATCCCAGCCCCGCTCAATGGCTCCATCGATATACTAGCCGAGGGCCGGCCTGCCCTGGAGAAGGCCAACCAGGAGCTAGGTGAGCAGGAGTCCGTGGGGGTGAAGGAAGGGCCTGGCACGGTCCAGCAGGACTGCGGTGGCCTGAGGCAAGTTGTCAGTTCTTCTAGGGTCTGTCTCCTAGGTTTGGCTCTTGACTCCTGGGACCTGGATTTCTACACCAAGCGTTTTCAAGAACTGCAGCGGAACCCGAGTACAGTGGAGGCCTTTGACCTGGCCCAGTCCAACAGGTGAGGGGGAATGCCATTGTCGGCCGTGTTGGCTCCTGGAGGTTGGACCAGGCTGGCCTCGAACTCACAGCGATCCGCCTGCCTCTGCCTCCTGAGTGCTGGGATTAAAGGTGTATGCTACCACGCCCAGCCTTCTCTGTGTCTCTTGAGGCTCTGCCCTCTTTGCCCTGGTAGGCATCTACTGTTAAATCTTGCTTTTACCTTACTTTGGTTCTGAACAACCCACAATAGCAGAATACGTGGTGATTTTCTGGAAAGTACTCTAACCTAAGTATGAGTTGGCCGTGACTGCTGTTGAATGCTGTTGAGAAGATGCAGCCTGAGGAGTGACTGTGCTCTGTGCCTTCTCCTCCATGTCACTCCTGCAGTGAGCACAGCCGACACTGGTTCTTCAAAGGCCAGCTCCACGTGGACGGGCAGAAGCTGGCACATTCCCTGTTCGAGTCCATCATGAGCACTCAGGCATCTTCAAACCCGAACAACGTCCTCAAGTTCTGTGACAACAGCAGGTTGGCTATGCCCTGGGCTGGAGAGAAGGGAAGCCTTGGACCTTGGATGGATTGGCATGGCTCTTAGAAAAGTGACAGGGTATAGAATGACTGACTGTGTCCGTAGTGCCATCCAGGGGAAGGACGTCCGGTTCCTACAGCCCGAGGACCCTACGCGACCAAGCTGCTTCCGGCAACAACAGGGCCTTAGACATGTTGTCTTCACAGCAGAGACGCATAACTTCCCCACAGGTGGGTGAGTTGAGTCCCATTGCATCTAGGTAAATTTAGAGAGTAGGGGGACACCAAGGTCCTAGGCCCTGGGACTGAGCCTAAATTGTCCTTACTTCCGTGGAGGGTGTTAAGGGTGGTTCCCTGTGTCACCTGTATCCCCTTTGCTTTTTCTTTGCAGGAGTGGCCCCTTTCAGCGGTGCAACCACAGGCACCGGCGGTCGCATCAGAGATGTCCAGTGCACGGGCCGTGGGGCCCACGTGGTGGCCGGCACTGCTGGCTATTGCTTTGGAAACCTGCACATCCCAGGTTCTAGCTTTTTCTTCTCTACCCACCTTCCCTTCCAGGCTCCTTGTCCTGGCGGGCACCAGCACTCACAGCCCTTAGTCTGAGGGTCACCTGGTGTGTTCTTGAGAGGCAGAGCCTCGGAGTGAGGTCACCTGCTGACCGTGGACACCAGCACTCATGGCTCTTAGTCCGAGGGTCACCTGGTGTCTTGGGAGGCAGAGCCTCCGAGTGATCACCTGCTGACCGTGAACACGAGCAGTGTGTTGGGAAAGGTGGAGGTTATTGGACTGGCTTTGAAGACACTTTTCTCTAAAATAACAGGATTCGCTTAATAAGAAACCGTGAGACTATGTTATCTTATGATCAATACTTGTCTGCCAAATCCAGTTTCTTAGAAAAACTAAGGGGCTGTATGTGACAAGACTTTTCTTGGGGACATGAAACACATCTGTCTACAAAGTGAGTCCAGGAGATTACCCTTCTTAATATTTTAAAGATGGTTCCACTGTGTGGAATTGAACAAGATCATGCCTAACCGTTTATGCTTTTCTTGGAGAGGACCTACACCTGCTTGTTCAAAATCACTTGTAACTCTGGCTCCATGGGATTCAAACCCTCCTGCGGTGTCCATGGGCACCTGTGCTAGCATGTACACACACAAGCGCCTCTGTGGGGGCCACCTAAGCAGTCTAATTCTAGGGTGTGGCTGAGTGGTAGGGTTTGCACTTAGCATGGGTAAGGCTCTGCTGGATAACCAGCTTTACCGAAAGATAAGAGGCACCATAAATACGCTCTACGTGTGGCCTGAGGTTTGAATCCCAGCACTCAAGCAGAGGTATCTCAGCCAGGCCAGCAAGGGTACATGATGAGAGCCTGGGGGCGGGGGAGATGGGGGTGGGGGAGAGGCGGGGCTGGTATTGAAGATGGAAAGCAAGCCAGTGTTTAACTGTCCACTTTACACCTCTACACTGTTGCCCCACAGATCGGTAGCTTCTGTGGTGATGTCCTCTGTCTTCCCCTTTTCTCTCTGAGTGCTGGGATCAACCCAATGCCCTGCACATGCGAGGCACGCGCTGAATTGCCTAGCCTCCTCTTCAGCTCTCGCCTCCACTTTTACAGTCTATTGAACCTTATCTTTCCACGTCAGGCTACAGTCTGCCCTGGGAGGATCCAAGTTTCCAGTACCCTGGGAACTTTGCCAGGCCTTTGGAAGTTGCTATTGAGGCCAGTAATGGAGCATCTGACTATGGCAACAAGTTTGGAGAACCAGTCCTGGCTGGTGAGCCGTGGGGCGTATAAGAGTGGCACGCCAGAGGGGCTGGTGGGTGTGGTGAGGCCCAGGGTCTGTGGGGCTGCAGATATGGTGGGACTTAACCTCTTCACTTCCTCACTAGGATTTGCCCGCTCTTTGGGTCTCCAGCTTCCAGATGGTCAGCGGCGTGAGTGGATCAAGCCCATCATGTTTAGTGGGGGCATTGGGTCCATGGAAGCCAAGCATGTGGGCAAAGAAGCCCCAGAGCCAGGTAAGAGCCTCCACCCTCCTCATCCCACCAGCCTCCTCTGCATCCCTCCACCCTCCTCTGCATCCCACCAGCCTCCTCTGCAGCACAGGGCAGCCACAGCGTGAAACTGGCTCCTACTTCTTCTGCTTACAACAGGTTGTCAAGGCAGGAGAGTTTTCTGTTAGGTGGGCACCCTTGGTCTCTTCCCAGTGCACTGTGTAGCTGGGCCCTTCACCCTTTCCTCTGTGTTAAGGCATTGAAGCCAGTGTTTATATTTTGTACCTGTTGTGTGCTGAGGACTTTTATCTGCTGGCTCAGTGCAATAGAGCAAACATTTATTGAGTACCCACCAGTTGTATGCTGGGTACTATGTTCAGGGCTGTGGTTAAAGTCAAACATTTGCTAAGCAGGCCTGAAACTCATGATGGGAAGAAAAAACTGACAACGGAGGTTGTGCTCTGCCCTCCACACAGATACAGTAGTACTCAGGTATCTCCGTGTTTATGTGTGTGACAAACACATAATAATGTAAGAATTATGTAAGAATTAAGAACAGCCAGGTAGAGTCGGGTGTGATGGCGCATGCCTTTAATTCCATCGCTTGGGAGGCAGAGGCAGCCGGATCTCTGTGAGTTGAGGCCAGCCTGGTCTACAGAGCGAGTTCTAGGACAGCCAGGACTACACAGAGAAACCCTGTCTCTGAAAAAAACATTTAAAAGAAAGAAAGAAAAAGAAAAAAGAAAGGAATTAACTCAAGGGGTTGGCGAGAGGCTCAGAGTTAGGAGCATGTGCTGCTCTCGTGGAGGAGCTACGCTCATTGCCAGCACCCTGTGGCTCACAGCCGTCTGCAGCTCCAGGTCCAAGGGAGCTGACCTCTGCTCACCAGGTGCACACATGGTGCACATATACACTTGCAGGCAAATACGTGTGTGTGTGTGTGTGTGTGTGTGTGTGTGTGTAATATGATAAAGAACTCTTTTTAAAAAGGAAAGGCCTGGGTCCTGTTGACTGACTGGCAACTTTGGGCTGTAGCTCCGGCCTTGGAAGGATGGCTGGAGATGAAGCCCGGTCCATAGGAACTGCCATGCGCAGGAGCCTTGGGTTTGATCCCTAGAGCGTCCGTAAGCCAGGCGCTGTGGTACGTGACTAACCCTAGCACCCTGGGGTTGCGAGGTAGATGTTCAAGGGCATCTTGGCTGTGTGTTGAGTTTGAGGCCAGCCTGTGCTATCTGGGATCCTGTCAGACATGCACACACGCCTCCTATGGTGAGGCAGGGAGGGAGAACTACTTCCTCTTGCCTCGGAGCTTCCAATACACAGGTTGTTTCTGTTTCTTCAGTTATTTTTGGTCCTACTTGTGTTTCCTGTGTGTGTAGACAGGCCCGTGTGTTTATACTGTTGCAAGGAACAAACACATACACATCTTTTTTTTTTTTTTTTTTAAGATTTTTTTATTTATTTTTTTTATGTATGTGGGTGCTCTGTTTTTGTGTACACCAGAAGAAGGCACCAGATCTCAGTATAGATGGTTGTGAGCCACCATGTGGTTGCTCGGAATTGAACTCAGGCCTCTGGAAGAGCAGCCAGTGCTCTTCACCGCTGAGCTGTCTCTCCAGCCCCCATCTTTTTAATAGAATTACGTCATTTCTGTATTTTCCTCCTTCCAGACCCTCTGATACCCTCCTCTTTGTTTATCATTAATTGCTGTTCCTTGCACACCTGCACATGAAACATGGAACACGCTGTGAACTTGCATGCCATCCTAGTGCAGGGGCCATGCCAATCTTCTTTATATTTTCCCAGTGTTAGGATATGAGCTACCAAAGAGAGCACTTTCTTTTGGTTTTTTGAGATAGAGTCTCACTATGTAGTCTTGGCTGTAACTCCCTGTGCAGATCAGGCCCTCAGTTATGTTTTGTTTTGGTTTTGGTTTTTCAAGACAGGGTTTCTCTGTAGCCATGGCTGTCCTGGACCTCGCTTTGTAGACCAGGCTGGCCTCGCACTCATAGCGATCCTCCCGAGTACTGGGATAAAGGCGTGCGCCACCACCACCACCCCACCCCACACACCCCCACACACCCCCGGTTGTTGTGTGGGCCACAGAGCTGGCTCTACAGTTAGGAGTGTGTATTGTTCTGCAGAGGAGCCAGGTGTAGTTATTTGCACATGTCAGGAAGCTTATGACTGCCGGCAACCCAGCTCCAGGCATCTGACATCTGCCTTCTGTGGCACCTGTAGTCACATGCACAGACACACACATCTCTGCGAAGCTACAGATAACTTCTTTGCTGGGTGGTGGTGGTGCACGCCTTTAATCCCAGCACTTGGAAGGCAGAGACAGGTGGATCTCTGTGAGTTCAAGGCCAACCTGGTCTACAAAGTGAGTCTAGGACTCTGTTACACTGAGAAACTCTGTGTTGAAAAACCAAAATAAAAATATGTTATTTTCTAATAATTAAAAAAAAGAGGGCTGAAGAGATGGCTCAGAAGTTAAGAGCACTGTCTGCTCTTCCAAACCTCCTGAGTCAATTCCCAACCACATCGTGGCTCACAACCACCTATAATGAGATCTAGTGTCCTCTTATGGTGTGCAGGTGTACATGCAGGCAGAATAATGTATAAATAACAAATAAGTAAATCTTTAAAAAATAATAATAATTGCCGGGCGTGGTGGCGCACACCTTTAATCCCAGCACTCAGGAGACAGAGGCAGGCGGATCACTGTAAATTCGAGGCCAGCCTGGTCTACAAAGCGAGTCCAGGACAGCCAAGGCTAACACAGAGGGACCCTGTCTCGAAAAACAAACAAACAAACAAACAAACAAAAAATAATAATTTAAAAAAGAGGTTGTTTTGTGTGGTTTAGGCTTTATATTATGAACTTTAGGATCAGGTTATCATTTTGTGAGAAAGGCAACAAAGCCGTTGATATGCGCTGTGTTGAATCTACAGTTAAGTTGTGGGAATGTTGCCCTCATAGTGTTGTCTTGCAGTCTGTGTCTAAAAGCCTTGATTTACTTCTTATATTTGCTAAAACAACTAATTCAGTGTTTACTATTGCACATGGATGATTGTGTATCCGTGAATAAAACTGTAGGCTAAGTTTCTTGATATATATTTTCCCTACTAGAGAATAGGTGTGTTGGTAATTTAAAAAAACAAAACTAGTTACTTTTTTTTACTTTATGCATATGTGTGTAAATTCATTATGAGTATATAGTGCCCACTAAGGCCAGAAGAGACGTCAGATCCTCTGGAGCTGGAGTTGGAAGCAGTTGTGTGTTGCCCTGTAGGTGCTGAGCACTGAATCCAGGTCTTCTGGAAGAGCAGTGCTCTTAAAAACACTCAGCCACCTCTCCAGCCCTGTGTCTGCACTTCTTACTACTCTCACTCCATCTTCCACAGGCTGTGTGGTTGCTCTCTCCTCTGCCTAGTGGACTCTTGTGGTCCTGCTGCCCTCACATCAGTTTCTTCTGTGCTCACGGCACCTTGCTTTATTGGCCTTTTGTGTAGCTTCCCTGGGCTCTGGCTCCACCTCCCTTCCTTGCAGGCATGGAGGTTGTGAAGGTCGGTGGTCCTGTGTACAGGATCGGAGTCGGGGGCGGAGCTGCTTCTTCTGTGCAGGTGAGGGAGAGGAAATCGTTAAGGAGCCGACTTTGATATCCCTGGGCCCTTTGTGGGGTACAGTGTGGGTGGAGCTTCCGAGACTCCCTAAGATGAGCTGTTCCTGTGCTTCCTCAGGTTCAGGGAGACAACACCAATGACCTGGACTTCGGAGCTGTGCAACGAGGGGACCCGGAAATGGAGCAGAAGATGAATCGTGTGATCCGGGCTTGTGTGGAAGCCCCAGGAGGGAACCCCATCTGCAGCCTTCATGACCAGGGTGCTGGTGGCAACGGTGAGGGGAGCGCTCAAGGCGCCAGCCAGGTCTACTTGGTCTTTGGCTGTATTTGGTTCAGGGAGAAGCATTGAGGATTTGCAGGCAAGCACCAAGCTCTGTAGCACCTTCTCCATGCCCGCTCGGGGGTGGAGGGGCAGACCCTGCTGCCGCCATGGAGGCCAGATAGTAAGCGTAAAGCCACAGCTCTTCCGGGGACACATGCACAGGTGCCTCCTGGGCTGACAGTGACCAGGCTGCTGCCTCTCCCTGTTCTTCTCTCACCAGGCAACGTCCTGAAGGAGCTGAGTGACCCAGCGGGAGCCGTCATTTATACCAGCCGCTTCCAGGTCTGTAGGTGCCGCCCCTGAAGCCTGGCCATCTGCTGCCCATTCCTAGCAACAGCGTGAAGCAAGGCAGTACCCACGGGTCCTTCTTTTTCTTCCCTGCCTGTCTGTAGCTGGGTGACCCAACCTTGAATGCACTGGAAATCTGGGGGGCCGAGTACCAGGAGTCGAATGCACTTCTGCTGAGGCCCTCTGACCGGGACTTCCTGAGTCGTGTCAGTGCCCGTGAACGCTGCCCAGTTTGTTTTGTGGGCTCCATCACAGGAGACAAGAGAGTGAGTTGGTCCCAGTGATCTGGAGCTGGGTCGTTGGGCTTGGGGGATCAGAATGAGATCAGATGGAAGTGGGCACCAGAGAAGTGGGGAACAGTGGGGGTCAGGAGAGAGGGAGGACTCCTCAAGGAAGCCAGACAGGATGGGACAACTTTCCTGCCTGCTGGAACATTCCCCGCTGGTGTTGAAGGTCTCGTTTTCTTTGGGGGCTGTGCCTGGGGTCCACAGATCGTGCTAGTGGATGATCGAGAGTGCCCAGTAGGGAAAAGTGGCCAGGGAGACGCCCCCCTGACACCTCCACCCACCCCTGTGGACCTGGACCTTGACTGGGTTCTGGGAAAGATGCCTCGAAAGGTACGTGAGCCAGGGCTGGGGAGTGTTGCCAGTGGCCGTTCCGTCATGTTAGTTTTTCCTTGTTTGTGTTTGTCACCTGTGTGCCCAGCCCTTCCCGGGTCCTTATGTTTGGCCACTCTTCCATTTCAGGAGTTCTTCCTCCAGAGGAAACCCCCTGTGCTGCAGCCTCTGGCCTTGCCTCCAGAGCTGAGTGTGTGCCAGGCTCTGGAGCGGGTTCTGAGGCTGCCAGCCGTGGCCAGCAAGCGCTACCTCACCAACAAGGTCCTCCTTGCACCCCACTTGCTGTTCAGCCTTCCGCATTGTTCCCTGTCAGGCATCCTGGCCCTCCCCCACGGCAGTTCCCTGGGCTCCGGGGACCAGGCCATTCCTATTGTCCCTGCCACCAAGAACACTTCCCGTGTGGTCTTGCCTGCAGTTGAGGCCACAGCCAGCCTTCCTTGAACCTTGCCCCTTTCCTGTTGCATCATGTTCCATAGGTGGATCGCTCTGTGGGTGGCCTGGTGGCCCAGCAGCAGTGTGTCGGACCCCTGCAGACTCCTCTGGCTGATGTGGCTGTTGTGGCACTGAGCCACCAGGAGCTCGTGGGGGCCGCCACAGCCCTAGGAGAGCAGCCAGTCAAGAGCCTGTTGGACCCCAAGGTTGCTGCCAGGCTAGCTGTGTCTGAAGCCCTCACCAACCTGGTGTTCGCCCTGGTCACTGATCTCCGAGTGAGTCCTCCATAGCTTTTGTCCTGTGGTTCTAGGCCCTGGCGTCCGACAGTCACTCTCCCTCCTTCCCGTGTTTTCTGCACTTAAACTCCCAGGCCCTCAGCATGTCTTTTCCTCTCTAATGCCATATCCGTGTCCCCACTGTTCCCAGGATGTGAAGTGCAGTGGGAACTGGATGTGGGCAGCCAAGCTGCCAGGTGAGGGTGCAGCGCTGGCCGATGCCTGTGAGGCTATGGTGACAGTGATGGCAGCACTGGGTGTGGCAGTAGATGGTGGCAAGGATTCCCTCAGCATGGCTGCTCGGGTTGGCACTGAGACCGTGCAGGCTCCTGGTGAGGAGGAGGCCCTTGTGGGAGGGAAGAGGGGCTGCGGGCCTGGGCTGGGACCTCGCTTAGTCTTTCTTCTCCTTGCTTGTAGGGTCACTGGTCATCTCAGTGTATGCTGTCTGTCCAGACATCACAGCCACCGTGACCCCAGACCTCAAGCACCCTGGAGGGAGAGGTATGGCTCTGTGTATGTCTGAGCTTGTTCCTAGCGTGGGTCTACGTTATGAGTCCTGGTCCTCCCCTCTCAGCCCCAAGCCGTGTGGCTTCTAGGACTGGCAGTTGGGGTTGTCGTACTGTGCGGTGATTGTCAGTGCTGGGGACACTTCGAGGCGTGCTCTGGAGCTGCCTCCCCTTCTTGTTTCCTCAGGCCGGCTGCTCTACGTGCCTCTGAGCCCTGGCCAGCACCGGCTGGGGGGCACGGCTCTGGCCCAGTGTTTCTCCCAGCTCGGGGAGCACCCTCCTGACCTAGACCTTCCGGAGAACCTCGTGCGTGCCTTTCAAATCACCCAGGGGCTGCTGAAAGGTGAGGGGGCCCTGCTGTGTGGTGGCAGACATGTGGCAGGCGCTTGCCTCCTGACCAGTGAGTGTGGGCTGCCTGCCTTCTCACACTCACTGGCTCTCCAGATGCTATGGAGCTTTGATGGCTGAACTGTATCTTTCCTTGTTCCTTCAGATCGCCGTCTTTGCTCAGGGCATGATGTCAGCGATGGAGGGCTTGTCACCTGCCTGCTAGAGATGGCCTTTGCTGGGAATTGTGGGATGGAGGTGGATGTGCCTGCCCCCGGAGTCCATGGTGAGAAGCTTGGGGTCTAGCGGAAGGCCTGTGCTGCCATCTTTCCTTGTAGATCTGCTGGTGTAGAGAACGCGATCTCTCTGACCGTTGCTCCTGAGTCTCAGCTGAATCCTCCCTTGCTGTCTCCTCTTCTGAGCTGTGCTCTTCGAAGACTCTCACAGCCTCTGCTGCAGCTTCCAGGGACTGCACCTGCGTCCTGGCAGCACCCTGCTCATCCTCACTCACCCCCGCTTCCCTTCCAGCTCTGCCTGTGCTGTTTGCTGAGGAGCCTGGCCTGGTGTTGGAGGTACAAGAGGCAGATGTAGCCGGAGTACTGCAGCGGTACCAGGGTGCAGGCCTACACTGTCTGGAGTTGGGCCACACTGGTGCTGCTGGGCCGCAGGCCATGGTGAGGAAGCCAAGGATAGTATGCAAGCCTGTCAGCAAGTGCCACTCTGGAACCATCATGGGGCCACACTTTCTCCTGGCCCTTCATCAGTGTCCCCTCTCCAGGTCCGAGTGTCAGTGAACGGGGCTGTAGTGGTGGAGCAGCCTGTGGGGCAGCTGAGAGCCCTCTGGGAAGAGACAAGTTTCCAGCTGGACCTACTGCAGGCTGAGCCACGCTGTGTGGCAGAGGAGAATCGGGGACTGAAGGAGAGGACAGGACCCAGCTACTGCCTGCCACCTACCTTCCCCGTGGCCTCTGTGCCCTGCAACCCTGGTAAGGGAGTGTGGAGGGAGCTGCCCTGGGGAAGGAATGTGGGTTTGGGGTGGATGGGTAGCCTGCTGCTCACACACATCTTCCAGGTGGCCTCACGCCCCGCGTTGCCATCCTGCGCGAAGAGGGCAGTAATGGAGACCGGGAGATGGCTGACGCCTTTCACCTGGCTGGGTTCGAGGTAGGCGCGGTGCCTAGCAGGGCTGGACATCTCCAGCTCATCCCGGCTGTGAGGCACCTAACAGTTTCCTCCCTGTCCTATTAGGTGTGGGATGTGACCATGCAGGATCTCTGCTCTGGGGCCATCAAGCTGGACACGTTCCGCGGTGTGGCCTTTGTGGGCGGCTTCAGCTATGCAGACGTCCTGGGCTCTGCCAAAGGTCAGTGTGCAGACTACTGTGTGCTCCGCGTGCAGACTCCTTGAGAAAATGTCTTCGGCTTCTTCTCCGCAGACTGGGGCTGGCTTGTCACCCCCACAGAGTCAGGCAGAGTGTTCCAGTTCAGGGCCAGAAGCCAGCAGAAGGAGGCAGGTGGCTTCGCAGAGCTGTGCAAGCCTGGGTGGCCTGGCCCATCTGAACAGGGGGCTGCACGTCAACCTGGTCAGATTGCCCTGCTCTGTGGAGCGGTGGCTGAGCACAGCGAGGCCTTCGAGTTCAGGCTTTTTATGTGTGATTTTTTTATTTTATTTTATTTTTATTTTTATTTAAAGATTTATTCATTTATCAGTATGTATACAGTGCTCTCCTTGCATGTACACCTGCAGACCAGAAGAGGGCATCAAATAACATTACAGATGGTTGTGATCCACCATGTGGTTGCTGGGAATTGAACTCAGGATGTTTGGAAGAGCAGGTGGCGCTCTTAACCACTGAGCCATCTCTCCAGCCCTTATTTTTTATTTTAAATGAAATAGGATTTCACAAAGCTCAAACGCACAAAGTGGCCTTGGAAGCCATCTTCCTACTCTGGCCTTTCAGGTATTGGGATTTGCAGGTGTGAGCCACCCACACTCAACTGAAATCTTACTAATGAATCTTGGACAACCACATAAAATTGTTAACAAATGTTTTGGCTTCGCATAAAGACTCTGTCAGGCTTTCTTCCCTTGGGTTTGCCCCAGGCTCTGCAGAGAGGGCCTGGCTGCTAGAGTGAAGCTGCTTCATCCCCCACTTCTGCTTTTCTCAGGCCCTTTACATCTCTCTCTGACCTACTGTTCTTCCTAGGTTGGGCAGCTGCAGTGACCTTTAACCCACAGGCCAGGGAAGAGCTGGGCCGCTTCCGCAGGCGGCCAGACACCTTCAGCTTGGGCGTGTGCAATGGCTGTCAGCTGCTGGCCCTTCTGGGCTGGGTGGGAGGTGACCCCGATACAGAGCAAGACACGCCAAGCCAGGCCTCCCGACCAGTCCAGCCGGGCCTCCTCCTCCGCCACAATCTGTCTGGGCGCTATGAGTCCCGGTGGGCCACCGTGTGTGTGGGGCCAGGGCCAGCCCTGATGCTTCAAGGGATGGCAGGCTCTGTGCTGCCTGTGTGGAGCGCTCATGGGGAAGGTGAGGCTGGGGAGGGCAGGGCAGGGGCTGGGGCTGGGGCCTGGGGGCTGGGGGCTGGAGCCTGAGGCCTGGGGCTGAGGCCTGAGGCCTGGGGCTGAGGCCTGGGCTGGGCCTGAAGAGAGGCTTGGCCTTCACTTTCCTCTCTCCTTTGCTCCCAGGTTACATGGCGTTTTCTTCTCCGGAACTCCAAGCCAAGATCAAGGCCAGGGGCTTAATTCCTCTGCACTGGGCAGACGACGATGGGAACCCCACAGAGCAGTACCCCTTGAACCCCAACGGGTCTCCAGGGGGCATGGCTGGCATCTGCTCCCAGGATGGCCGCCACCTGGCACTCATGCCGCACCCCGAGCGGGCTGTGAGGCTCTGGCAGTGGGCGTGGCGGCCCGCTCCCTGTGCTGCCCTGGCCTCCTCCCCGTGGCTGCAGCTCTTCATCAATGCCTGGAACTGGACCCAGCAGGACAGCTGCTGAGGAGGCTGCGTGAACACCCTGGCCACAGCTCATCCTTTGAGTCAGCTGCCCTCTTCCCATGTGCTTTCCAGAAGCACCTTAGACAAGAACCAAAATACTAGGACGATATCAGCTGCTCTGCTCATTTTAGCCTTGCACCTGCTGGAGCTGCCCTCAGTTGTTGAGTTAACATGGCTCCCCGGCACCAGCCTTAGGCTCCGAGGACGACCGACAGTGCAGTGGGTGGGCCGGGCTCCGCTGCGCTTCTTGCCAGTGATCATCACCACGTCACCCTCTTTCTCTCGTTTTGAACTCTGAATGAAGTTTTATATCCCCGTTTCTTTCTTCGGCTTTTGAGACAGGCGTTCAGTCTACAGCCCAGGCTGGCCCTGAACTCACAGATCTCTAGCTTCAGCCTCTGGTGAGGGCCACTGTGCGCTGTTGAGGGTCTAGGAATAACGCGCAGCAGCCAGCCCCTCCCACTAGCCAGCCCCTCCCACCAGCCAGCCCCTCCCAGTCTCATTGCTCTCTTCTGAAGGAGCAGCTTTCGGGATTCCTTCTCAGACTTTCTCTGCTGGTTGTTGCTTCTGACCATGCTTAAGTGGCTCACCTGTGCCTACCTCAGCTTTCGTTTCTGATTCTTGGTTCTCATAATTGAGCAGCCGCCGTCCCTCCTTCCTAGAGCAGACCCTTAGCTTGTTGGCATACTGCCTCTTGCCACTCATTCTGGTTTTTTGTTTTTCGAGTCAGGGTTTTTCTATGTAGCCTTGGCTGTCTTGGTGCTCATGCTGTAGACCAGGCCGGCTTCAAGCAGCCCAAGTCTGGACGAAAGACGCGCACCCCGACTGTCCAGCCATTCATTCTGTTCTTGTTCCCGCACTGGCACTGCCTCATGGAGTTTATAGTCTTAACTGCAGTGTACTGCCAAGCTAAGTAGATGCTGGGTAATTTGTGTGTCTGAATTCTCATAAAGATTAAGAAAGGTAAGCCGGGCATGGTGGCGCACGCCTTTAGTCCCAGCACTCAGGAGGCAGAGGCAGGCAGATTGCTGTGAGTTGGAGGCCAGCCTGGTCTACAAAGTGAGTCCAGGACAGCCAAGGCTACACAGAGAGACCCTCTCTCAAAAAACCAAAAAATAAAAAATAAAAATTGAAAGGCAATTTCCAGTTAAGAAAGCAAAGTGTCATTTTTTACAACTTGAAAAGGACAGCAAGGTGCCCTGCCCACCTACCCACCCGGCCACACCTGCTTCTGATCGGCTGCAGTCATGGGTCACATTTCCTGGAAGTGGCTGTTCTGCAGACAGCCACCTCCTATAGTTATTTCTATCCTAGAGTCAGCCCCACCCCACCCCACCCCCGGAAGCTCTCCATCATGATTAAAGGAGTTTCTCTATTAAAAACAAATTGGCATCTTGGATCTCTAAAGGCATGAGGGCTTGGGGGGAGATAAGTCATAGTGAGATGGTATTCAGAGTGCTTGCCGCGTATGTCGGATGTGTGAGTTCCCTGAATTTGATCATCCTTCAGCACCACAGAATGGAGAGAGGTGGAGACAGGAGATCAGGTCTTTTTGCTTTGCTTTGTGTATTTCTGAGACTCTTACGCTGTCCTGGCTGGCCTTGAACTCATGTAGCTGAAAATAATCTTTAAATCCTGGTCTTCTAAAGTACTATTTTGGGCATGTGAACATTCCCTTTGTTGCTGTACAAGAATTTATATTTTGCCAGTCATGACGGTACATGTCTTTAATCTCAGCCCTTAGGAGGCAGGGGCAGGTGGATATTTGTAAGTTCAAGGCCAGCCTAATCTGCATAGTGAGCTCCAGGCTAGCCAGGGCACCCTGTCTCAAAAGTTACATAGAATATAACAAATATATAAACAATATATTTAACCCTGACCTGGCAAGATGGCTTGGTGCAGCCCTTTAATACAGTTTCTCATGTTTTGACCGCTCCCCAACCATAAAATTATTTTTGCTGCTATATCTGTGTTTTCTGATGATCTTAGGCAACACCTCTGAAAGGGGCATTCAACACCCACACCCATACCCAGGATCACGGCCCACGGGTTGAGAACCCCTGGCCTAGTGGATAAAGGGGTTTGCCGCCGAGTCCCAAGGCCTGATGAGTTCAATCCCTGGAGCCCGCGTGGTAAAAGGGAAGAACCAGCTGTCCAAAAGTTGTCTGATGACTCACTCGCATAAAGCCATGGCACTTGTACACACGCACACCTGTTGTCCCCTGTGCAGCAAACTGTGCTGGTGCATGCCTTTAATCCAGTCAGTGATATTTTAAGGAACTTTTTGACACTGGGAAATCTCAAGTAAACAAAAGTAGGTCCATGATAGTAGGTCCATGATAGCGAGCACCCGCCACTCTTCACCTGGCTCCGGCAGAGGCCCATACCTTCCTATGGCCACCGTTTTGCCGCAAATGTTAGTTCTTCAGCCATAAATACTTAAGCATATATCTCTAAAGATGAGAGATTTTTAAAAATATAAGCCACTTAAAAGCCAGGTGTGGGGCCTGGAGAGATGACTCGGAGGTTGAGGGCGCTGGCTGCCCCTCCAGAGGTCCTGAGTTCAATTCCCAGCAACCACTTGGTAGCTCACAACCATCTATAATGAGATCTGGTGCCCTCTTCTGATGTGCAGCTGTTACATGTGAACACATTGTATACATAATAAATAAATCTTTAAAAAAATTTTTTACACGCAGAGCCGGGCATGGTGCACTGAGTCCCTGCACTCAGGAGGCAGAGACAGGCAGATCTCTGTGAGTTCGAGGCCAGCCGGATCTACAAAGTGAGTCCAGGACAGCCAAGGCTGCACAGAGAGACCCTGTCTCAAAACAAACAAAACAGAAAAAAAAAAAAATAGATGTATGTGTGTGTGTGTGTGTGGCTTGCCTGCATTTATGTGCATTGTGTGTGTGGGTGGGTGGGTACGCGCGTGCGTACGCGCGTGCATACGCGTGCACCTGGTACCAGAAGAGGGCATTTCATCCTGTAGCACAAAGTTACTAGTGGTTGCAAACACATGTGAGTACTAGGAGTTGAAACCAGGTCCCCTGCGAGAGCATCAAGTGCTCTTAACGGAGCCATCTCTCCAACCCTCATACCTGATTATTTTTTTAAAAATTTATTTACTTTTATGTGCATTAGTGTGAAAGTTTCCAGTCCCTTGGAACTGGAGTTACAGACAGGTGTGAGCTGCCATGTGGGTGCAGGGAAGTGAACCCAGGTCATTTGGGAGAGCAGACAGTTCTCTTAACCACTGAGCCTCCTGAGTGCTGGGATCAAAGGTGTGCACCACTGACCCCAGCTGCAATCCTGCCTTAAACAATGCTTTTATAATCAAAGATCTTTCTCCCCAGCATAGTACAAACTCATGACCCTAGGAACTGGTTTTGTTCTGTTTATTCTACCAATGCCTGACACCTACTAAGTGACCAGAAAGTCTATGTTGAACAAATGAGTGACTATGAAAAACTGGCATCAATTTCAAAATGATTTTTTAAGCCAGGCATGGCGGCTCACGCCTTTAATCCCAGCACTCGTGAGGCAGAATCAGGTAGATCTCTGTGAGTTCCAGGACAGCCTGGTCTACAAAGGGAGTCCAGGACAGCTGAGGCTACACAGAGAAACCCTGACTCAAAAAACAAAACAAAACAAAAACAACAATAAACAAAAATAAAATGATTTTTTTAAAATATTATTTATTATTATGTATACAGTGCTCTTCATGTACATCTGCATGCCAGAAGAGGGCACCAGATCCCAGTGTGGACGGTTGTCAGCCGGCGTGAGACACACCTTTAATCCCAGCACTCAGGAGACAGAGGCTGTGAACTCAAAGGACAGCCAGGGCTTCTGTGTAACAGAAAAACCCTGTCTCGAAAAAACAAAATAAATAAAAAAATAAAAAAAGGGCAGGCTGGCCTACAGAACGAGTTCCGGGACAGCTAATGTTACACAGAGAAACCTTGCTTCCAAAACCAAAGCAAACCAACCACAACAGCAACACACAGTGGTTTTCAGTGCACTGGGTTTGTAGGGAGATTGGCTGCGCGGCTCCCCTCGGGCACTTCCCCTTTGTGTCTAGTTACGAAGTTCTTGCCGTCAGGTCAATGGAGGGCTCTAACTTGACATTATCAGTCCTTCTTCTTCCTCTGTAGCTGTCCTCTCCCCTCTCCCTCTTTTCTCCCTTCAGTTTTTCAGGAGGATTTATCACAGAATTAGGCACGGTACCGTCCCTTTCCGCCTGTGCCCAGGTGCCAGAAGGGAGCACCAATGCAGGAGTGGCAGCGGGAGGCTTGTGGACAAAAGGGCCCATTGGGGACTAGCAGATGAGAGCTGCCTTCTCCAGGAAGGCGCCTAGCCAGGGTACTACCCTCTGCTCTCTACTACACTAGCCCCACTCTGTTTCCCTCCAAATTGCCACTGGCATCTCTCTCTCGCAGTACAGTACAAACAAGGCACTGTGACCAGAAAAGGAGGGGGTTCTAGGCAGCAAGCAGTGAGCCTGTGGACAGAGCAAGATGTTGCCTCTGCAGGAGGATCTCTATACATTCGAGACCAGCCTGGTCTACAAAGCGGGTCTAGGACAGCCAAGATTACACAGAGAAACCCTGTCTCGAAAAACCAAAAATAAAAATAAAAATAAATAAAATAAAAAGATGTTGCCTCTGGGAGCCAAGCCAGGGTTTGTCTTAACAAGCAAGAACTTTCTGGTCCAGCGTTGGACACTTGGGGGCAGCAAAGAGCCAGAGAAGGCACTCCATAGGCCTGCTCCGTGGGCCTCAGCATCTCTGGGGCTTCAAAACTCAGTCCAGGTAAGACTGTCACTAGGGTTCACCCAGCACAAACAGACATGGACGACATCATCCATCTGGTCTGGCTTCGGGAGCAGAAAGGGTGGGACAGAGGGCTGTGGCCCCGGGTCCTGCCCACCCGGTAACAATTGTGCAGAACCTTGGCACTGTGGCACAACGGAGGGAGGCTGGCTTGGAATAAGTGATGTCTTTCTTTTACTTTGAGAGCTCTCAGCAACACAGGGTTCTAGAGGTGAGAACACACAACAGTTTGCTTGCATAAAGGGTGGACGGAGTGTAGAAAACAATATTTGCAGAGCCCCAGAGGCTGGACAGGGTATGCTAAGGAACTGAGTGAACAAAAATGACTCTGTCGGGGACATGAAGAGCAAACCCGATCGTGCAGAGACCTAACGGAACATGCTAAGGAACCAGGACAAAGCGGGACGGTGGTTGGTGGTGCACTCCATAATCCTGGCACTCGGGAGGCAGAGGCAGGCCAGCCTGGTCTACAGAGTGAGTTCTAGGACAGACAGCCAAGGCGACACAGAGAAGCCCTGTCTTGAAAAGCCAAAAAAAAAAAAAAAAAAAAAGGAATAGGAACAACAAAACAACAAAAGGCACTTGAATAGATGGACATAGGAGATACAGGTGTGAACAGATCTGGCCTTTGGCTGTCCTAAGAAAGGAAAGCATATGATCTGTGGAGCTGAGAGTGACGTTGAACTCCCAGTCATCCGTCCTTCACTTCTGGAGGGCCGTGGTTACAGGAGCGCACCACCACAGCTGGCTTACAGGAGTGCACCACCACAGCTGGCTTTATGTGCTGCTCAGAATTGAACCCAGGACTTCATGCATGCTAGGTTAAACTACAGTACTGAGGGAGTGATACCCTCAGCCCCAGACTTGAGACCTACAGAGAGTAGCTGCAGAGAAGGAAAGAGGATGGGAGGCCGAGAGAGTGTGGTGTGGAGGCTATACAGTGACCGCATAGCAGCTGTGTGGGTCTGGAACGGCCGTGGGACTTAGAAAGATGGAGAGGAACGGGAGGATTTGAGAGCCAGGGGAAGGTGAAAGAGCCAGAGTGAATGTGGAGGGTTAAGTGTGAGGCGGGGATAAGGAAGAATATGATGGAGAAGAAATCAAGCCAGTCATGTTTTGTTTGGTTTGGTTTTTAGTTTTGACAGAGTTTCTCTGTGTAGCCCTGGCAGTCCTGGACTCACTTTGTAGACGAGGCTGGCCTCGAACTTGCAGAGATCCACCAGCCTCTGCTTCCCTGAGTGCTGGGATTACAGGCGTGCGCCACCATGCCTGGCTGAAAGCCAGTTATGAAGTCCAGAGCTCTGGCCTGGCCCCTGGCCCACTGGGTATACAGTCTCTTCACCAAAGGCAAGAAGACACATTTGGGAGGCAATCTTACACTTTGCTTCGGAATCACTGAGTTTGCGGTGTCAATGGGCCATGCTGGCGGAAGTAGTTAGAGGCAGTACCCTGCAGGCAGTTAGAAGGAACCGAGGTCCTGGGATGTGGATGGGTGAGGAAGTTTATTTAGGGGGAGTATGCAGCAGGCCTAAGAGCTCAGCACCAAAGGACTTGGCAGAGAAGAAATGATTGGCTATTATGGTCAGGTCTAACCTGTTGAGTGGCTTTCTGCTGCCTGAGTATGCTGGGAAACTTGGAAGGTATCCAGGGCGACAGAAGAATGTTCTTTTTCTCCCTCCCCCTCCATCTTCCCCCCACCCCCACCCCCAAGGAGTCCCAGCAGAGCTAGAGGCAAAGTCCTTGCTTCACCACTACTGTGTGGTAGGCCCTCCCTACGCTCCCAACAGCTTGCCTGTGGAAATTTGCAAAGAATTGGCCTTGGCCAAATAAAGCAGGTGAGAAGGTTCTGCTGAATAGAGCTTTGTAGACTTGATCCTGTGGGCTTCCAAAATGGACCCCTTTCCTTAAGAACCCTAAGAGGTTTCTTTTTTCTTTCTTTCTTTTTTTTTTTTTTAATGGTTATTTTCGAGACAAGGTTTCTCTGTGTAGCCTTGGCTGTCCTGGACTCACTTTGTAGACCAGGCTGGCCTCAAACTCACAGTGATCCACCTGCCTCTGCCTCCCGAGTGCTGGGATTAAAAGCGTGCCCCACCACGCCCGGTCTGGGGTTCCTTTCTTATGGAAAGGACAGGTGCAGCCCCACAGGGTCCTAGCCTGGCTTGTAGGTCAGGGAACCCCCCCACACACACACACACACTCGTCCTGTCATTGTAGGGTGTCTCTTTCCCACTGAGGTCCGTGGGATCCTGAAGAGCTGGGGTGGGAAAGCACACTCCACACCTTTCCTCACCCTCAGCAGGCCACAGGCTGGACTCTCACACCACACACCCCGTCATCCATTCCCCTGTCCAAATCTTGTCCTCCCTCCACCTCGGGGATATGTGTTGAGACAGGTAAGAGGGGCAGGGGGCCACAACCCTAGTGAAAAGACTCAAGAGTTTCCAGAGCTGATTTGGGGGAGGGGGTAATATAATTTGCTTTGTGGTGGTATGAGCTGTTACTGGCTCCAGACCCAGGCTCCTCATGACAAAGGTTACAGAGCACTGAGTCCTTGGTCCTCGGTTTGAATAGGCTTGTCCCACCACTACTCACAATGAAGCTTGGGCTCCTGTGCTAGGAGGTGGAACTAGTGGGGTTCGTGCCCACAGGAATCTGTAACCGCTTTCCTCACTTCTCCCTGGTCGTGTAAGGGAGCGGGTGAAACAAGAACTCTGGGGTGGGGTGGGGTGGCTCACACTGTAGCCCCGGCTACCTTGAAACTTACGTAGCCCAGGATGGCCTCAAACTTGAGGAGATCGCACTTCAGCCTCCGGAGTAGTGGAAATACAGGTCTTAACCACACCTGCATTAAAAACCATGCGCTATGTATGGGGAGCTATGATGTTTACCTCAGCCTTAGAGGACATGAAAATAAGATTACCTGAATAGGGCTCTGCCAGCTGTGGCGGCCTTGCTTCCTCTGTGACTGGCTTTGAAGGCAATGTACACAGAATGGGAAAGAGAAGTTGGGTTCCAGCTGCCGCCTTTCTCCTTATCTTTTCCCCCAGGGCTACGGGTTGAACAGAAGGCCCGCTTCCGCTAAGCTGGGTCCTCCAGGCTTTGCGCTCACTATGAAGCCAAGGACAACCTTGAACTTCCTAAAAGATTTATTATCACGGGGCTGGAGAGAAGACTCAGACACTAAGACTCTGGTAGAGGACCACAGTCTGGTTCCCAGCACACACACACACACACACACACACACACACACACACACACACACACGGCAGCTCATGACCAGGATCTGGTGTCCTTATCTGGCCTCAGCCACCAGGCACACACACACAGTACACACACGTTGTATATACACAGATAAGCAGGTACACGTGAGCACACACACACACACACACACACACACACACACACATATATATATATACTTTTTTTTTTTTCAAGACAGGGTCTCTCTGTGCAGCCTTGGCTGTCCTAGACTCACTTTGTAGACCAGGCTGGCTCGAACTCACAGCGATCCGCCTGCCTCTGCCTCCCAAGTGCTGGGATTATAAAGGCGTATGCCACTACACCCGGGCTTTTTTTTTTTTTTAAAAGATTTATTTATTTATTTATTTTATATGAGTGCTTTATCTGCTGAAGAGGGCATCAGATCACATTATAGATAGTTTTGAGTCACCATGTGGTTGCTGGGAATTGAACTCAGGACCTCTGGAAGAGCAGGCGGTGCTCTTAACCACTGAGCCATCTCCCCAGCCCTACACCCAGCTTTATAAATACTCTTTTAAAAATTAAAAAGATTTCTTATGTTTCATTCTGTTTTGGTTTTATTTTGGTGGTGGTTTGATAAAAATGCCCCTTGTGGGGGTGGGGGGGTGGGGGGGTGTCTTACATTTGAATACTTTCTCCCTAGTTGGTGGCGGGGAAGGCTCAGGTGGTGTGACCTTGCTGGAGGAGGCATGTGTCTGAAGGAGGGCTTTGAAGTCCCCAAAGACTCTGTGTTAGGATTCTGCTTGTTTGCCTGCCTGTGATGTCACTGCCTGCCTGTGATGTCACTGCCTACCTTGATGTCACTGCCTACCTGCCAATGGGGGTTAGGGGGGAAGGGGAACGGGGCACAGTCCTATATAAAAGGACAAACTCACCTACCACACTCTAACCTCTTACCTCCTTTCCCTCTCCTTCCTCTTCTCTCTCTCTCTCTCTCTCTCTCTCTCTCTCTCACTGTCTCTCTCTTTCTCTTACTCTCTCTCTCTCTTTCTCTGTCTCCCTCTGTCTCTGGGGTACCCTTCCTCCTTTCTTTCTCTCCCCATGCTCATACAATAAAACTTCTCCATCTAATATCTGTTGCATGGCATCTTATTTTCTTGTTTTTTAAATTATTAAACTCTGGCTATTCCTCCCCCCCCCCCTTTTTTCTTTTCCTTTTTAAAAATGATTTTATTTGTTGATTTTATGTATATTAGTGCTCTGACTGTACACCTGCATGCTGAAAAAGTGTATCAGATCCCAATATAGATGGTTGCGAGCCATTATGTGGTTGCTGGGAATTGAACTGACCTCTGGAGTCCGGAAGAGGGGGTTGGATCCCCTGGAACTGGAGTTACAAATAACACTGCTGCCTGAGATGGGTGCTGGCCACCACATTCAGGTCCTCTGCTAGAGCAGTCTACAGTCAAGAGCACTGAGCCGCCATCTCTCCAGCCATGGCCTTGCACTTCCTATCTGCCTTCCTGTTCCCCAAGAGCCACCAGGACTGGTTCATTTGTGACTGGACCACTTTCTCTGTCGTCCAGGCTAGCCTTGAGCTGAAGATCCTCCTGTCTCAGCCTCTCGAGTGCCGGGCTAACAGAAGTGAGCTCCCGAGCCGGGCTCAGCTCTGGACTTTGATGAGCGAATTTTACGTACTTTATGCTGCTTTAGCTTGAGTGGATGAGGTGGCATGTGTCTTTAATTCTAGCACTCTTGGGAGCCTGAGAGAAGGCTATCCTGGGCTAGCCTGAGAAAGACCTTGTCTCAAGAACCAAACAAATAAGCAAGTGTGAATAATATATAATATACTGGGGGTGGGGAACTGAGCCATTAAGAGCACTGGCTGCACCTGGTGGCAACGGCACACACCTTTAGCCCCAGCACTTGGGAGGCAGAGGCAGGTGGATCTCCATGAGTTCAAGACCAGCCTGGTCTACAACACAGATAGTTCTAGGACAGCCAAGGCTAACCCTGTCTTGAAAAACAAAAACAAAAGCACTGGCTACTCCTCCAGAGGACCCGGGTTCCTAGAACCCACATGGTGGCTCATGACCATCTCTACGTAACCACGGTTACATAGCAGCTCAGAACTGTCTGTAGCTCCAGCTCCAGGGGGGTCCATGGTGTCAGGGATGCATGTGCATGCAGGCAAAATACTCCTACACAGGAAACAAAATAAACTTTTTTCCTTTTTGGTTTTTTATTTTTGTTTTTTTGAGACAGGGTTTCTCTGTGTAGCTCTAGTTGTCCTGGACTCACTTTGTACACCAGGCTGACTCACAGAGATCCGCCTGCCTCAGCCTCCCAAGTGCTGGGATTAAAGGCATGCACCACCACACCCAGCTTCCTTTTTGCTTTTTTGTTTTGTTTTGTTTTGTTTTGTTTTTATTAAATTCTGGGATTAAAGGTATGTACCATTATGCCCAGCAAAATAAATAAATCTTTTAAAAATATAATAATATACTTTTGTTTTAGTGAGGCATGGTGGCACACATGAAACTCCAGCACTTGGGAGGCTACGGCAGAAGGAATTACTAACTCAAATTCAAGGCCAGATTGGACTAACAAGACACTGCCTCAAACAGAACCAAGAGGCTGGAGAGATGGCTTGGAGGTGGCACTCACTGATACTGCAGAGGACCCGGTTCAGCAGCATCCACATGGTGGTCTGTACCTCCAGTCTCAGAGGTTCTGGCACCCTCTGGGCGGCAGGCACACGGGCGGTGTGCATACACATGCAAATAGAAGGCTCATGCACATAAAGTAAAATCTAGAAAATCATGAAAAACAAAACTCCACCGTCATAATGTGGCTGGAGAGATGTGTGTACCCTAGCCCCCATCTCAGGCAGCTCACAGATGCTTGTAACTCCAGCTCCCAGGGGATCTGACACCTTCTGACCTCACAAACACACACACACACACACACACACACACACACACACACACGGTGCACATACATTCAATGGCAGCCTGGTCTACATATTAAGTTCCAGGCCAGGCAAGACTACATAGTGAAAAACAAACCAACTAATTGCCCTTCTGTTTTTATACATTTTATTTTACAATTTACAAACATCTTTCAGAGTTAAGTACTCATGAATTTCACCAAAATTCCAAAGAGACCCATGGTAGGACTGAGGGCTTAAAACTGCTGCATATGCTGCCTTGGGCTGGAGAGATGGCTCAGTGGTTAAGAGCACTGCCTGCTCTTCCAAAGGACCCGGGTTCAATTCCCAGCACCCACATGGCAGCTCACAATTGTCTGTAACTCCAAGATCTGACACCCCCACACCAACGCACATAAATTAAAATATTATAAACAAAAAGAAAAGAAACATGCTGCCTTAACTCTCCCATAGAGGGATTGTTTGCACAGGTTGCTGCATCACTGGGGGACAAAGTCCTTTTTTTCCTTTATATCTATTTATTTTATTTTATGAACTTGGTGTACCTGGTGCCTGTGTAGGTCAGAAGAGGGTACAGGTTCCCCCCAGAACTGGTGTTGCAGATGCTTGTGAGCCACCGTGTGGGTGCTGAGTACAGAACCCAGGTCCTCTACAAGGACAGTAAGTGCTTAACTGCTGACCCATCTCTGCAGCCCCCTCTGAGTCTGTCTTTTGGTTCTTCCATCCCAGAGCACGGAACCACCTGTCGCAGTCGTAGGTTTGCTGCCACCACTAGGCTGAGAGCTGGAGACACTCTCACCATGAGAAGAGCAGTTGTGGTCCTCTGAGATTTATCCCATGATACTGGTCCTAGCTACAGCCGTGCCAAGGGTTTCACTGGACTCTGGCTGGGCGCCTGGGGAGATGTAATCCGGAGAGCTTGCCAAATAGGTACTGTCAGATTGAATGGCAACAGACTGAGCCCGAAAGCTCCAGTTTCTTGGGGAGTTTGAACACCCTGAGGTGCCAGCATTGAAAAGACCAAAAGAGATGGCAGATACCAAGGGAGGGATACAGAGATCTGCCAAGACACCGCACTCTTCCAGGGGAGAGCTGCCCCTGGGCCTTGGGACATCTCTGCTCCCTACTGTCCTGTCCCAAGAGCTCAGAGGCTGGGAAAAGGCAGAGGTCTCCAGCGAACTGTGGCCCACAGCAGGACATGAGGCATGCGAAGAAGAAACCCTCTCCTCCTTCCTCAGGCTCATGAGTGGGTCTCCTTTCCTGGTACTTGGTGCTATGACCTTGGAGGTCTCCATCTCTGATCTGCTTGACTGTATTCAAAGCACAGTTAACGCTGTTGTTGCTCCTGGTGGGGAGGAGAGACAGAGAGGTCTACACAGAGAGACCTCTGTGGCATAGGGGCCTGCAGCACCCCTTCTCTTTAAAGAATAAACAGTTACAGTACCCAGAAACAGATGGATCAACTATATCCCTATCCTGCTTCTATTTCTTCCTCAAGACAGGGTCTCTCTGTGTAGCCTTGGCTGTCCTGAACTCGCTTTGTAGACCAGGCTGGCCTTGAACTCACAGAGATCCACCTGCCTCTGCCTCCCCAGTGCTGGGATTAAAGGGATGCGCCACCACCGCCCGGCACTCTTCTTTTTCTTTTTAATGTGCACTGGTGTTTTGTTTGCATGTATGTCTGTGTGAGGGTGTCAGATCTTGGAGTTACAGACAGTTGCGAGCTGCCATGTGGGTGCCAGGAACTGAACCCAGGTTCTTTGGAAGAGCAGGCAGTGCTTTTAACTGCTGAGCTGTCTCTCCAGCCCTTTTTCTTTCCTTCCTTCTTCCTTCCTTTCTTTGATGACGGGTCTCGATGTGTGACCCTGGCTGGCCTGAAACTATGCAGAACAGGATGGTCTCTAACTACAGAGACCGGATTACTTTCGCCTCTTCAGTGCTGGCATTAAAGGCATGTGCCAACCACACCTGGACACCTTCAATCCTAACAGTGCTTTAGAGATGAAGAAATGCCAGGAGAAAAACCAGATGCCTACAGTACGAAACAAGGAGCCCAAACTGGGATAGTGGCACATGCTCAGTGCACTTAGGAGGCTAAGGTGGGAAGAGTGCAGTTACAAAGGGAGGAGAGGAGAGCGGGAGAGGGAGGGAGGGGAGAGGGGGGGAGGGAGAGAGGGAGGGAGGGAGGGAGAGAGAGGGAGAGGGAGGGGAGGGGGGGAGGGAGAGAGAGAGGGAGGGAGAGAGGGAGAGAGAGAGCAAGAGAGAGCTATGAATCTAACAGTAGAGCAGCCTGAGTTCAAGCCCTAGCATTGCAAACAAGTAACTGAACAAAATCTTCCACACTTGGCCATCTTCACAACTCCCGGGCACCCATCTACTTGCTCTCCCCTACGTTTATTTGCATTTCCTAGAATACACACTCTCACCTCCAAGTCACTACACCTATGCCCTGGCTGGCACACCTCTAGGATGCCCTCAGGAGCTCTGCAAATATAACTTTCAGACTCAAAGCAAACTCCACTGATAGTTTCACAGCTCAGTAAGATGTACCTTTCTATTGCCTATGAAGGAAACGGTCTGTAAGGCACCAGGAAACACAGAACCCTTGGCTACGTTTCAGTAAATTATAAGGGGTCCATTTGGCCAGGATGAGAACCCCTTTGCCCGGTTCTCAGCTGGGAAGCCACGAGGGAGGGAGTGGCCTCGTAGCTCCCAGGCACTGGCACTAGCAGATCTATTCAGCAGTGTAACTATATACCTCCACGACTATTATGGTCTAAACATTACGCCAGGTGCTGGGGATCAGGGATGAATGGGGAAATCAATTGGAAGGATAAAGTTTGAACAAATACTTAAAGAACACTCTAAAAGTCTGTAAAGGAAAAACAACAGTTTAATCCGTGCTTTGGTCTAGGTGTACTGGGAGAGCGCTTCCCCTCGGCCCTCCCAAGGGGACGACTTGAGGGGATTAGAACGTTAATCCTCAGGTTAGGTGTCAAGGCTTGAGGTCCGAATCCTAACCCAGACCCACACACCTGGGCCTGTTTCCCTAATTCCCAGCACGAGATCCGGAAATTAGTGGTCAGCCCACCGGGGTCAAGTGGCCGCAGAACACCCTTTACTCCGGAGACCCCCCACCTAGACAGGCCCTTTAATGGAACAACTGTTCTTAAGGACGGTCTCAAGTGGCCTTCTTAGAAGGTACGAACCCTTTAAAATGAAGGAGCGAGTGGGCACCAGCGATTAACCCGTCGCTAGTATCACAAACTTCGACCCAAGCAGAACCGCAAGCCAGACCCCCAAACTACGTCCAGACTAAAAGCCGGGCTTTAGAAAACAGCCAAGGATAGCCCCGCCCCGCCACCGAGCGCGGGCGGCGATTGGTTAGCGTGATCGTGGGGCGTGGCTAGATCTTAAAGGTACCAGATCCTAGTAGGCCGGGAGGAGGTGGTGGCTGCTCCAGGAACCCGGGGGGCAGGTGATGCCTCGGAGGCCCGTGTAGGTTTCTTTAAAACCTCGCTGATGTCCAGACTCAAGTCCTAGATCTATGGAGCCTACCAGAAACTGTCCACTGTTCGGAGGCGCCTTCTCCGCCATCCTCCCCCCTGGGGCCATTGATGTGAGGTAAGAAAGCCCGGGCGGCCCGGAGGCCGGTCGGGTGGGTTTCAAGAAGAAGCCAGAGACAACTAGAGTGTCCCTGCCCCTCTCCAGTGACCTCCGACCGGTCCCGGATAACCAAGAAGTTTTCTGCCATCCCGTGACCGACCAGAGTGTGATCGTGGAACTTCTGGAGCTGCAGGCCCATGTGCGAGGCGAAGCGGCTGCGCGGTGAGAAAGCTAGCCAATGGGAGGCCGGGAGCCGAGGAAGTGGGCGGGGCCTGTGACGGGACGGTTATTCAGGACGAAAAAACTCCAAGGGCAGTAGCAGGCTGGCCACAAGAGAGCCTGTCTCGAGGGTGGTGATGGGTCATTCAGAGTTGCCCCTCCCTACCTCTGTCCCCTCAACTCCAGGTACCATTTTGAGGACGTTGGCGGGGTGCAGGGGGCTAGGGCCGTGCACGTGTTATCTGTGCAGCCTCTCTGTTTGGAGAACTTATCTTTGAGGGGCTGCTGTCAAGATGCCTGGTTCCTTTCTGGCAAGCAGCAGGTAGCTAAAGAAAACCAGCAGGTGAGGGCCACGGCTACTGGGGTGCCCTGGAGTGGGGGAGGGGAAGCCCCAGGTACCCCGTTAGCATGGCGATTCTGATCTCTTTAGGTAGCAAAGGATGTCACACTGCATCAGGCCTTGCTTCGGCTGCCCCGGTACCAAACTGACCTCCTGCTCACCTTCAACCAGCCCCCGTAAGGACTAATGAAAGGGTGGGGAGCTCGCAACTGGGTCCCCATGACAGTTAGGCTGGGTGGGTCAAACTAGGAAGAGTGGCTGGTGGGCCCCTTCAAGGAAGTAGAAATGGGTCCCGGGCGGAGAGGTCAGGGATTCCTGGTCTTCTGGGGACTAGGAAATTGCGATCTTGAAAACCTCGAGCTGCAGCATTCTCTTTCTCCCTCTAAGGTCTAACAGCAGGTCTCTTGGCCCTGAAAGTCTGACATGTCCGCCTTGGAGCCTGGATAACTTTCAACAACTGGTGACTAGTTTGACTCTCCATGACCCCAACATCTTTGGTCCCCAGTAAAGATGGTTAAAAAAACACAACATACTGCTGCTGAGGACTCGGGGACCAAGTTCTGAGAGGGGGAGCTCCCTTCCGCTTCTTCCCTGGACGTAAACATAAGACACCTCCTCTGCAGAAATAAACTTGCTTTATGAACACAATAGGGTTTCTGTGGGCTTTGAATCTAAGGGGACACCCGGGTCTCCCCATTCCCCTTTAGTCTTGAAAAGGGGAGTTTTAAAGCTGTGCACAGGAGCAGGAGGGACCCAAGAATGACAGTAGAAAATGTACTTTGGAGTGACTGATTCAACCCTGAGGTGGGTGTGAAGTACAGAGGGGGACTTGTGGGGCAATTTAAAGCAACGCTCAAGGGAAGGAATATAAATTACCGCTCAAATGATTCAACCCTAAAGGAACAGAGAAGAAGTGGGCACAGCTGTCCCCCTAAAGTGGATGAAAAGTCCATCTGTCAGTAAATAGTCACCAAGATAGGAAGTAGTAGAGGCAGAGGTGCCCAGAGAGAGCTAGCTGGTCTGGAGTGCAGGCGAGCGACTGTTATTTAGCGTATGTGTTGTAAAGGAAGCGCAGCTGATCCCAGAAGAAGAGGGAGAGGATAGTGTGTGGGCCGAGGCGAAAATAGGAGGCACCTATACCCTTGTACATGCCAAAAAAGCCCTCTGTCCGAGCTGTCTGCAGCAGAGCGTCCAAGATCCCCCGGTACATGAGGCCCTGGAGCATGTTGGAGAGGGAGGGAGAGCACGGGGTGCAGGTCAGAGCCCACCTGCGCAGGCAGCGTCTGCGCACCTGCTTCTCCACCCCCAGCTCTTCCTGCCAGCCTGCATCCTGCGGTGCGCCCTTACCTTGCCTTGAGTGTCCGTGGGTTGGTTATAAAGCCTTGTGCTAGCCACATCAAAGGGCGTCATGGCCAGGACGACTGCCACGCCACTCACCATGGCAGCCGCCAGAGCCACCTTCCAGCTCTGGGGAGGAAAAATCTGTAAGAAAGAGAACGAATTTTATTAACCACACAGTCGTTCAACCTTGGAGCACGAAAGGCCCCACCCTGGGAACATAACTGGTAATTCTGGGAGCTTCCATACCACCAGAGATAACAGTGTGATAGATAGCCCTGAAGGAGAGGTGTCCGGAGGGCTGAGGTACCCTTTCTTAGGCTATGACAACAGAATCCAGTCTAAGTTCCCAGGCCCTCCTGCTCCCTCACTTTTGGCACCAGGGCCCACCTCCCTTTTCCCACCCTTGTTCCCCACTTCAGGGATGGCCCCACCCCTCCCAGGCAGTACCTCCCACTGGCTCAGGAGGTCCTTGGTGGATGAGAAGGTGCACAGCTGCGTGGAGGAGCCGATGACAACTCTGGGCAGGCCGCCCACGGCCCCACGCCACAACCCCACTAGACCATGTTTCTGGCCAATCTCGGTTAGTGCCTGAAACATGCCCTGGGGGGGGAGGGAGACCACGGGGTTGGAGTTCAGTCACCCCAGCATCAGGGACTGCCTCCTGCTAACACTGTCAAGGATTGCACACCTGCTGTCCAGACAGCAAGTTCAGTGAAGGCTTAGAGCCAGAATGGGGGCCCTCAGGTATCTATTGACTCTTGTCAATCCCGAATTCAGGTACAGAAGTGAGGCCATCACTAGGCCAAGAGGATGGGCAGGAGAAACAGGAGCGGGGGATTTGAGGATTAAGGGAGAATAAGGGCCAGGGGTGGGCTCCAGGGTCTGATGGGTGGAACTTGATGGGGCTGGGCAGAGCAGTGGCTAGGGTTGGCGCTGCCAGGTAGAGGCAAGAAGTCGGGAGAAAATGGGGGAGATGGTTGCTTTGGGGACCCCCTCACCTGATGCTTATACTGGTGCCCTACAGCAATTTCAGAGGTTGCCTGTGCCTGTAGGTGTGTCTTCACCTGGAGACAAGAGAGTGTCACAGCCTGTGCCCCACTGGTCATCCTCCCACCGCGGAGACCAAAACACCTGAACCCCCACTTCCTCTAGGGTATTAAGCCGTGAATATATTCTCTTAATCTGGTAATTACTGTTGTTCCCACTTAACAAGTTGGTCATGAGACTCTGTCCCTTGGCTGCATTCCCAGGGAACAGACCTCCTAGCACTGCAAGATACCCTGCCCCCTCCACATCCTCCTTCCCTTGGGGCTGGGGGCGGGGAGTGGAAGTTGGAGAATAACAGTATTTCCTAAGACTTCATGTTAGGCAAGATCTGGATGTCCAGCCTCTTATGCCAGCTTCCAGATCAGCTCTCCAGCTGCCACCTCCACCTGCCTCCCTGTCAGACTGCCTAAAACGAGCCCTTTGGCTCCCACGGCCCAAAGCGGGTATGAATTCCGCTGATTTTTGGAGATGCCTTTGCCCTCAAATCTCATACACTAGGAACGAGACCGAGTTGGCCTCCCAATAGCTCATCTCATTCTTTGAGCTGCACTTCGCCTGGCCTAGTCCCAACAACAACCAGCTGTGTGACCTTGAGCAGGGAAACCTACCATCTCTGGGTCTCAGGCTCCCAACCCTTCACCTATATCTGATCACTCAAAGATCTAAACTGTGAGACTGCGATCCTGCGATGCCCAGGACTTTCCTGAGCCTACACTCAGGCTGCTTGTCCTGCTCCACAAAGTCAACCTCAGTGTTAGTAATAAGATAAGTTAGAGGGGCACTGGGCGTGGGGTCACTGGGCGTGGGGTCACTGGGCGTGGGGTCACTGGGCGTGGGGGCACATGTTTGTAGTCGAAGCATTCCCGTGGTACAGACAAGGAGAATCAGGAGTTTGAAGCCAGCTTGGGCTCATAGTAAGTTTCAGTTTAGCCTGGTCTATACAGCCAGACCCTGTATTTAAACAGAAAAGAAGCAGGGCGTGGTGGCGCACGCCTTCAATCCCAGCACTCCAGAGGCAGAGGCAGGTGGATCTCTGTGTGTTTGAGGCCAGCCTGGTGTACAAAGTGAGTCCAGGACAGACAAAGCTAACACAGAGACACTCAAGTCTCGAAAAACCAAAAAATTAAAAAAAAGAAAGAAAGCCAGGCGTGGTGGCGCACGCCTATAATCCCAGCACTCGGGAGGCAGAGGCAGGTGGATCGCTGTGAGTTCGAGGCCAGCCTGGTCTACAAAGCGGGTCCAGGACAGCCAAGGCTACACAGAGAAACCCTGTCTCGGAAAAAAAAAAAAAAGAAAAGAAAGAAAGAAAAGAAAAAGAAAAAGAAAAAGGAAGCTTGCCAACCACTTGCCCTCGGCCGGGACCTACACTGATGCTTCACATGTGTCTTATTTGCTTCCCTTCATCCTCCCGACAACCACACGAAAGTCTGTACTTACTCCTGCTTTATAGATGTGGCAACAATGAATAATTTTCAAAGCCAGGGTTGGAATTCCAGAAAGCCTGATTCCAAAGCTCAGGGGTAGGTAGATACTAATCACACCTCTTAGCTGGAGCACAGAGATGGCTGAGGCTGGGCTGTGGTTTGAAGCCAGGCTGTGCTCCAGAGGGAGTTTTGTGACACTACAATATGAGGAGACCCTGCCTCAACAAACTAGCGACACCACCACTCAAAAGAAAGTCCCCGGAAGTAAACTGTGTAATCTCCATCAACACAGGGCCATTGCCCAGTCAGTGGGATGGGGATGCATAAGGCAGATCAGAAGGTCTTGATGCTCGCTGGCACTTTCCTGTGCCTTTGCCTGCTTACAGGGAACAGCACCCTGTCACCAATGCCCTTTGGAAGGCCAGGCTCCCACTCGACACCAAGGCCCTGACTAGACCCCCCCTCGTCTTACCATGTAGATTGGACTTCCCAAATAGGCTCCCATGACCCCAGCTAGAGCCCCCGCTGCGGCGCTGCGGACAGGACTGTGGGTGCCTTCGTCGGTACGCAGGTATCCCCTAGCCTCCGCCAGCCCGTAGGTGCCCAGTCGGATGCCATTCATCAGGAACTGGTACAAGAGCGCAGGGGCCAGGCCCTTCTGCAGGGCAGCCAGGCCATCCACCCTGCCGATGGTGACGAAGGCGTGGAAGACGTTTCGGTAGTGGCGCTGGTAGGTGCCAGGGGCTCGCAGTTCTCCCTGCAATTGCATTCTGGTCTTCACGACCTCCAGGGGATTGGTGAACACACAGGCCCCGCAGGCAGCCAGACCACTCATCAAGAAATCCATGGTAAGGGTAGCAATCGCCTCAGAAAGCAGGGGTGGATCCCAGGGCAACACCTGGCTTCCTGAAGCCCAGGCTGCGACAGACAGAAATTTACAGAGCTAAAGCGCCAGTGTCGAAAGTCAAGCAGGGAAGTAAAGTTAGAGGGAATTTGGGGGTCAGAGGGTGGCAAAGAGGCACGAAAGTGAAGCGGAGTGGAGTGAGGCAGGAAGGCGCCGTTGACCAAGGGATCTGAGGTCAGGGAGGAGCAGAAGTTAGAAGCTGGCAGGCGGGGATGCCTGGGATGACAGGCTCCGGACCAGGGAGTTATCTTAGAAAAACGCGGGGCTGGGAAACGGTAGCTGGGGAAGCAAGGGAAAAAAAAAGGCAACAGGGGGAAAAGACTCAGAGGGAAGACCCGGGGGTGACTCGGCGACAGCAAGAGGAGCGTGGCGAAGGGAGTTAGGGTCCCCGGGCTGAGGATGAGCGGTGGCCGAGTGGCCACGGGAGCAGGAGCACCTTTCCCCGGAGGTAGCCTGCCGAGGCCGGGCCGCCACTCTCAGGTCTCTGGATCGAAGCGCCAATGGGGACTCTGGAGGGGGAGCCGCAGCCGAGCGCCTCAGCCAATGAGGGGAGAGCCGGCTCGGCGACCAATGGGAGGCGCTCCCAGCGGCCCGGCCCTCGGTCTCGGCACGAGCAGCTCGAGTTAACTCTCCTCGCCCCGGCTCCAAGGCGGGCGCTGGCCCCCGGGTACCCGGAGCTGTGGTGGGCACGGGATGCTGAGCGTCCGAGGTTGGGCAGTTCCTCCAGCGGGTGGCGGGCTTCCCGGAGGTAATCCTCCAGCCCAGAACGGGACACACCTGCTCTCACGGGCACCCATCCCCTAAGGCCCAATAAAGTGTTTGTAAGATCTCGCACCGGGGTGTGGCCAGCTGAGGGCGCCGAGGGAGGGGAAGCCTGAAGGCCAGCCAGCGAACGAAGCTCGATTTCATTAAGCTCTTGATCCTCACAATGACCTAGAGGAGGCGGAGGCAGGCCAAGACAAGGATTTCCATCTCCTGCTCTCCAGCGAGGCTTAGGTTACAGAGGACAAACGTGTCTCTTGTCCTTGCTTCATTCGTGTGGATAATTATGAAAGGACCCGTGGGAAAGAACGGAGAGGGGAAGTTTGGGAGAAAGAAGACAGGCACTTAGGGCTAGTCATGCGGGGGGAGGGCGGGGGGGGGGGCAAAAGCCGAAATCTCGCTCACCCGAGGAACCCTAAGGACCCTGCTGAGCGCTGAGTTTCGACTTGCGTCTTCCTTCCTGCCATCTGGATCACCCTGGGCAAGTTCTCCTGTAAAAGGAGAAAGACTGTCTGTGGGGACAAACTTCAGAGGAAACTGTAAAAGGAACTTTTTTTCGCCTGCTTCAGTTGTTGTCTGGGAAAATTACTGCCTCTGTCTGCTAACCTAGGCCTAGTCCTGGAAGCTTCTAGCCTCCATACAATTCTAACCTAGGCCCGGAATGTTTTCAGCCTCTGAGACTTACGCTTAATAAGCTGCGAGCTTATTTTTCCGTTCTGAGCTCTGGGCTGGGTGGTTCAACTCAGCTGTTGGGGCTCAAACTCCTCTCCCAGCTGACTTACTCCCTCACTCTGGCTTCTCTCTCAGCCCAGAACTGAGCTCTGCTTGGCCTCAGACTAACTCTAGTAACCTGCTCTAATCTCATTGGCTCCTTCTCACTCTCTGGCTCGGTTGGTCTTCTTTCACCTGCGTTCCCTCTCCACCGCCTGTCTCTCTATTGCTGTCTCGGCAAAGCTGTCTTCTCTCCCTTTCTCCCTGCACTGCCCTCCCAGGCGACTGCCTGCCTTTCCTCTCCTTCTGAGTGTTGGGCATCTCCTATTTTGTTAAATGTTTCTCTGATTTGTCACGTGGCTGCCTCTCAGACTTCACTTTCTTTTCTTTTTTTTTTTTTTTTTTTTTTGTTTTGTTTTTCGAGACAGGGTTTCTCTGTGTAGCCTTGGCTATCCAAGACTCGCTTTGTAGACCAGGCTGGCTCGAACTCACAGCGACCCGCCTGCCTCTGCCTCCCGAGTGCTGGGATTAAAGGTGTGCGCCACCATGCCCGGCTCAGACTTAACTTTCAAGCGTGGTGTGTGCTTCCTTCTACAAGCTAACTTTACCTTCATTGTTTGGGATTACAGGTGTGTACTGAGGGCGTGTCTGTATTAACAGCCTGAGGAACCGTGCTGTTGGATCAAAACTTCTCCACAAGAAAGGATGTGCTGGTGTTACAACTCAGTAATTTACTGGAAAGTCAGGAGTTGACTGTAAAAATAACTTTTCTTTCCCTGCTCTTTTTTTTTTTTTTTTTCCAAGACAGGGTTTCTCTGTGTAGCCTTGACTATGCTGGACTCAATTTGTAGACCAGGCTAGCCTTGAACTCAAAGAGATCCGCCTGCCTCTGCCTCCCAAGTGCTGGGATTCAGGCATGCACCACCATTGCCCTGCAATTTTTTTTTTTTTTTCCTTTTTAAGGGCTTTTTGAGATAAGATTTCTCTGTGTAACAGTCCTACCTGTCCTGGAACCACTTTTGTAGACCAGGCTGGCCTCGAACTCACAGAGAGCTACCTGCCTCTGCCTCCCGAGTGTTGGAAATAAAGGCGTGCGCCACCATGCCTGGCCTTCCTACTCAGTTGTTGTCTTGAGGCTCTTGCCTCCCTCTGCTAACCTAGGCGTAGTCCTGGAAGCTTCTAGCCTCCACACAATCTAACCTAGGCCTAGAATGTTTTCTTTTCTTTCCTTCTTTTTCTTTTTGGTTTTTTGTTTGTTTGTTTGTTTGTTTTTGAGGTAGAATGTTTTCAGCCTCTGAGACAAACTACTTAATAAGCTCACCCTTACTTGTTCTTTCTGAGCTCTGGGCTGGCTGGTTCAACTCAGCTGTTCTGGCTCAAATTCTTCTCCCAGCTGACTTATTTAATTTGGCTTCTCTCTCTGTCTGGAATTGCTCTGCTTGGCCTCAAACTAACTCCAACAACCGGCTCTAATCTTCTGGCTCCTTCTGTCTTCACCTGAATTCTCTCTCTCTCTCTCTCTCTCTCTCTCTCTCTCTCTCTCTCTCTCTGCAAACTATCTCTTTATTACTGTCCTGGTAAAATTGCCTCTTAAGTAGTATCCTATTCTGTCAAATCTTCTCTGGTTCCCTACTCGACTAGACATCACTTTCAAACATGGGTGCTTCCTTCTACAAACTAGCTTTACCTCAGTTTGGGATAGAAGGCGTGCACCACCACGCCTAGACCTAAGCTTTTCTTTTACCTGATACTTGCTCTATACCAGGCTGGCCTTGAACTCAGATCTGTTTGCCTCTGTCTCCTGGATTAAAGGCGTGTTTGTATCCCAGCCGGACCACACAGACCTAGAAGGTCTTCGGATGTGATCTCTCGCCAGGACAGCCATGTTCTGAACTAACATTCCTCTACAGTTGACAGAGCTCTTCCCATTCCCTGGAGGCCCCCTTTCTTTGGTGATGTCCGGTCAGAATGCACCTTGAACATCTTCTGGTGGATTTTCCCCAATTGTCCATATTCACTCTCAGCCTCCTTTGTTCCTATTTTAGGGATACCTCAGGAATGTTCCTATTGTCCTCAGTTAGCAGTTGCTAATTTCCCTGCCTCACTAGTCTGGAAGCTCCTAGAAGGCCTGGGGGTCAAATCTGAGTCATATAATTCGTTGTTTGTAAGACAACCTTGGGGGCTGGAGAGATGGCTCAGTGGTTAAGAGCACTGTCTGCTCTTCCAAAGGACCCGGGTTCAATTCCCAGCAACCACATGGCGGCTCACAACTGTCTGTAACTCCAGTTCCAAGGCATCTGACACCTACGTATCAGTACACATTAAAAAAAAAAAAAAAAAAAAAAAGACAACCTTACTGTGTGCAGCCTAAAGGGTCCTCAAACTCAAATCCTCCTGCCTCAGCATGTGGAATACTGGAGCTTTCAGGACTGCTGCCATAGCAGGTGACACCACACATACATGCAAGCTTTCCATATTATTCTGTCATTATTATCATTTACTGCTATGTGTTTTGTTTTGTTTTGTTTTTTTCTGAGACAGGCTTTCTCTGTGTAACATCCCTGGCTGTCCTGGACTCACTTTGTAGATCCTTGAACTCACAGAGATCCACCTGCCTCTGCCTCCCAAGTGCCAAGATTATGGTGTGCACCACCACTGCCAGCTACGCTATGACATTTGTTTTTCCAGACAGGGTCTCTCTGTGTAGCCTTGTCTGTCCTGGACTCGCTTTGTAGACCAGGCTGGCCTCCAACTCACAGCCATCCACCTGCCTCTGCCTCCCGAGTGCTGGGATTAAAGGCATGTACCACCACGCCCAACCTGTGTTATGATTCTTTTTAAAAAGATTTATTAATTATTATGTATACAGTGCTCTGCCTGCATGTACACCTGCAGGCCAGAAAAGGGCATCAGATCACATTATAAATGGTTGTGAGCCACCATGTAGTTGCTGGGAATTGAACTCAGGACCTCTGGAAGAATAGTTGATGCTCTTAACCTTTGAGCCACCTCTCCAGCCCCCACATACTGCTATGATTAGTGAAACAACATTGAAGCATTGTTTTTGATTGAAGTCCAAACTTTATTCAGATTTCCTTGACCCCTTTTCTGTTCCAGGATCACATACAGAATATTAAATTACGTTTAATTGTCACAGTCCCTTCTTCTCAATTATGGCAGTTCCTCAAACTTCCTTTGTTTTGTTTCTGCTTTTTTTGTTTTTGTTTTTAAGATTTAACCTTTGTTATTGACTTACTTGTTTGTTTATAGATAGGGTTTTACTATGTAGCCTTGGCTGTCCTCAAACTCAGATCTGCCTGCTTCTGCCTCCTGAGTGCTGCGATTAAAGGCATTCACAACTATTGCTGGTCTCCAGAGGACCCCGTTTTAATTCTCAGCACCACATGACAGCTCATAATCCTTCCATAACGTCAATTCTAGGGGGTATTTGATTCCCCCTTCTGGCCTCTGATGGTACTGCATGCACTTGTATAAGTACACAGAGGTGAATAAATAATAAAAATACATCTTTTTAAAAAACAAAATAATGGCTGCGTGTGGTGGTCCACGCCTTTAATCCCAGCAGGTGGATCTCTGTGAATTTGAGGCAATCCTTGTCTACAAGGTGAAGCCAGGACAGCCAAGGCTACATAGAGAAATCCTGTCTTGGGGGGGAAAAAAAAAAGCCATCACCGGATGGGTGCTTTTGGCATTGGTTGGAGCTCTGTTACTTTTCCCCTTGCTGTGACCGCATGCCTCACAAGGAACAAATTAAGGGAGGAAAGGAGTGTTCAGCCTCATGGCTCAAGAGACAGAGCCCATCGTGACAAGCAAGGCTGGCCCCCTGTATCCAGTCAGGAAGCAGAGAAAGAGGAATGGTAATGTGTAGTGGAAAGTGCTGGTGTCTTTAAAAACTCAGTTATGTTATGTAAACATGTTTTTGCTTTACTGTCAGGTGTAGGATATGGGCCTGATTCAGATTGTCTGTAGCAGCAAAGTATTTGCCTCCTGTGGGCTCTGAGAGGGGCTCTTGGCCAGCTGCAGATAGTTTAATTCTGAGGACTCTGGAAAATAAATAAAGGGGGGTGGGGGTGAAGGTGGGGATGGGGGGTGGGGG
>OU015755.1:97668647-97698852 GCA_907169655.1 Acomys percivali | reverse complement strand
TTTTTTTTTTTTTTTTTTTTTTTTTTTGATACAGGGTTTCTCTGTGTAGCCTTGGCTGTCCTGGACTCCCTTTGTAGACCAGGCTGGCCTCGAACTCACAGCGATCCGCCTGCCTCTGCCTCCCGAGTGCTGGGATTAAAGGCGTACTCCACCACCGCCCGGCTTTTTATTTGTTTGTTTGTTTGTTTGTTTGTTTTTTCGAGGCAGGGTTTCTCTGTGTAGTCTTGGCTGTCCTAGACTCACTTTGTAGACCAGGCTGGCATCGAACTCACAGCGATCCACCTGCCTCTGCCTCCCGAGTGCTGGGATTAAAGGTGTGTGCCACCACGCCTGGGTAAAACACATTTTTAATATTTATTTTTATTTTTCATTTCTTTGTTTGTTTTTTCCAGACAGGGTTTTTCTGTGTAACAGCCCTAGAACTCGATTTGTAGACCAGGGTGGCCTTGAACTCATATGAATCCTCTTGCTTCTGTCTCCCTAGTGCTGGGATTAAAGGCATACAACACCATGCCTGGCTAAAATTTCTTTTTAATTATGTGTAAGGGCCCACCGATCCCCAACCCCCGGCGCAGGCTCTTACCTGCTGAGCCATTTCTCAAGCCCGCTATTAAAATGATTGTTGGCAAAACCATTTGGCAACCATGGCCACCTATTACGCTGTCCAGGCTTGCTAATCATCTTAGATTGTTTCTTTGGTTTTTTTTTTAATCAGACATAATCATCTGGGTATGTCCGTTTGCTTAGAGAATATTTACTGCAGCAGCTTTTAGCTCGAGTGAATGAATGGCTGGCAGCTAGGAGATGCTACCAAAGCTGTCCAGACAAGGCTGCTCTGTGAGCCGGCTAGAGGGAGGGGCCTGAAAGCATCTGCTTTACACTAGTTGGTGTAGCAGGAGTGTTTAGGGCCTGATTTGCCCGGGGCCTCCCCTCCAACAGGCACATAGGAACACATGGAATTTGACCTGGGGAGCTCCCTCCACACAATGCGTGTCTCTCTCTTCTGGTACCAGGGGAACTACCTCCACAGAGTGGACCTCACATGGCTTCCTTTCTTTCTCCACAGGGATGAGGAAGGACTGGAAGGGCTGAGGGAGCAGCAGTGGGAGCTGCCTCTGCAGGATGGTGGGTCTCTGCTGTGACAGGCAGGAGGGGAGGGTTCTGCGCCCTGGACTTCCCTGACGTTCTCTGTCTACCTTCCAGAACCTTTATACCAGACGTACCGAGCAGCTGTGCTGTCAGAGGAGCTGTGGGGCGTGGGTGAGGATGGGAGTCCCTCTCCAGCTAATCCCGGAGAAGCTCCCACCTTCTCCAGGCTCCCCGGACCTCGAAACACCCTGTGGCAGGAGCTCCCAGCTGTGCGAGCCAGTGGTCTCTTAGAGAGTCTAAGCCCCGAGGAAAGGCGCATGCAGGAGGTGGGTACCTGGATGGGACTGAGATGGCTGGGGGGCCAGGGAGGGCACAGGGCCTGAGTACTAGGGTAGTTGGGAGGTGGCTGGCCTTTCTATTGTGGCCCTGCTCTCCTGTCTAGAGCCTGTTTGAGGTGGTGACCTCAGAAGCCTCCTACCTGCGCTCCCTGAGGCTGCTGACTGACACCTTCGTCCTGAGCCAGGCTCTCCGGGACACACTCACACCTAGGGATCACCACACGCTTTTCTCCAATGTGCAACGCGTCCAGGGTGTCAGTGAGAGGTCAGTGGGGCCCTGTCTTCCTAGGAATCTGGGCCTTGGGCTGATGAACAACCCCCCCCCCCCTTTAGCTTTCTTCCTCTTCTAGATCTTTCCATAAACCCAGTTAGTTTTCAGCACTCTCCTGAAAACCCGACTCTCTGTGTGCCCCCCCCCCCCCTTTTCTTTTCTGGTTTTTCGAGACAGGGTTTCTCTGAGTAGCCTAGGTCCTGGACTCACTTTGTAGAAACAGGCTGGCCTTAAACTCATAGCGAGTGCTGGCATTCAAGGCGTGCGCCACTGTGCCTGCCGGCTTTCTGTCCCTTTCTTTTTTTTTTTTTTTTTTTTTTTTGTGTGTGTGTGTGTGTGTGTGTGTGGTTTTTCGAGACAGGGTCTCTCTGTGTAGCCTTGGCTGTCCTGGACCCGCTCTGTAGACCAGGCTGGCCTCGAACTCACAGCGATCCTCCTGCCTCTGCCTCCCGAGTGCTGGGATTATAGGCGTGCGCCACTTCTGTCCCCTTCTTAATTGCTTCCTCTGTGCTCTCAGATTTCTAGGAACGCTACTGTCTCGTGTCCGTTCCTCTCCACACATCAGTGACCTGTGTGATGTGGTGCACGCCCACGCCGTCGGCCCTTTCTCAGTGTACGTGGACTACGTACGGAACCAACAATACCAGGAGGAGACCTACAGCCGACTTCTGTGAGGACCGCGCTTTTCTCCTTTCTCCCCGGGAATGCGTTCCCAAGAACGTCAGTGGGTAGAGCTGAGCCTTGTATGTACCTATCTACGAAAACAATTTACAAACCAGTCCCAGGAATAGACTAACAATAGCTAACAATAAAACAGAAAAGTTAGAGCCACATAATGTGATAAAGTTGTCGGCATCACTGTGCTCGCCCTTTATGGACATTAGTAAGTACAGTAAGAATTCCTTGAACGCAGCCCCGTTGACGCCACCACGGTCAGTTTGATAAACAGGACAGCCACCAGGTGACTAATGGGCGGGCTGCGCATACACATGGATACACACCAGACAAAGGGACTGATTATTGGTGTCCCAGATGAGATAGGGTGGGGCGCCTTGAGATTTTTTATCTCTGCTAGTCAGAAAAGCATTTGAAACATATGAGTTGTCTGTTTCTGGAGCGTTGCACTTAACGTTGTTGGGTCCTTGAAATTATAAAAGCAAAACTATGGAGAAGGGGACTTCTGTATATCAAAGGTGGAGGCGGAGCCTGTGGAAGTGTGTTAAGGCTGAGGCCAGAGCTCCTGGCAGGGCTCCTAGCCGCCCTTCAGGGAGTCCCTAAGCATCTGGGCTTTCTTCTCAGGGACACAAACATGCGCTTCTCCGCGGAGCTGAGAAAGCTGCAGAGCCTCCCCAAATGTGAGCGCCTCCCGCTGCCTTCTTTTCTGCTGCTGCCCTTCCAGCGTATCACCCGCCTCCGGATGCTGTTGCAGGTTAGCATCCTGGCTCAGACCCACCCTCGGCTCCTCAGTGGGCAGACTAGTTTAGAGAAGCCTTCTGGATACTTCCTTCCAATCAGTCTCAAACTAGTTGAGATCTCCAAAGGAACAAACAACGGTTTGGGGGAGGAACGAAAACCAAACTTTAAGCCGGGTGGCGGTGTCGCCCGCCTTACAGCCCAGCACCCAGCAGGCAGAGGCAGGTGGATCTCTGTGAGTTCAAGGCCAGCCTGGTCTATAGAGTGAGTTTCAGAACAGCCAACAGCTACACAGAGAAACCCTGTCTCGAAGACAAACAAAAAACAAACCTCAGATATTCCAGTGTTTGTGGACTTCAGAGGGCCACTGTAAATACACAGATTTATAATGTATCTATAAAATTGGATTTTGCTGGTGGCTGCGTGGTGAGCGGAGAACTGTAGATGGCTTGCCCAGCATGCACAAGGAAGGCCTTGGATACAGTCTCCAGTACAACTAAAATAAATGAAAAAAAAAAAAAAGTGGGATTAAAAAATGGGGTTTTGAGATGCTTTTTTCTTTTTTTCTTTTTTTTAAACTGTCCTGGACTCACCTTGTAGACCAGGCTGGCCTGGAACTCACAGCGATCTGCCTGCCTCTGCATCCCAAGTGCTGGGACTAAAGGTGTACACCATTATGCTCGACATTTTCTTTTTCTTTTTCTTTTTTTTTGAAAGAGTTTCTCTGTGTAGCCCTAGCTGTCTTAGAACTGGCTCTATAGACCGGGCTGGCCTTGAACTCGGAGATCTGCCTTTCTGAGTGCTGGTAATAAAGGTGTGTGCCACCACTACCTGGTGAGAAACACTTATATTTATTTGTGTATTTGTGTGTGTGTGTGTGTGGTGTGTTTAGGTTCAGTTTTCTTAACCAATATATTTTATTATGCTTATTACCCGAGAGTACGGCCCTTATAACCCGACTAACTGAAACAATAGGAAAAAAGGATTAAAGAATAACAAAACCGTAAGGATATCAGTTCCGAGGAACAATTCTCCTGGAGTTGCCAGCAGGATTTCTTCTGCTAGAACCTGGAGTAACCACAACCCGGAACCTCAGCATGTGTGTGTGTGTGTGTGTGTGTGTGTGTCTGTGTGTGTGTCTGTGTGTGTTGGTGTGTATGGAAGTCAGAGGACAATTTGCAGAAGCCAGTTTGCTTTTTCATCACCTGGGTCCTAGGTGGGTCTCATCTCAGGTCGTTAGGCTTGACTGCAAAATGCCTTTCCCCACTGTGTCATGACAGGACACATTGCAGGAATCAGTTCTCGAGTTTCTCTCTCTTGGTCCCACAAAAGCTCTTACCCTCTGAGCCAGAGAAATGCCTTTCAACCCCAAGTATAGACGCCCCTTCGACTAACTATCCTAATATTGGAATTTTAAAAAGTATTTATATATTTTGATTTTATATGTATGTTTTGCCTGCATGTATATATGTGTGTCACATGTGTGCCTAGTGCCTGTGGAGGCTGGAAAAGTGGGTTGTATCCTCTGGAACTGGAGTTACAGTTAGTTGTAAGCTACGGTGTGACTGCTGGGAGCTGAACCTGGGTCCTCTGAAAAGGCACTGAGTGCTCTTAAACTGCTGAGCCATCTCTTTAGCCCTCCAGTATTTCTTTCTTTCTTTTCAAGACAGGGTTTCTCTGTGTTGCCTTGGCTATCCTGGACTTGATTTGTAGACCAGGCTGGCCTCGAACTCAGAGATCCACCTTCCTCTGCCTCCTGAGTGCTGGGATTACAGGCGTGCGCCACCACACCGGACTAGTATTAGAATCTTAATGTGAAAACTATTGTTTTCTTTCTTTTTTTTTTTCTTCTGGCTTTGGTTTTTTGTTTGTTTGTTTTGTTTATTGTTTTACTGTTTGGGTTTGGTTGTTGTTGTTTTTTAGAACTTACTACAAAGCTCAGGCCAGCCTCAAACTTGCAGTCTTCTGCCTCAGCTTCTTCTGTTGGGGTAGCAGGTGTTTCCGGACTATCTTTTGTTATTTTTATTTTTTAAATTTAATTCTCCTCAGCCAGGCCGTGGTGGCGCACACCTTTGATCCCAGCACTTGGGAGGTAGAGGCAGGTGGATCGCTGTGAGTTCGAGGCCAGCCTGGTCTACAAAGCGAGTCCAGGACAGGCAAGGCTACACAGAGAAACCCTGTCTCAGAAAAACAAAAACATTTAATTCTTCTCGTGTGTTAGAGGATGGAGCTGATGTCTCACTCATGCTAAACAAGTGCTCTACCACTGAGCTTCTAGCCCAGTGTCTATAAGTTTTATTCAGCTTTGTCTGGCGTCCATGCAGACAGCATGCGAACAGTAACACCATCCTAACTCAGGGAGTGCTGGGTGTGCCCTTTGAGGCCTGGTGCTGAGCGCTCTACGGTTGTGTAGCCCCAGGGACAAGTGTACAAGGACAGGAGCCATTATTTACACGATTTTTATAAAGGAGGAGACTGAGGTGCAGTTTGAATAATTTGGCCTAATTCATGCAAAAAATAATGGATGGAACCAGGTGTGGTGGTCCATGCCTATACTCCCAGCATTCCAGGAGCTTGGGCAGAAGGATTCAGAGTTAAAGGCCAGCCAGGGCTGCTTAGCAGAAAACAAAAACAAAACCCACCACAAAACAAAAAAAATACTGTTTCAGAAAAACATACACACTAAAAATAAAATAAACAGAAATCCAGGCATTTCTAACTGTCCTGCTATACTGTTAGGCTAGTTATATAAAAGCAACACCCTGCACACACACACACACCCCAGCATTTATGGGTGCCCAGAGTCCATATATATATATATATATATATCTCACTTCATAGAATCCTCAGAATGCTAAGTAGGTATCAGCTCCATCTTATAAATGGGGAAACTGAGGCTCTGAGCAGTAACATGGCTTGCTCAGGCTCTGGCAGCTGGTAAACGGTAGGTCTCATGGCCTTGCTGAGGGTTATCTGGGTGGCCCTGTGAACCCTAAAGGGAATATTTGGCAAAGCTGGGCGGGGTCTGCAGCACCTCAGAATCTCAGGGGCACCAAGGACTCAGTCACCCTTCTGCTTTGTTTTCCAGAATATCCTAAGCCAGACAGAGGAGGGGTCCAGTCGTCAGGAGAATGCCCAGAAGGCACTGGGTGCTGTGAGCAAGGTGGGCAGGGCGGAAGCGGAGGAGGGAAGAGGTGCCAAGTGGTAGAGGGGAGGTGGGAGGGGGGCCAGATGGCCGCTGGGATGCGTGACTCCACTTTCCTCACCAGATCATTGAGCGCTGCAGCCTTGAGGTGGGGCGCATGAAACAGACCGAAGAGTTGATCCGCCTCACCCAAAGGTTGCGCTTCCACAAAGTCAAGGTTAGTCCTGCCCAGACTCTCCGTTTGGCCTTTCCTCTCCATGCTGCGGAGGTTAGACCCTTCTCTCTCCTCCGCCCCGCCCCTGCCCCCGCCCCCCACAGGCTCTACCGCTGGTCTCCTGGTCTAGACGCCTGGAGTTGCAGGGGGAGCTGACGGAGCTGGGGTGTCGGAGGGGCGGTGTGCTCTTCACCTCCCGCCCTCGCTTCACTCCCCTCTGCCTGCTGCTCTTCAGTGACCTGCTGCTCATCACTCAGCCCAAGAGGTGAGTCCTGCGTGGGAGTGGAGGGAGCGGGAGCCGGGGTGGGGAAGAGGCACTCAGCGGGACGCCTGGCTCTCCTCTGAACGCCCTCTTCCCCGGGCAGTGGGCAGCGGCTGCAGGTTCTGGACTATGCCCATCGCTCCCTGGTGCAGGCCCAGCAGGTTCCTGACCCATCCGGACCCCCTACATTCCGGCTCTCGCTTCTCAGCAACCATCAGGGCCGCCCCACCCACAGGCTACTGCAAGCCTCCTCTCTGTGAGTCCTGAGGACAGGCTTGGGGGTTGGAGGTGTGGCTCCGTGGTAGAGCGCTGGCCTAGCATGCACGAGACCCTGGATACAAACCCCAGCACTGCCGAAGACAACCAACCATCATGGCAGCACACCTCTCTTATCTGAGCCCTGGGAGGCCTTATCAAAACATGTAAACAAAGCCTGGCTGTGGTGGCGCACGCACACACGCACGCACACACGCGCAGGCACGCACACACGCAGCCTTTAATCCCAGCACCCGGGAGGCAGATGCAGGTGGATCACCGTGAGTTCGAGGCCAGCCTGGTCTATAAAGCGAGTCTAGGACAGTCACGGCTACACAAAGAAACCCTGCCTGGAAAAACAAAACAAAACAAAAATACAAAACAAAACATGCAAACAAGCAAGCCACCCATAGGACCCTCACCTGACCTTACACACTGCGTACTCTATTGCTGTTCTCTCTCCTCTGATGTCCCTGTTTCTTCCCCGAGGAGTAGCCTGGGCCAACCGTGAGTCCCCTCCCTTGTCCCACAACTAGGTCAGACATGCAGCGCTGGCTGGGAGCCTTTCCCACCCCGGGTCCCCTTCCCTGTTCCTCAGACACCATCTATGAGGACTGTGGTAAGTACCCCTCGAAAGGCGGAGGGGAAGAAACGGGAGTCCTGAGGGGAATTCGGGATGACAACTAAAAGGAAACAGGGTCCAACTGAACCGGTACCCACACTTCCTTCACCAGAGTGCTCCCAAGAGCTGTGTACAGAGCCGTCTACACCGTCCAAGCCTGAGGGGCAAAGCCTGGAGCCCAAGGGCCCCCGAAAGCATCTGCACAAGGATCCTGAAGGTGAGGGAGCCTTTCATGTAATCATTCAGGAAATATTTATTGAACAGCATGAGCCAAACACTAATGTTTGGTTTTCCTCCAGGCAGGTGCTGGCATCTAGCCCTTGCCTTACACATGATAAGCAAATGCTGCGCTAAGGAGCCACACCCTGGATTTTTTTTTTTTGGTTTTTGAGACAGGGTTTCTCTGTGTAGCCTTGGCTGTCCTGGACTCACTTTGTAGACCAGGCTGGCTTCAAACTCACAGTGATCCATATTTATTTGTTTTTTTTTTTAAATAGTTTATTTAATTTTACTTTGTACATTGGTATGAGGATATCAGATCCCTTGGAACTGGAGTTTTGAGCTGCCATGTGGTTGCTGGAATTGAATCCAGGTCCTTTGGAAGAACAGACAGTGCTCTTAACCACTGAGCCATCTCTCCAGCCCCTGTTTATTATGTATACAGTGTTCTGCCCAAAGGTGTGCCTGCACACCAGTAGAAGGCACCAGATCTCATTATAGATGGTTGTGAGCCACAAGGTGGTTGCTGGGAATTGAACTCAGGACCTCTGGAAGAACAGTCAGTGCTTTTAACCTCTAAGCCATCTCTCCAGCCACAGTTTGTTTTGTTTTTCAAGATAGGTTTTCTCTGTGTAGCTCTGGCTGTCCTAGAACTCACTCTCTAGACCAGGCTAACCTTGAACTCAGAGATGCACCTGCCTCTGCCTTCCAAGTGCTAAGATTAAAGACGTGGGCCACCACTGCCTGCCTAAGACTCCTTCTCAAGAACAAAAACAACAACAACAACAAAAATCCAGTAGTGGCTTTTATTCGTACTTCCAGCACGGGGGAAGTTGTTTGATTGGGTTACATAGTGAATCCTGAACCAGCTAGAACTAGATAGCAAGACATTGTCTCAAACAAAACAGGTCTAGATGGGGTAAGTAAGTATAAATTATATGCGGTATGTAGGGAGGGGATGGTGCAATGAGAGAAGGAATGAGAAGGTGGGGTGCTGGGGTTTGGGGAGACAGGCCTCACTAGGAGGCCAGGGTGAGCTTGGCAGAGGTGGCTCAGTCGGCGTAGCCAGTGTCTGGCGGGGGCGAAGGGCAGGTGGAGTGTGCAGCAGAGGCCTGGTTCCTGTTGTCCAGTAGAGGAGCTGTGAGGAGGCCACTGTGCCTAGGCTCATCCGGAAAGGGGGATGGGAGCAAATCAGGTCACAGAGACAAGATCTTTCAGTCCTCTGCAAGGATTCTTTTTTCATATTTTTTTTTTTTCATTATTTAAGTTTTTGTTTGTTTGGTTTGGTTTGGTTTGGTTTTTTTTGTTTTTGTTTTTGTTTTTGTTTTTCAAGGCAGGGTTTCTCTGTATAGTCTTGACTGTCCTGGACTCACTTTGTAGACCAGGCTGGTCTCAAACTCACAGAGACCTGCCTGCCTCTGTCTCCCGAGTACTGGGATTAAAGGCGTGCACCACCACAGCCCTATTTAAGTTTTTAAAGAGTCATCTGTTATATTATTTTATGTATATGAGTGTCTTGCCAGCCTGTATGCCTGTGCACATGTGTGTGCCTGGCGCCTGCTGAGGTCGGAAGAGGGCACTGGAGCCCTTGGGACTGGAGTTCCCGATGGTTGTGGGTCACCATGTGGGTGGTGGGAATTGAACCAGGGTCCTCTGGAAGAGCACCAGTTTCTCTTAACGGCTGAGACAGCTCTCCAGCTCAGAAGCTCTTCTGATTGAGTAACGTGAGTCGTCACTGCAGGACCCAGCATAGAATTGACACACACCCTCTCACATGCTGTCATCCCTTCCAGGAGCACTAGTGGCTGAGGTGGAGTGTTCCGGGCTTCTCCGCTAGTCTCCGACCCGCCATGTCCCTGAGACCCCCTCCACTCTCCCACCCCCACCCCCTGCCACCTGGCCTCTGTCCTTGCTCCACACACAAGCCTTTCTTTCCTTCTGCCCCAGGTTGGCTCAAGGGGCTTCCTGGAGCCTTCCCTGCCCAACTGGTGTGTGAGGTCACAGGAGAACATGAGAGGAGAAAGCATCTTCGCCAGCATCAGAAGCTCCTTGAGGCTGCGGGACCCTCTTCAGACACTCCCAACACCCCTCAACCCTAATGCAGGCTAGGGAGGGGGCACAGATTGGGACACTGGCAGCAGCATGCAGAAGACAAAGTCTGCCCGCCTGTCCATCCATCCGTCCATCCGTCCATCCGTCCATCCGTCCACTCATCCATCTACCTATTTGCTGTCAGTGGAAACACTACCTCTCGTGGCAACCAATAGGGATAGAGCTTCCAGACAGAGGAGCTCACGGACAAGGCCATCTGAGCCCAGGACAACAAGAAAGAACAAGGATGGCTTGAATGTGTTGCCAGCAGAGTCAGAAGCTAAGTACAGAGTGCCCAAGGCTGAGGCTCTGGCTGTCAAGTATCCCCGAATGGTCACAACCTAGGAAGACAAAGCCAGGGCGTTGAGAAATGGCATTGCTGGAGTAGTCCTGTCGGAAGCAGGGATGGGCCGGGACCCATCAGCCCAAGGAGATGGTGATTTGGGCCCAGGAGATCAGTAGTTACCCTACTTGGCTCTTCAGAAGCCGCTGGTCCTGCTTTTTGAGTATAGGAAGAAGTATTAATCCGATACTTCTGTTTCTGGGATGTTTCCTGTGCCCTTTCAAATCACTTCCTTTCTTCTAGGAGAACCCAGAGTGCATCTCAGAGGACAGGTTTGCATTTGTGTCAATGTATATAGGAAGGCAATTGTGTTGTGTGTGTGTGTGCGCGCGCGCGCGCGCGCGCGCGTGTGTGTGTGTGTGTGTGTGTGTGTCTCCTGTCAGTGACTGAAAACTTAAATTTCTTTTTTCATCTCACATTCTTCCTTTTATTTTCTCCAAAGACATTTGCCCTGAGTTCTAAAAGAGAGTAGAGTGTAGCTCGCCCAGAGGCTGGGACTGTGGATGATCGCCACAGATTCTGGGCCTCTTGTCTCTCTCTGGGGTCCATGATAGTTGAAGGGTGATGTAATGAAGCAGCCAGTGGCCTGGCAAGGAAGGTACAAGGAACCAAACATATGGGGTGCAATATCCTCTGCAGTCTGTGGACTTTATCCTGCCCCAGGCACTGACCTCCATCATCCACGTCTCCCAGCTTGAGGCGTCCTCGTGTTGTCAGCCTGCCTCAGCCTCAGGCTACAGAACAAGCTGCGTCCCTGGCCAGCCGGCCAGCCGGTGACCATGCTGGGCTTCTATCCTCTCAGAAACAGAAGGGCAGACTCAGGAGGGAGTAGAAAGCTGGTGCGGTTGGTTGCCCAACCTCAACTACGGTTTCTGAGAGCCTGTGATGCTGGCAAAGGAGGCAGAGCAGACAGTTGCTGGGGGCGGGGCCCAGGCCTGGTCAAAGGCTTTTCCTTCACAACTGTGCAGTACTGTCCCTTTATCTATGACAAGCTGCCCAGACAGAAGCTGCCATGATGACTAGGGGAGGTGTGATGACTCTGGGGTCTTGAAGGCAGAAGGGCACTCGGCATGTCCTCAGTGTTCACTCAGCAAAGTGCTGGCCACGTGAGATGGTGGCATCCTTCTGAGGCTCTTCAAGACTTGAAAGAGCAGTGGTCTACAATATGGTTTTATATGGGGAAATGCAAATAAAATGCATTTTAGAAAAGAAACACATACACATAATGTTCAATTTCTTTTCTTTCTTTCTTTCTTTTTTTTAGGTTTTTTGAGACAGGGTTTCTCTGTGTAGCCTTGGCTGTCCTGGACTCACTTTGTAAACCAGGCTGGCCTCAGACTCACAATGATCCACCTGCTTCTGCCTCCCAAGTGCTGGGATTAAAGGCGTGTGCCACCATACCCGGCTTCTTTTTCTTTTTTAAAATTATTTTTATGTTACATGCATCGGTGTTTTGCCTGCATGTAAGTCTGTGTGACCGTGGCAGATCTTGGAGGTACAGACAGTTGTGAACTGCCATGTGGGTGTTGGGAATTGAACCTGGGTCCTCTGGAAGAGCAGCCAGTGCTCTTAACCACAGAGCCATCTCTCCAGCCCTTTTTTATTTTATTTTTTATATTTTATTTATTTATTTACTTTTGGGTTTTTCGAGACAGGGTTTCTCTGTATAGCTTAGACTCACTTTGTAGACCAGGCTGGCCTCCAACTCACAGCGATCCATCTGCTGCTGCCTCCTGAGTGCTGGGATTAAAGGTGCGCACCACCGCTGCCCAGCTACCGCTCAATTTCTTTAAAACTGCTGAGCAAGAAAAGCAATATCAAACTTCCACACTTATTTTGTGCAGCTTCTACTCAGATTTAAAGCCAAGAGCAAAATTAAGACCTCCCCCCCACCCCACCCCCACCCTCTGGTTCAGGTAAACTCAGATGAGCTTCCCCTAGATTGTAGCTGGAGTGGCCTTTTAAATATTGTCTTTTTTTAATGTTATTTATTTATTTATTATGTCTTCATGTACACCAGAAGAGGGCATCGGATCATAATACATAATGGTTGTAAGCCACCATGTGGTTGCTGGGAATTGAACTCAGGACCTCTGGAAGAGCAGCCAGTGCTCTCAACCACTGAGCCATCTCTCCAGCCCTTAAATATTTTCTTTAACAGAGGGCAGGTTCGGCGCTTTTATACCTATGCCGTTGATGTTACTATTTCTTGGGATCTGGGGAAGATTTGTGTTCTTTACAGTTGGACTAGCATGGCTGCATCTCCCACTAAGCTAGCATCAGATGGCGCTGCTCTGTGTCATCCGTCACTTTGCACACCGGCCTCATTGTCTCCAATGCCCTCTCCAGTCACCATTCCTGCAAGACTGTTATGAACCTGGTCTACATGAAATACTAAATCCACTTTATCGCCATCTTCGAGACATTTGTCTGATATTTCCGTGAATACTAGAATTAGATCTAAAAGCCAAGTTCGCAGCCTGCCGGTGGTGGCGTATGCCTTTAATCCCAGCACTCGGGAGGCGGAGGCAGAGGTAGGCGGATCGCTATGAGTTCGAGGCCAGCCTGGTCCACAAAGCGAGTCCAAGACAGTCAGGGCTACACAGAGAAACCCTGTCTCGAAAAACAAACAAAACAACAACAAAAAACAAAACAAAGAAAGCCAAGTTTGCTTTCTGAGGAGGCCACGAAGAAGACAAAACATGGCATAATACAATGTCTGTGATCAGACCTTCCAGTTACAAACTGTAACTCCGTGGGGGTAAGATAGATGCATGGCTTAAGAGCGATCATTGAAATCCTCCCAGGAAATTATATTGCCAACCTGCTCAGACACCAAATGGGAAAATCTCTCTGATGATGTGCTACTTGGTAAAGCGAGGATGGCCTTGGTCATGGCTGGGCTACCGCACCGGGAAGGTGCTGGGGGAGGGGCAGGGAGGGCTCGTGGACCTTGCTTCTGGAGCTAGCAAATGCTGCTTCTCCTACTGGTGAATCTCCTTGAGCAATTAAGAACTGAGGGGTTGCCGGGTGTGGTGGCGCACGCCTTTAATCCCAGCACTCCCGGAAGCAGAGGCAGGTGGATCGCTGTGAGTTCGAGGCCAGCTTGGTCTACAAAGAGAGTCCAGGTCAGCCAAGGCTACACAGAGAAACCCTGTCTCAAAACACACACACACACACACACACACACACACAGGAAACTTACTCCTCAGGGTAGCACTCCTGGGAAGTAGTGGAACTTTAAAAGGCAGGGCCTGGTGGGAGCTCTCCCAGCCATCATGAGGAGACTGTGGGGCCCTGAGGTAGGCAGGTTTGCAGGGCCAGCTGTTAGCTTTATTCCTGCAGTTAGAATCCTGTCTCCTGATTAGGACCCTTAAAGTTAATAGCTTAGGTTGTTGGGGTGCGTAAGAAGCCAAACTAAAAGACCTGCTTCCAAGAGGAGAAAGCATTTAAGCTAAATGTCTGTGACAGTAGGCGCTTGACAGAACTTGGTCAGGGTGTTGGGAATCAAGGGACAATTGTAGGGACAGGCATGTTCAGTGTCTGGGAGTTAGGGAAGTCTCACCCAGAATGTGTTAAACTCGTCTTGAATGCTGGCTGTTCCCTCCACCCCAGGATGGATCCCCAGAGGCCATACATTGCTGCCACCCCAGGATGGATCCCCATACATTGCTGCACAAGCCATATTTGTGCTCAGGACAAATAGGCCAAGAAATGAACAACTGCTCCAAGCTGGGCTAATAATCAGTGTATCTTTCTTTTGAAATTTGGTATCGAACCCAGAAATATTACATATAGGCCAAATGAGATGCCTCCGTAAGGAAAGGCTCTTGCTGAGATGGACCAGGCTTCCAGACCTTAGCACAACTGACTTCATGATGGAAGAACCATGCAGACCATAAAACTTAGCACAGCATCAGCTGCCAAAACAACAACAGAAACTTAATCCATCAAAGTCCATAGTTCTGGGAATCTCCCTCTCTCTCTCTCTCCCTCTCTCCCTCTCTCCCTCTCCAAGGACAGAGCTTCTCTGTGTCGCTCTGCTGTCCTGGAACTCCTTCTGTAAACCAGGCAGAGATGTCTTACCTGTAGCAACAGAAGTTTGGTTTGATTGCACGTACCTGTAGTCCTGGCTTCCTGGGAGGCTGAGGTAAGAGGATCACTTAAGCGTAGGTGTGCGACGCCAGCCTGAGCAGAGCAGGACCCCTCCTCTGAGACAGCTTGCACCCACCTTTGTGCTCTATGTGAGAAAAAAAATTTTTTTCTTGAAGATGGGGGATGGGGGGGTGAGGGGGCGTGTTTCTCTGTGTAGCCTTGGCTGTCCTGGACTCACTTTGTAGACTAGGCTGGCCTAGAACTTGCCGAGATCTGCCTGCCTCTGTCTCCTGAGTGCTGGGATTAAAGGTGTGCACCACCACCACCTGGCTAGATTTACTTTTATGTATATTCTCCCACCCCCTCTCTGTGTGTCTCTCTCTCTTGAGACAGGGTTTCTCTGTGTAACTTTGGCTATCCTGAAACTCGCTCTGTAAACCATGCTGGCCTACAGCTCAGAGATCTGCCTGCCTGTGCTTCCCAAGTGCTGGGACTTAAGGCGTGTGCCACCACCACCTGGCATAATTGATCTTTTTTTTTTTTTTTTTAATTTTTTTTAATTTTGGTTTTTCAAGACAGGGTTTCTCTTGGCTGTCCAGGACTCACTTTGTAGACCAGGCTGGCCTCGAACTTACAGAGATCTGCCTGCCTCTGCCTCCCGAGTGCTGGGATTAAAGGTGTGTACCACCATCGCCTGGCAATAATTGATCTTTTTTTTTCAAAGATTTATTTATTTATTATTATACATACAGTGCTCTATTTGCATGTACACCTGCACACCAGAAGAGGGCACCAGATCTCACTACAGATGGTTGTGAGCCACCATGTGGTTGCTGGGAATTGAACTCAGGACCTCTGGAAGAGCAGACAGTGTTCTTAACGTCTGAGCCATCTCTCCAGCCCCGATAATTGATGTTTAAAAAAAAAATTATATATTATTATTGGAGGGGGCATTGTGTGGAGGTCAGGTGACAGTCCTCTGTTCTTACCTTTAAGTAGGTTCTGGGGATCAAATTCAGGCTGCCAGGATTGCACAGATAACCACTCTAATGACTTAGCTGTCCTGCCAGCTCGTATAATTCACCTCAAGTTTTGCATTAGAATCTTTACTACACTGTGATTACAGTGTAAAGCACAAAGTAGCTTGCTGTTCCCAGTTACTGGAACGTGGCTCCTGACCAGGTGTCTCCTATGTTAGACAGGCACATCCATGGGTCCTTCAGGGTCTGGTGGCCTTGCATTGCTTCTCTGTTAAGTTCAGGTGATGAGAACGTTCGTGACTTCCCATTATTTGGGTTCCCCAGAAGTTGACCCCAGAAGTCCTGCGGAGGTGAACCCATGACACACTTAAGAAAGACATAAGGAAGTGAGAGGGGAAAGACCTGTCAAACTGGAGACAACCAGGACCAAGGGGCGCTGTAGGTGACTGACAGGATTGGGGTGGGGGGAGAGGGAGGGCAAAGTATGGCCCCAGGCTATGAAACAAAGTTTTACATAATGGAACAGCTAACAGTGATGATTGCAGACTATGCTAGCCTGATTTTAAAAGCCTAAGTGTGTGTGTGTGTGTGTGTGTGTGTGTGTGTGTGTGTGTGTGTGTCATTCGTTCATGCACACCTCAGCACGTATATGCACAGTCAGTGCACCACATGCATAGTAGCAGTCGGTGTCAGAGGCAGCGTGGAACCCCTTATGGACATCTGTGAGTCATTGCGTGTGCTCTGGACACTGAACCTGGATCCCCTGCAAGAACAGTCAGTGCTTTAAACCACGAAGCCTTTGCTGCAGTCCCATACAAGGCCTGGGCAGTTATTGCCTGGACTCTTACAGGAAAACATCTCCAGCTCCTGAAACAGCTCTGTTACCTGTTCTAATCAGGGGTTGAGACATTTAGGGGATCCATGCCACATCTGCCACCCTTCCCTTGACGCTCTATTCTACTGCCTCGCTCTTTCAGACTTTTCCTTGGGCAAGGCGGAGGCTGCTGTGTTTACTGTGTCGTCTTTAATGCGCCTTCCGAGCTTTGTCTGTCTGTTGACACTAACGGTGGAAATTCATCAGACAGTGTTTACCTTGGGCACTGTGACTACATAAACATTCCACGGCAGGGCTGGAGGCCGCTAAGATTACATTTCCTTTCTTGAACTGTCCTCTTTCATTCTTTCCTGCCTTTTGTTTTATTATTTATTTATTTATTTTCGAGACACGGTTTCCTCTGTGTAGCCCTGGCTGTCCTGGACTTGCTTTGTAGACCAGGCTGGCCTGGAACTCAAACTCACAGAGATCCTCCTGCCTCTGCCTCTGAGTGCTGGGATTAAAGGCGGCGTTGAGTTGTGCGGATCTAAGCTACCCTAGAACAGTACCAGATGAGGAGACTGAGGCACAACAAAGCTCTGTGACTGTATCACACAGAAGGGGTCACCTGGGGCTTGAGGGGCCACTTGTGAGTACAGGAGACAATGGCAGAAACAGATAAAGACGGAAGAAGCCCAAGAGTGTAACTGCACAAAGGCAGGAAAAAAAAGTGACAACAAATGCAAAGAACAAAACAAAACAAACGCAAAATGACCAATCTTAAGGAGATAAACATTGTATTCTCTTGAACTTCTGCAGCTGTGGCATGAAAACAACCCAGTCAATGCTACAGGAGCTTCAAGATTAAGACTCAGTTGTAGCAGCCAGGTTTGGCGGTGCACACCTTTATTTATTTTTTATTTTTGTTTTTTTATTCATTTATTCAGATTACAGCTCAATTGTTATCCCATCACTTATGTCCTCCCATTCCTCCCTCCCTCCCGCTTTCACCCTGTTCTCCTTCCCCATATAAGGTCATAGGCCATCACGTCTCATCTTGGTAGCCTGTTTATTCTTTCTTTGAGTGTCACCAGTCCTCCCCACCATGGGAGGTGATCAAATATGGGGCACCAGAGTTCATGTCTAAGTCAGTCCGTGCTCTCCACATAACTGGGGAAAATGTCCTGTCCATTGGCTGGATTAGAGTAGGGGTTCCATGTTTACTACTTGTATTGTACCTGGATAGGGTGCACACCTTTAATCCCAGCACTTGGGAGGCGGAGGCGGGCGGATCTCTGTGAGTTCGAGGCCAGCCTGGTCTACAAAGTTAGTCCAGGACAGCCAAGGCTACACAGAGAGACCCTGTCTCGAAAAACAAAAACAAACAAACAAACAAACAAAAATATATTAAAAACTCTCAGGTCCCAGCAATGACCCCCTCGATCTTCAAGAAGCTAATGGACCCAGTGACGAAGGACTCCACCTGGACGGTGGCAACACTAACCGGAGGCCGAGACTGCCCCAATGCCTGGCTCACTGCTGGGCCTGCACCAAACTACGGACAAGCAGGACCCATGTTCCTCCTTAAAACCTCTCAGATTTGCTGGGCTCGGCAGCTAAAGACTGACGCTGCCCTGGGACCTGTGGCCCCAGTGAATCCATCAACACCACAGGAGCCTGGTTGGATGGCCATCTGGATAATGAGCAAATCTGTCATTTTAATTCATACACATGCTGTTTGGATTACACTTCCCGCCATGCTTTATCCTTCTCAGATCCCTGGCGGCATCGGTGGGTAGGCTAACTGTAGGTTCGTCAGCCTGGCAGCAGTGGGCAACCAGCTCCTTTCTGGAGGCTGCAGCCACCTTATTAGTGCATTTCGTATGTAAAAATCAGGCCTTGCTTTTTCTGGATCAACTAGGTCTCTTGTTAAGGGAAGGCATTCAGGTTTTTCCTGCTAACCGGCTTCATATTAAAATATAAACAGATTTCAGGTGTAACTTTTTTTTCCGAGATAGGGATTCTCTGTGTAGCCTTGGTTGTTCTGGACTCACTTTGTAGACCAGGCTGGCCTTGAACTCACAATGATCTGCCTGCCTCTGCCTCCCGAGTGCTGGGATTAAAGGCGTGTGCCATCATGCCCGGCTAGGTGTAACTTTTTTTTTTTTTTTTTTTTTTTTTGAGACAGGGTTTCTCTGTGTAGCCTTGACTGTCTTGGACTCACTTTGTAGACCAGGCTGGCCTTGAACTCACAGCGATCCGCCTGCCTCTGCCTTCCGAGTGCTGGGATTAAAGACGTGTACCAGCATGCCCAGCTATGTTTCCAATTTTCTTCTTCCCTCTATTCTATTGTTGTACTATGATTTCAAAAGTTCAGAATTTTGACATTGATCGCTGGAGTTCTGAGGAGCTGACGGAGCCCTCACTACCTTCTACTCAGTCATAAACTCAGGGCTTTGAGTTTTCTCTCCTCCTCCTCCTCCTCATTTCTTCTTCTTTTGGTTTTGACAGGAGATCAAGTGGACTCCAGACAAACACAGCCTAAGTTTCTGCACTGTCTGTTCCTTCTCTTTCTTGGTTACTAGGAAATTTCACCTTCTGTCTCTATTCTGTCTGTCTCGGCAGATTCCCACCTAGCCGACAACCGTCATCCAGGGAGCACCTGCGGACTGCAAACCGCGGAGCTCTGGACTTACTGAATGCTGGTGTGAACCAGGCCAGCCATCCCTGGGATAACTTGTGAGGAGACAGTTGCCTGAGTCGGGCCATCTCAAGGACAACTTCTCCATCTTGCTGGCAGGTTAAACTAAGTTCGTGTTCCCAGGCCCAGGGACCTACTCCTATCCTGATTGGTGGGAAACGTGACCCAGAGCTGGCACAGGTGTCTGTGGTTTCATCTTTGGAATATGCTGTGCAACTGCCCTTCAAGGTTGCAGCTCAGCTCCCGGGTCTGTTCTGAGGCTCTGATCCATCAGTAGCAGTTTGACTACAATACATTTTTGTCATCTGTATTTGAGCCTTGTGTTTGAGCTATGTTGGATCTAAGTGGACCCCATAACCGGATTGAGAAGTAAAGATGAAAAGGAAAAAAAAAAAAAGTAAGTAAGTAAAGAGGCTAGGGATGGGATCTCATACCTGTAAAATCCTAGCACTTTGGGAGGCAGAGGCAAGAGGACGTCCATGAGGTCATTGCTTTTTCTCAAACCTGGGGAAAATGGCTGAGGTGCCTATTTAACATGTCAAAGCAGACGGGCCTGCAGGTTCTCCCAGCATCCCTCAGTCCCTACCTGTTACAGGGCTCTCCTGGCTGGCATACCCAGCCCCCTTACCCTAAACTTCTCCAGCCCAGGGGCTGGGCTGCCCTTCCCTATATAATCCAAACACTTTTGCTACCTGCTCCTTTTGAACCTTTGGCCTCCTGGCTGCAGCACCTGGCTCCCCTCTCCTCACATGTTCAGGGCCACGTCCACTCTGGACCCTCCCCATGCGTCAGCCTCTGGCTCTGCTCTCCTTTTTGTGTATATAAACTTCCTCCTCCACCACACCAGGAGCAGTCATGTCCTTTCCTTTACATTTCTTTTTTTTTTTCACTCAGCCATCCTGGGCTATCTAGTGAGTCCCAGGCCAGCGTGAGCTACACAGGAAGTACCTGTCAAGAGAAAGTGGGGAGCTGAGAGACGGGGGACCAAGAGACTGACCATTGTTGATTTGGAACTGAGTGGAGAGGTGAGATGGGAGAAACTGAGGAAGCAGTGGGAAAATTGGCACGGGCTTGGGAGAAGGAAGGCATGTGGGTCTTTTCCTGGTGGCACATCTTTCGCCCTCTCCACTGTGTCATCATTTGGGAAAGGGTGTGTGTGTCTCTCAGATCACCACCTTAGGTAAAGGGGACAGTAGCTAGAGAGAGGCATCTGGTCCACAGGGGCTGGAGTGCAAGGAATAGAATTTTGAGAAAGGGTTAGAGCGGAGTCCATGGCCCATCCCCCATCTCACTGCTCCTCAGCAGTATTCCATGGCAGTTAGGGTCTGCTCAGCAGAATGGAGCGAGGCCTTCTCTTGGATCTGGAGCTCAGATGCCTGAAAAGAGCGCCACCCCCCTTTCTTCCTCGGACAATAGGCCTGTGATGGAAGCTGATTTGACTGAGGAAGATGTTGTGAAGCTAAGGGCCAGGTGAGTGTGGGGAGGGAAAGGGACCAGCGGGTGTTAGGGCCAGAGGAGCAACACCCAAGGCCCAGAGAGGGAGAGAGAGCAGGCATAGGAGGCCTAGGCAGGAAAAGGAGGCTGGCACAGGAGGCAGGGCGGAGGAGGGGTGGCCTGGGCAGAGCACAGGGGCTGGTGCGGGACTCCTGTCTCTTGCTCCAGCAGGAACAGGCGCTCGCGCATGCAGTACCGTCGCAACTCCATGCTGCCCTTCCACTGGAGAATCAGACACAGCTCCCGCTGGATAGCCCAGGTGGTGGCCTCGGAGTTCAGCCTGGTGGCCTTCCTGGTGCTTCTGGTCATGGTCTTCTCCAAGAAATGGCTGTACCCCTCCAAGAGTCGCTTCCATCAGCGCTTCCCCAAAAACGTCACCAACAAAATTTACACCTCCATTCACACCATGTCCACAGGGCCCCTGTACGTGTGCATATCTAAAAGCTGCTCCGAGGACGATAAAGGTGAGTTCCTTCCTCTTTCCATCCACGGTCCCCAGCCTGCCTGACCTCTGACCTCTCGGGCTGGCCCCCACCGTCTTGTTCCCTCCGGTCAGTCAGCCATCTTCATTTGGCTCTCTGCTGACGTGGTGATCTCAGGGTTGTTTTCTTCCTTTGGTTTGACCAAATCGGTTTGCCCGACCCAGTAGAAAATGTCAGGTCCTTCCTTTAAGGGTGTTGAGAGGATCATTCCCGAATAAAATCATTTTTTAGCTGGGAGCTGCTATCTCCTTCTAGTTTGCATACCCAGAGCTCTGAGAAGAACCCAGAACGCTCCCTTGCTGCCATTCCCCAGTTTCCTGTGATTTTCCTTTCTGCCTGAGGCCCCGCCTCTCTGGGTCTGGGGTCCCGCCTCCGGACCTGAGGCCACGCCTCTGGGCCAGCCTCTGCATTTCCTTTTTTTTTTTTTTTTGGTTTTTTTTTTCGAGACAGGGTTTCTCTGTGTAGCCTTGACTGTCCTGGACTCACTTTGTAGACCAGGCTGGCCTCGAACTCACAGCGATCTGCCTGCCTCTGCCTCCCGAGTGCTGGGATTAAAGGCGTGCGCCACCACGCCCGGCTTGTATTTCCTTTTTATTGTTTGGCTTCCTTATTCCTTCCTTCCCTGAATTCTCACAGATGCTTAATTTCTGACTTGAGTTTCGTTTCCCATTGTCCCTTCAACCACCTCAGAAATGTCCAGGTCTAGGTTTCCCTTGCCATCTTTCTCCTTCACATAAGCGGAAACGGGGATATAACAATTCTGTCTTTTTTGTTGTTGTTTTTGAGACGGGGTTTCTCTGTGTAGCCCTGGCTGTCCTGGAACTCGCTCGCTCTGTAGACCAGGCTGGCCTTGAACCCAGACCCCAGCCTGCCTCTGGCCCCAGAGTGCCGGGATTAAAGGCATGCGCCACCACACCTGGCTTTGCTTTCTGTCTTCTGATAAGTGAACAATCTACGATTTCCACAGCTTTTGCCACCCACTCCTGCCACTGTGATGGCCCAGCTATCAGGAGCCAAGTGACCGGGGCCAAAAATCAACCTTTCGCACTTTAAGTTGTTGCCGGGTATTTAGTCTCAGTGCTGAATAGACAACTAATACAGAAAAGTGGTGACAGAAGGGGAGGGCCGTTCCTGCACCCACATCTGATCACGTGGAAGGAAGCCCTTGCAACAGGTTTACCGGAAGAATCTAGCTCCTTTTAGCCAGATTATAGTGAGACCTGGGAGTGAAAAAACAGAGTAAAGGGTCTGGAAAACACAGTTATGCCACAAAAGGAGCAAACTGGAAGGCGTGGACAGCAATGGCACAGCCGTTAATGAACTCAGGCTCTTTCAAAATAAGCCAAACACTTTGCATTGGGACAATGGGGAAGATGGTTTGAAGCCAGTCTCAGGAACTGGCCAGGCTTCAGGGTCTAAAATTATAATCGTGTTTACAAGATTTCTTTTGAAATCTTTCCTATGTCCATTGACAATTTGTAAACTTTTCTTTTGAGAATTGCTGTTTGTGTCATTTTCCCCTTCTTTCTATTTTTCTCTTATTGTCTTTTTTTGTATTGATTTGTTGAGATAAGTTTCCTCTATATAGCCCTGGCTGTCCTGGAACTTGCTATATAGACCAGGCTGGCCTTGAATTTACAAAAATCTGCTTGCCTCTGCCTCTGGAATGCTGAGATTAAAGACATAATGCCACCACCATGCCGGGCTTTTAAATTTTTATTATTATCATTATTGTTGACTCAAGGTCTTACTATGCAACTCTGACTGTCCTGGAACTCACTATGTAGACCAGACTGGCCTTGAACTCACAGATATCCGACCGCCTCTGCCTCTCGTGTTGATATTAAAAGGCATGAGCCACCGCCTCTGGCTATTTTTATTTATTTATTTATTTAGAAACATTGTATTGTAGTCTATATTGGCGGGTAAAACAACTCATGGCTAGCCCCTTGCCTCAGCCTATAGGTGTGGGCGACTACAATGGCTTTCAGCCAGTTAATCAAATTGTTGGAATTGCCAATATCAGGAGTCTGCTTCCGTGTGATCCCTCCTGTGCGGTATTTCTTTGGTTCTGAATGACCTGTTTTCTCCTGTTTGTTCACTTACTTGTATTTCTTTCATTTTTGTGAATCCTGAGTTCCTCCCTATTTTTGTCTCCCACCTACCCACCCCAAGACATTTTTAGGCTGTGGACAGTCCATCCAATTTTTGGGGTGGCTAAGATAAGTTTCATGCTGGCCTTGGGGCTGGGCTTTGCCCTCACCACCTGGCTGCACCTGCCGTACCTGACGCGCCTGGAGAGACTGCCTTTCTTTGGCTTGATTGGAATCATCCTGAGCTTCTGTGAAGGTGCCCCCCAGCTCTGAAAAAGGTCCTTAATTCCCTAACCCACATGGTCCCTGGCCGGTCTCCCTCTTTTCTGGGGGCGGGGGTGGGGGAGGGGTGGAGTCAGGGTTTAGGGGGCGGGGAAAGAACTGAGAACGGAGGTACACCGTTTTCTGATTGCTGGAGACGGGAGGGGATGATTTCCTCAGAGTAAATGGTTTGCGGCTGTAGCTCGGCAGATGAGGCAGGTCCATTGTGCGATTCTTAGGTGAGAATAAGATTTCTCCACTCCTGCCTCCCAGTCGCCTTCATTTTCCTCACCCTCATGCTGTTCCCCGTTAACCTCTGGATCTACGAGCTGAAGAAGAACATCTCCGTCCCTGTTGGCTGGAGCTATTTCATTGGTTGGCTGGTGTTCATCCTGTATTTCACTTGTGGTAAGTGTGGGGGGCGGGGCGGGGCACGAAGGCACGTGGGAGGGTCAGGGCAGAGAGTCTGTGGAGGGAAGGGGCAGGCAATCCTCCCGCCCCAGGTCCACCCCGAGAGTCCATAGGGTCTTAACTTTCCCTTGGGCTCACCTCACCTGTCCACCTTCCTTGACACTCTCTGCTCCTCCCACACCTTTCTTGTTTTTCTCACTAGGGGTCCTTTGCTACCTCAATTATAAAAACTTCTGGAGCCTGATTGCGAGCTGCTCCTCGCCCAAGGGTGATTGCAACAATGGAGTGGAAAAGTCTCTGATGGGTACCTGCCAGACCTCCTGCGCTCAGGAGGAGAGCCTAGACCCTGCTAAGCAAAACGATGAGCAACCGGCATCCTCCCCAGCAACCGACAGCCACGTCTGCCCCTGTCATGACAAAAAATGAGCAAAGGATGATTTGGGGACCAGTTCTGCATCCCTCTTCCTCAACTTGGCCTTGTCTGTGCCTTCAGGTGATGTGGAATAAATTGTCCATCTCTTCTTCATCGTGCCTGATGGTCGTTGAGGAGAACCAGAGGAGGCAGAGGGGAAAGGAAGGGGGGAAAACAAAATCCATCGTGTCTGTTTCCCAGTTGTTCCTGCCTATGAACTTTTTGGCACCCTTTTGTCCATAAACCTGACTAGCAGCCTCTATCATAGTACATCTGTTGTGGGTAGGAGGGTCTCTGTGGTGGAACATTTACCTGACACTCACGAGAACCTGGCTTTGATGCAACAGAACTGGAAACAGAAAAAAACAAATGTAATCCTAGCCAGGTTTGGTGATACATGCCTATAATCCCAGGAGGCTGAGGCAGGAGGATGGCTAGCCTGAGCCCTATGAGATGATGGCTTCAAAAACAAAAAATTAAATATAACAAGTCAAAAAACATATATATAAAACAAGCCAAACTTATTATATGTATCTGGCTGGGGAAAGTGCAGTGTTTTGTTTTTTCAAGACAAGGTTTCTCTGTGTAGCTTTGGCTATCCTGGACTCACTTGTAGACCAGGCTGGCCTTGAATCCACAGTAATCCTCCTGCCTCTGCCTCCGGAGTGCTGTGACTGAAGGTTTTGCAGGATCACAAATAGATATGCAGAGTGATGTGGTGAATGTAAACATGTTTTTGTTTTGATACCAAGTGTAGGATGGGGAACAGCCTTGTGAGAGAGCAGGTGATGTTTATCCATTGGAAGACCACGGACCACTTTGTGTGGGGGCTTGGTTTTTGCCACCTGAAACACATCAGTACACCATACCCGGCTAAGACCAAGTTTATAAGCTGTTTATTGCTGGATAAAAGTTTACCCCCAGCTTGCTGCCTTGAAGTAGTAAACATTATTATTTTTTTTTTGTTGTTTTGTTTTGTTTGTTTTGTTTTTTGTTTTTGAGACAGGGTCTCTCTGTGTTAGCCTTGGCTGTCCTGGACTCACTTTGTAGACCAGGCTGGCCTCGAACTCACAGCGATCCGCCCACCTCTGCCTCCCGAGTGCTGGGATTAAAGGCCTGCGCCACCACGCCCGTCGTAAACATTATTTTACATAGAGTCTGAGAGACAGAAATCTGGAAGCACTTTAATTAAATAGTTCTTTTTTAAAAATTGCATGTTATAGGCGTGGTGGCGCACACTTTTAATCCCAGCACTTGGAAGACAGAGACAGGCAGATTGCTGTGAGTTTGAGGCCAGCCTGGTCTACAAAGGGAGTCCAGGACAGCCAAGGCTGAACAGAGAAACCCTGTCTTGGGAAAAAAAATTTTGATTTATTTTTTTAACAAATCAAACTTATGTATTTATGGATCATATATCATGATTTTTTTTAATTTTTTTTATTTTTTTATTTTTTGGTTTTTTGAGACAGGGTTTCTCTGTGTAGCCTTGGCTGTCCTGGACTCCCTTTGTAGACCAGGCTGGCTTCGAACTCACAGCGATCCGCCTGCCTCTGCCTCCCTAGTGCTGGGATTAAAGGTGTGTGCCACCACTGCCCGGCTTATATCATGATGTTTTGAAGAACATATGTAGTGTGGAATGGCTCAGTCAGCTCTTCAGCATGTTACCTCAAATACTTAACATATGCAGAAAGAGCACCTAAAATCTACACTTCAGAATTTTTTTCAATAGCCAGGCGGTGGTGAATGCTCACTTTTAATCCCAGCACTTGGGAGACAGAGGCAGGCAGATCTCTGAGTTTGAGGCCATCCTGGTCTACAGAGCAAGTACCAGGACAGCCAGAGATACACCAAGAGAAACTCTGTCTCTAAAAACGGGAGGGGGGGGGAGAATTTGTTTAAAATTGGTGATGATGCCAGGCAATAGTGGTGCATGCCTTTAATCCCAGCCCTCAGGAGGCAGAGGCATGTGGATTGCTGTGAGTTCGAGGCCAGCCTGGTCTACAAATTGAGTCCAGGACAGTCAAGGCTACACAGAGAGACCCTGTCTTGAAAAACCAAAACAAACAAAAAAACCAAAACCATCCCCCCCCCCAAAAAAACTGGACATTTGTGTGTGTTTCATATATAAGTACATATTCATACATGTATTCCTAATATGACACATGTACATATGGCTGTAGTCACTGAACTCCTGACTTTTCTCTCTGCTCTGGCCCACTTTCTTCCTTGGACGTGTCTTTCCTTCCTTCCTTCCTTTACTTTCTCTCTTTATTTTTCTGAGGCAGCTGGCCTGAAACTCACAGAGTTCCTCTTACCTCTGTGTGTGGGGTGCTGGGATCAAAGGCACCTGCCACCGCAACCAGCATTTGGTCTTTGTTAGTCAAGTGTCTCTGCTTCTGCCCCCCCCACCTCCGCCAAGTCAGCGGTGCCGCCCTCTCTCCTTCAGTGAAGGTAAATATTGTTCACAGCTTTCCCACCTTCTGTCTTCTGGGACTGTGTTTTTTTTTTGTTTGTTTGTTTGTTTGTTTAGTTGGTTGGTTGGTTTTTCGAGACAGGGTTTCTCTATGTAGCCTTGGCTGTCCTGGGCTTGCTTTGTAGACCAGGCTGGCCTGAAACTCGGAGATCTGCCTGCCTCCGGCTCCCGAGAGCTGGGATTAAAGGCCTGCGCCACCACTGTCTAAATAAAATTTAAAAGCCACAACAATGAATATTAGTATTCAGAATAGTGAAAATGTAAAAAATGCTGACACTACCAAATGCTGACAAGAGTGTAACAGGGGGGGGCTTGAGAGATGGCTCAGAGGTTAAGAGCACCGACTGCTCTTCCAAAGGTCATGAGTTCAATTCCCAGCAACCACATGGTGGCTCACAACCATCTACAATGAGATCTGGTGTCCTCTTCTGGCTTGCAGGCAGGATATTGTATACATAATAAATAAAGAAATCTTTAAAAAAAAAAAAAAAAAAAAAAAAAAGAATGTAACAGGGATTCTCAGTCACTGCAGGGAGACAGTGACAGGGATTCTCAGTCACTGCAGGGAGACAGTGACAGGGATTCTCCATCACCGCCGGGAGAATGTAAACAAGTGTAGCAAATGGAAAACCAGCGTGACAATTTCTTCAACAGTGTGCAAACTCTGTAATCCAACTGGCCTTGCTCCCAAGTGTGTAATTCAAATGACTGAAACCTTTTCCCCCCTCAGGACAGACAGGGTTTCTCAGTGTGTAGCCCTGGCTGTCCTGGAATCACTCTGTAGACCAGGCTGGCCTCGAACACCTGCCTCCCGAGTGCTGGGATTAAAGGTGTGCGCCACCATACCCTGCATTTTCTTTTATTTTTAAATATAACTCCAGATACAGATAAGTGTGGCAAGAATAGCACAAATAATTCTTGTCTATTTCCTCTGTACAACCTCTAAATACATTGGATGCTTAGCTTTATCTTAGCTGCTTCCTGGCCACACACACTTTTCTTTCTGTCCAGAACCATCTGAGAGTAAGTTGCCTGCCGCCCATTGCCCCTGCCCCAGCATTTCAGCATGTTGTGTCTAAAAAGGTGGCCACTGTCCCAAGTAGCCACACTGTGTTTTCTCTAGGGGTCAGGATATTAACACTGATGCAATACTGCATGATCTTCAGCCAGTGCTGAGGGTTCACCTGCTGCTCCTGTGAAGAAGCCAGTCAGATTTGAATCCCAGCAGCTACATCAAGCTGCTCACCGCAACCTGTAACTCCAGACACAGATCTGTTCCCTCCTCTGGCCTCTGTGGGCCCTGCACACACATGGTGCACATACACATACTCAGACACACACACACACACACACACAAAAAAAAAAAAAAAAAAAAAAACCCTTCAAAGTATGTAGAAATGGCCAGGTGTGGTGGCTCACACCTTTAATCCCAGCACTCGAGAGGCAGAGGCAGTGGATTGCTGTGAGTTTGAGGCCAGCCTGGTCTTGAATCCAGGACAGCCAGGGCTACATGAGAAACCCTGTCTTGAAAAACAAAAACAAAAAAGTAAGCAGAATGGAGAAGGTTCAGAACAGCTCAGCCTAAGTGACCTTTGTGAACACCTCCCTAAGTATTCCTTTACAGATGGGCCTCTGCTTTGTGCCTGTTTCTTTTTTGTTTGTTACATGGTGTATAGTTGGTGTTTACCAATGTTGAATTAATGAAACTGACATGCTAGAGAGGACTGGGTACAAGGAGACTGAGCAGAAGAAAAATCTATTAGCTGACTTTTCTTCTTCCTTTCCTTGTTGGTATCACGTAGCCTGGCTGGTCCCAAACTAGCTGTGTAGCTAAAGGTGACCTGGACCTTTTTTGGGGGGGGGTGGGAGGGCAGGATTCGAGACGTTTTCTCTTCCAGTCCTGGCTGTCCTGGACTCGCTTTGTAGACCAGGCTGGCCTCAAACAGAGATCCTCCTGCCTCTGCCTCCCAAGTGCTGGGATCAAAGGCGTGCGCCACCACGCCTGGCTGACCTTGAACTTCTAACACTTCTGCCTCAACCTCCTGAGTGCTAGATCGTAGATTTATGCATTGCTAGGGGTTGAAGTTTGGCCTTTGTGTATGCTAGGCAAGCACTCTGCCAACCAAGTCCCCTCTCCTTCCTTTGAGGGTGGACAACTCTTGTGTATATGGAGAGAAAGAGGGGTGGTGGCCTCCAGCCATCCAGACCGGTCCCCTCACCCCATCTGAAGCAGAGACCCGTGTTGGGACTAAAGGCTGGTTGGGTCATTTCAGGTGATGTGGGTTTTGTGCTGCCCAAGATGGCTCCTGTACTTAAGGTAGCCATTTTTCAGGAGAAAGAATGCTGGGGTGGGACAGGGGCCACCAGGTGACTCAGTCAGGAGTGACCAACCAAAGTCACAAGGAGGCCATTTGTGCAAGCCTAGAGGAACGGTTGCACACACCCTGCAACAGAGCAGGACACACCAAACATTGAGAAAGCAATCCTAGGCTACAGGTTCTGGTGCGGAGTAATAGTTCTGAGGGCCCCTTGGGGAGGAGAGCAGACATTCTAATCAAACAACTGTAAGGATTTGCGAAGGAGACTCCATAAAGCAAAGTATCAGTTTTAAAAGGAAAGGTTAAAATGTGCCCGACTCTTCCCTGGACTCGCTGTGAAGAGGGAAAGCTGCTGCAGCCGCCCACAAGCAAGCTGGGAGGCAAAGTCCCTCTCCCAGGGACGGAAAGCGGCTTTTCTCAGGAAGCCTGTATTTCCTGCCTGCTTTGTTTGCTTGGAAAACTCCAAGGAGTCAGCCATCTGGAGTAATTAATTGTAGGGGGGAAAAAGTCCATCAGAACCTGGGTAAACAAAGATTAGCACCAAGATAACAAAAGTAAAAAGGAACAAAAAAAAAAAAAAAAGATAGAAAGCAAAGAAAAATAAATGAAGTTTGGAACAAAAAATCGAAGATCTCAGGCAACACACGTTCTGTTGTTCTTTAGCTTTTTGTGTTAAGAGTCCCAAAAAAGTCAGCTTTTAAAAAAAATAATTTTATTTTCTGTGCCCAGATGTTCTGCCTGTGTGTATGCATAGGCACCACATGTGTACCTGGTGCCTTCAGAGACCAGAAGAGATTGTCAGAGTCCCCAAGATTGGAGTCATCCTACTGTAAGCCACCACAAGGGTGCTGAGACCTGAACCCAAGTCCTCTGTCTCGAAGAGCAGCAGTGTGCTTAACCACTGAGCAAGCCCTCAGGCCTGTATTTGCTTCATCTTTTGTGGCGCTCATGGGGAGTCAGGGCCTCTGGAACTCTAGGCAGGTGATCTACCACTGAGCTCCAGCCTGCTCTTGTATTTAAAAGTATCTCAGGTTTCAAATCAATTTTGACAAAAATTTACAAAACCATTGGAAAGGGCTGGAGAGATGGCTCAGAGGTTAAGAGCACTGACTGCTCTTCCAAAGGTCCTGAGTTCAAGTCCCAACAACCACATGGTGGCTCACGACCATCTCTAATGTGATCTGATGCCCTCTTCTGGCATGCAGATAGAACACTCATACATAAGATAAATAAACCTTATAAAAATTAGAAAGACCCATAGGTATATATGTGTAATAATATAAATGTACACATGAAAAAATAGGAAAGACCTATACACCATACATTAATAATGATGATGATAATGATGATAAAATAATGTAGTAATAATAATAATAATAATAATAATAATAATAATAATAATAATAATA
>OU015755.1:97637614-97668637 GCA_907169655.1 Acomys percivali | reverse complement strand
ATAATAATAATAATAATAATAATAATAATAATAATAATAATAATAATGGAGCTGGGCAGTGGGGCAGTGGTAGCGCAGGCCTTTAATCCCAGCACTCTAGAGGCAAAGACAGGCTGTTAATTTTTCTAATCTGAGATTAGCCAGAGAAAAGCCAATTCCACCGTTTTGGGTCTCTTGTGCCCCTTCCCACAGCTTTAAGACAGGGTTTCTCTGTGTAGCTCTGGCTGTCCTGAAACATGCTTTGTAAACCAGGCTGGCCTTGAACTTACAAAGATCTGCCTGCCTCTGCTTCCCCAGTGTTGGCATTAAAGGTGTGTGCAACCACTCCTGTCCGTTTTGGGTCAAATTTAAAGCAAGCTTTATCAAATACTGACCAAGAGATAGACTTTGGTCAGGACCACTCCCTGGAATTTCCCAGCTGAGAATGCAGGGGCTTCTAAGGACACGAGGCTTTATTTTCTAACAACTACAACTCTCAGCATTCCAGGAGGTTACCTGGTCCCTGGATGGGTGGGGCTTACAGGTTAATTTTGGGCATTACACGCCAAAGCTACACGGGCAGTTTCTGCCCAAAACAAACAAACACATAAATGAACAAACCCCACAATAATAATAATAAAAATGACAATTTTAAAGGAAAATGGCTTTTTAAAAAAACAATGATTTGGCTGAGTAGTGGTGGCACACGCCTTTTAATCCCAGCACTCAAAAGGCAGAGGCAGGCGGATGTCTGAGTTCGAGCCAGTCTGGTCCACAAAGTGCACCACCACTGCCCAGCCAGGAAATTAAATTCTCAAGTCACCTCACCTATCTACTTTCATTTCTACAGATTAATCACACTTCATAGGGTTTTGAAGATTTAATTTTAAATATTAGTTTGACGTGCTCGGTATTTTAGATGAATCGTATTGTCAATGACGTTAATTATTATTCGAATCAGAGAGAGGTTCAGTTCCAGAAGATTCATTAGGTGGCTAGCACAAAACCACAGTTGGCAACAGAGGCCTGGAGTGGGCGCTGATGCTCACTGGATTGGAGTGACACGGTGGGGCTGGAGAGGTGGCTCAGTGGGCAAGCTGGGCATGGGGTGGTACACACCTGTAATCCCAGCACTCGGGAGGCGGATCAATGTGAGTTCGAGGCCAGCCTGGTCTACAAAGTGAGTCCAGGACGGCCAAGGCTACACAGAGAAACCCTGCCTCAAAAAGCCAAAATATTAAATAAATAAATAAATAAATAAAAAGAATGAGGCAGGATCTTTGCATTTACAGTTGGGAATGGACTTCTAATCTTTGAGAACAGTAAATACAACATACCACCCACCATTAGGATGGCTCTTTACAGAACCTTTAAAAAAATCAATAAAAATTGTTATTATTGTGGGGCAAGCAGCGTGGCACAGTATATGTGTGGATGTCAGAGGACAATTTTGTGTAAACTGTTTCCTCCTTCCAGGTTTTTTTTCGAGATAAGGTCTTTCTGTGTAGCCTTGACTGTCCTGGACTCACTTTGTAGTCCAGGCTGGCCTCGAACTCACAGCAATCCGCCTGCCTCTGCCACCCGAGTGCTGGGATTAATGGCGTGCGCCACCACCGCCCGGCAGTCTCCTTCCACTTTTAAGTGGGTCCTTGGCATTGAGCTCAGGTTATTAGGTTAGCAGCATGCACCTCTACCTGCTGAGCCATCTTGCCTGCCCTCTTTCTAATACATAAAGCATTTTCACACACGGGCCAGAATACAGTGCTAGATATTAACACACATTCCTGGCCCTGCACACGGCTGCCATCCCCTGAAAGGGAAGCCTAATTCTTTCCACAACATTCTTTAACTCCAGGGACAGGAGGATCCTGTGCAGTTCTCTTAGGATCTAGAAGGCACTCAACCTTGAAGGGCCAACCTATGACCTGGCAAGTGGCTGTGCATACGAGCAGGCAGGCACAAGGGCATTGAGTGACACTCCAATGGCGTGGGCCCAGATGGAACTGGCCAGACCGGCTCCTGCTGTCCTGCATCCATTGCTTGCTTTCCCACTGAGATGTAAGAATTTACCATGGCTAAGCCGGGCATGGTGGTGCACGCCTTTAATCCCAGCACTCAGGAGGCAGAGGTAGGCGGATCGCTGTGAGTTCGAGGCCAGCCTGGTCTACAAAGGGAGTCCAGTACAGCCAAGGCTACACAGAGAAACCCTGTCTCAAAAAAAAAACCAAAAAAAAAAAAAAAAAAAAGAATTAACATGGCTTTGATGATCACGAAGAAGTGACATCTCCCATCACGCCTTTCCAAACTTACTACTGTCTCAAAAGTCTCCTCACAGCCCTGAGACTTGGAGTAATTATGTCTTTTACAGACGAGATAGGACTTGCTCAAGGTTACTAACCTACTTTGAGCCAGAGCTTAAGGCCTATGTGACAATATATGTCACAAGCTCCTTTTTTTTTTTTTTTTTTTTAAGTTTTTAAAAAATTTATACAGTATTCTGCCCACATGTCTGCGTGCCCAACACAAGAAGGCAGCAGATCTCACTGCAGGTGGTTATGAGCCACCATGTGGCTGCTGGGAATTGAACTTGAGACTTTTGAGCCGATCATCTCTCCAGCCCCCAGGCTCCTTACTCCACCATTAAAACCCAAAAATCTTTATTCCACTTTCCTCCCCCCGCCCAAGACATGGTTTCTCTGTGTAGCCTTGGCTGTCCTGGGCTCACTTTGTAGACCAGGCTGGCTTTGGACTCACAGAGATCCACCTGCCTCTGCCTCCCTGAGTGCTGGGTTTATAGGCGTCCACCACTGCAGCCTGCAAAGTTGCCTTTTTAAGTATTATTTGGGCCGAGGGATTGTTCTGTGTCTCCCATCACTTTGAAATAACTGTTGCCTTCTAATCGCTCTCAACCCCCAACTCCTGGAATTCTCAGTGATGAACTATTCCTCCAAAAAATATTGAAGTCCTGACTTTTTAGTACTCATGAATCCAACCTTTTGAAGTTTCAAAAGCCCACAGCACTCCAGTTAGCTTTCTCTCTGCCTTGTGCCTGTGCATAAGCCCTCAGGTACTGCTGCAGTGCCATGCCTGCCTGCCACCATGCTCCATGCTGGGGTTAAAGACATGTGCCACCATGCTTGGCTCAGATGCGTGCCATCCTGACCAGCTTTCATAAAGTATTTTTTTTTCTTTTTACATTTATTTATTACTTATACATAGTATTCTGCCTGCATGTGTGCCTATAGGCCAGAAGAGGGCACCGGATCTCATTATAGGTGGTTGCGAGCCACCATGTGGTTGCTGAGAACTGAACTCAGAACCTCTGAAAGAGCAGCCAGTGCTCTCAACCTCTGAGCCATCTCTCCAGCCCCATATAATAAATCTTAAAGTATTAAAAAAAAAAAAAGCTGTGTGTGAAGAAAGTAGTGCCGTGACTCACCACAGCCCTCACTCACCAGTGCGGATGGTGGCCGCGTCTGCAGGGCTGCGAAGCAACCAGGCGGTGGAAGGTCAGCCCTCGGGAGGAGACCTAACAGTTGTAGTAAGCTGTGCCTCCTACACCCTGCCAGACGGTTACAAAGGACAACGTCTTGGAAGGAGAATGGAATGTGAGCTGCTGGCCAGGACAGAACAAGACGTTGGACCCAAAACCAAGCTGGGAAGTGATGTCCTTTCCTATCTAAAAATAAAGCAGCATCCCTTGACACGAAGTAACATTGGCTCATCAAAAAAAGAAAAAGAAAAAAAAAAAGTAATGGCCAGAGCTGGAGCGAGTGCTCGGCAGCCAAGAGCACACGGGGCCTCACAGACATCTGTGCCTCCAGTTCTAGAGTACCTGCTAAGCTCTTTTGGCCTCCACGGCCACCAGACATGTACGGTACACATACACACATGTAGACAAAACATCTCTACACATATTTTAAAAAGTAGCAAACAAGCCAGATGCGGTGGCTCATGCCTGTAATCCCAGCACTTGGGAGACAGAGGCAGGCGGATCTCTGTGAGTTTGAGGCCAGCCTGGTCTACACAGCAAGTCCAGGGCAGCCAAGGCTACACAGAGAAACCCTGTTTCAAAAAAACAAAAAGTTGTTGCTACAAGCAAAAGTGGATCTGGCCTCAAGGTTCTCCCAGAATCCCTCAGTCCCTACCTGTTACAGGGTATGGCATATCATACCCTCTACTCTGAACTTTGCAGCCCAGGGGCTGGGCTTCCCCTCAGCTAGTGGTGTGTCTCTCTCTCCCAGCTCCCTGTCTGCATGGCGACTTCACTGACTCCTCCTGTGAGGTTGGCGAACTTGCTGGAAAGCTGCTCCCAATAAACCTGCCCTTATACTTTAATTCTAGCTGCTGGGCATGGTGGCACGCTCCTGCAATCCCAGCAGTCAAGTATGCAGAGGCAGGTGGACCTTTGTGAGGCCAGCCTGATCTACAAAGTGAGTCTAGGACAGCCAAGGTTACACAGAGAAACCCTGTCTCAAAAAACCAACCAAACAAAAACAACCGAAGTCGACAGTCTCCAACTCTTTGTTGAAGGTGAGATCTGCTGGCAGCAGGCTAATCATGAGACCCCACTGTTGGATAAAGTCCCCTCATAAGTGTGAACTTGTTTCTCCTGACATCTCTTTGACATATGCAACATCAGGGCTGCTACTGTCCCGCAAAGTCGAGGGGCCCAGCATGAAGGATGACCAGCATAGTTCTTAGCTAGCTCTGTGACATGCCAGAAGACAGATACGGAGAATAAAAAGGCTGTAAACCCATCCTCCCTTCTCCCCTGTGCACATCTTTGCAGAACCATTTTATTGATTTTTTTTCTCCTTTTTTAAACACAGGTTTCTCTGTGTAGCCCTGTATGTACTGGAACTCACTCTGGCCGCTGGCCTGGAACTCAGAGATCCGCTTGCCTCTGCCTTCCAAGTGCTGGGATTAAAGGCGTGCGCCACCATGCCTGGCTTGCAGAATCGTTTAACCCAGCTCACAGAACACCTTCCATGAGCGACTTCTAGCCTTGAGACCATAGCAGTACACAAATCCTCTGCCTGGATCAGTCATTGTGGCTCGGAATATGACTCACACTGTGTTTGCCCCTTTCCTCTCTTACTAGAGTGGTGACTTCAAGCCAACTTCTATGTTTTGCTCCAGAGACCTGTTGTTCCCATGACATCAGTCACTTCCTGGAATGCACTGACCTGTGCCAAGAATACAACATGGCTTTATATTCTTGAGGTGTGCAGGAGTGGCAGACCTAGCCAATTCTGACCTACATGTAAAATACTTCAGGAAGACCACACTATTCTTCCTGCACATCGCCGTGAAAACACGCATAGTTCCTCTTGAGTTAATGTGGTTGGGAACTCACCTCTGGTCCTCTGCAGGAGCAGTATGAGTCAACTCTCCAGCCTGCAGTGACTTTGTTTTCAATAGGTAAGTGGGATTTTTTTTTTTTTTTTTTTGGTGCTTTGAGACAGGGTTTCTCTTATGTTATCTTGGTCGTCCTGGACTCGATTTTGTAGACCAGGCTGGCCTTGAACCCAGTGATCCGCCTGCCTCTAACTCCCGAATGCTTAACTGAGATTTAAAAAAAAAAAAAAGATTTATTTATATACAGTGCCCTGCCTGCAAGTACACCTGCAGGCCAGAAGAGGGAATCAGATCACGTTATAGATGGCTGTGTTGCTGGGAATTGAACTCGGGACCTCTGGAAGAGGAAGTCAGTGCTTTTAACCTGAGCCATCTCTTCAGCCCACACCACAGTGTGGTTTTTTCTTTTAAGTTTGTAACTATTTTTATACAAAAGTATTTTGCATGCATGCCCAGGTCAGGAGATGGCTTTAGGATCCCTAGAAATTGGAGTGCAGACAGTGGTGAGTTGTCACGTAGTGCTGGAAACTGAACTTGAGTCCTCAGGCCCTTTTATTATTTCTTGCGACAAACGTGTAAGTGCTGAGCCATCTCTGCGATCACCGGCCTACCAGCTTGGGTAGAGAACTGGTTCTCCAGTCATATTCACTCATCATTCTTGGCTTTGGCTTTTTCTGACCTGTAGTGTTATTTCACAGCTTTCACATCAGCACCCCACCCCCATGTGCTAAGCAACCCCAGCTCTCCCACCAAACCTGAGTCCCTCACTGAGGCTCTCAGCAGGCTGAGATGTTAACAACCCACAGCTGAGGATGCGGCTTCTCACCACCTGTACCCCTCCTTGTGGCCCAGGGGCTGAGCATAACAGGTGACCAAGATGAAGGCACAGCCTACAGGAACACGCTAGCCTGACAGTGTACCCATGTCCACACCTGAGAAATCCCTTCCTGGCTGCCATTCGCTGCTTACTACATGACTAGGACAAAGTGATCCTGTTTTCTTATAAAAACGGGGACATGCAGCCAGGGATGGTAGAATTCTTGAGTTTGAGGCCAACCTGGTCTACATAGTGAGACATTGTCTCAAACAAGCAAAAAAACAAAAGAAAAACAGGGGAGGCAGAAGCGAGCATTTATTACAAACATTGTTTTTTTTGTAAAACATTTAGCAAAACCATGCTTATTCCCGAGGTCTAGGTGTGGCCTCCTTTCTGGAGCCCACTTACCCTAGGACGGGGCCAAAGTCCCTCCTTATTTATCTGTCCCAGGGCACCAAGCTGCCAGCTTTAAAATGCAGGTGAGGCTGGGACTGCAAATCTGAGAAACCATCTGACTTCTGAACCCTACATAAGCTGGACTGTATCAGCCAAGTCCTGGAGTGTACTGTTCCGACCACTCTTGGTCAAGACACCCTAGGCTGACACCTGACACTAACCCTCCTGCAATACTGACACAGCTACAGGGCACACCAGACTTCTCCAAGAACCCATAGCCTTTTTTGGAAATTAATCTTGCTGATATGACCAAGGAGAGCCTCAAAATCTTTCAAAAAATTATGTATATAGTATTTTGCCTATGTGTGTGCCTGCAGGCCATCTCTCCAGCCTGCCTCAGATCCTTTTGCCTCTACCTTGGCTGGAGTTTCTGACGTTCCATTGCTGCTCACTAGGTCAGCATCCACCCAACAGTAGGAAAATTCTCACTGTAAACTAGATGTTCTATCCAGTGAGATGAGACCAGCATTTTCCCAGGGCTGGAGAGCTAGCTGCTCCCACAATTGGCTCCAGGGGATCCGATGCCCTCTTCTGGCCTCTGTAGGCATGTGGCGCACACACGCACACACTGGACCTGTGAGATGGCACGGCCTCCAAGCCTGACTACCATACCCTACTCCAAAGTAAGAGGGCTGAGTCCAGGCGTCAGCCCATTTAGTGTGCGCAACTGGCCATTCACTCCTGTAAACCTGCTCAGTCAGGCTCCTCCTCAGTTGTATTTAATAGTTGACCCAATGATGATGAGGTCAACTATTAAATACAAAATTCACTGTTGGTCCTGATTCCAGGAAATCATTAGGAACAGAAAAACAAAACACTCAAAACTTTTTTAATGGTTATTTGAGGCAGGGTTTCTCTGTGTAGCCTTGACTATCCTGGGCCTGCCTCTGCCTCCTGAGTGCTGAGATTAAGGGTGTGCGCCACCACGCCCAACCCAAAAACTTAGTTCCTGAACATAAGCGAGCAGCTCTAGCTCTCAGTCAGGCCACGCATGTGGCTATCCTTTCCAGACTGACACAGCAGAGTAAGCCACGGAAAGGAGCGTTCTGAAAACACCACACAAGACGGAGCACTACTTAGACAGTCTTTAATGAGAGCTGTGCGTGAGAGGTGTCTACTCCTGCATCTTCTCGATCGTTTCCTCCTTGTATTTCCCCTTCTCCTTTCCTACTTGGCGGGACTTGGCTTTCCTTTCCAGGATCTTCTTCCGGTCTTTGTCCAGCTTTAGCCTGGTGATGACCACCTGCAGAAAAAGAAACAGCCTCACGCTGTAAGCAGCCACCAGGCCTAACTCAAGCCCCCACTTGCCATTTCCTGAGCACAGGGTGGTGGATGCCTAATCGTTACTTTCTTCTTTGAAAAAATATTTATGCAGTGCTCTGCCTGCATATACAACAGCACACCAGAAGAGGGCACCCGATCTCATTACAGATGGCTGTGAGCCACCATGTGGTTGCTGGGAATTGAACTCAGGACCTTTGGAAGACCAGACTTAACCTCTGAGCCATCTCTCCAGCCTCCTAATCGTTACTTTCTAAAAGCTGACAAATGATGCTGTATTTTGGAGCAGAGGCCGAGAAATTATATAACCTAAGACTGGAGCAAGAGAAGCCACCCAAAGGCCAATCTGACCACAGGCTGCACTAAGGACAGAAAGACCAGGTCACTGTACTTGTAACATTGAAAACCGAGCTACTGGTGGGAGGCAAAAAACCACCTTTGGAGCATGTTACAGACCCAATGTGGTCTTGCTGGGCTGGAGAGCTCACAGACCTGCATGTCTTTGACCTCCACGGGCACCAGACACACCAGAAGTACACAGGAGGAGATCACTAACACACACAAAAAATGAGAGGTGATGCACCATGACTCTGCAACTATGTGGTAGAGGAGGGAAAAGAAATCATGGCACAATTTTAGCAGGGAGGTCTTCTGGCCTTGGCTGTCCTGGAACTCACTCTGTACACCAGGCTGGCCTTGAACTCAGAAACCTGCCTGCCTCTTGGCCTTCTACAGCTTGAAATGTACATTTTAGCACTAACATCTGACCTAAAACCCTTAAGCAGTCACTGTGTACATTAAACAATCCATTCACAAATTTGGACATTGACGTGAGTGTCCAGGATAGGTTGAGGTGCTCTCTTTTGGCTTACAACCCCAGCTTTGCCTTAAACCCACTTCATTAGGGTGTCATAAACAGGCCAGCTGCTCACTCAATTATACTCAACAGGATTGAAGCTCTACCATCTCATGACCACCTGGGCTTCTGAGATGTAAAAAAATGCTAATCACACAAGCTGTGAAAAAAAGCAGTGACTAAGAACACAGATTTCAGCTGGTCTCAGTGACTCCCAGTTTAAAAACTACAGCATTCGGGCTGGAGAGATGGCTCAGAGGTAAAGAGCACTGTCTGCTCTTCCAGAGGTCCTGAGTTCAATTCCCAGCAACCACATGGTGGCTCACAACCATCTATGTAACCTGATGCCCTCTTCTGGCTTGCAGGCGTACATGTAGGCAGAGCACTGTATCTGTAATAATATATAAATCTTTAAAACGAACAAACCCTTAGGACACATTCCTGGCACGGGGCCACTCGCAGGGTGTCCTGCAGATAGGCAGCACACTGTCAAACAGGCGCTGTGGTTGCTCTGTCCGTACCCACCTTGCTGGGGTGGATGCCCACGTGGACAGTTGTGCCGTTAGCCTTTTCTCGCTGCACTCGTTCAATGTAGATGACGTATTTCTTCCTGTACACCTGGACCACTTTTCCAATCTGCTGGCCTTTGTAGTGTCCTCGGACAACCTGAACGCAATAAACAAAATGCAATCAAGGGCAAGGCTTAACACTAACCGGAACATCTGAACCATGCACACCCCACTTACTCTTAACCGATACATACGTGTTCCTTTTCAGGTAGGGGGGAGGACTTGAACAGACAAGGTAAACCCCATGAACATAGGGCTAAGATCCCAACTCTAACTCAACCTTTTAGTCTTGAAAGATCGTTAACAAACCATGCCATCTGGCTATAGCAAAGGCGGGCTTCTTAAAAGGCAAGAGGAGCAGCGCGTGGTGCTACACGCCTGTAATCCCAGCATCGGGGAAGCAGAGTGGTCTCTCAGTTCAAGGCCAGCTTGGTCTACAAGCCAAGACTACACAGAGAAGCCCTGTCTCGGAAAAACAAAAAACAAAAGGTAAGAGACCACCCGGACTGTTCCCAGCCAGAGGCACACAGAGACACCCCGACTCAAAAAACACTGTTCCCATCCCGATCCTGGGAATTAGCTCCACTTTATTTTGAACGGGCATTAAACATATGAAACATTTCCAAAAAATTCTAAGTTGCAGCCAGGCAGCGGTGGCGCAAAAGCCTTTAATCCCAGCACTCAGGGAGGCAGAGACAGGCGGATCTCTTGGGAGTTTGAGGCCAGCCTGGGCCGCACAAGCGTCATCTCAGAAAGTGTAAGCTTTTATAGGGACTGCCAGAATTTACCAACCGCCAATGGCAAATGACACCTACAGAAACTTTCATCCCAAAAGAACCTTCCCAACTTATCAGAGAATAACAGAAGCCCCACACATAGATTAAGACAGTGAGAGCTGAGGCGGGGAAGGGAAAGCAACCCTTTCAAACATCAGATGCAGGCACGATTAAATCAAAGGCAGGCCTAGTAGTTCAGAATGACTCTTGCGTCCTTGTAAAGAGTGGCTGAGCGGGGCGTGGTGGCACACGCCTTTAATCCCAGCACTCGGGAGGCAGAGGCAGGCAGATGTCTGTGAGTTCGAGGACAGCCTGGTCTACAAAGCGAATCCAGGACAGCCAAGGCTACACAGAGAAACCCTGTCTCGAAAAAACAGAAAAAAGAGTGGCTGAGTTCTCTCTCCTCCGACAACTGGGATGCTCTGTTTAGGCGAGGACACACACCTGCACTTCGTCGTCCTTCCTGATGGGCATGGACCGGACGTTGTACTTCTGCCTCAGCTCCTTGGAAAGGGGGGAAGACATGATCTTCCTCCGAATGTGAGAGGGGGCATTGAAATGGCGTTTGCGGTTCTTGCTCCGGTCAGAAGTCACGAAGGGGTTGAACTTCATCTTGGCTGTGGAACAAGCAACCAACCAGCCCTTTAGGACCCCTCGATTGCCTCGGGTCTCAACCAGCTTCCCAAACGGCAGCGGCTGCACTTCTGAGACCGCAAACGCTCCCTGGCGGCTGCCGCGGGGAAGGTGGTGGTGGGGTCGGGTCTTAAAACCCTCCTCGCCGGGACAAAGCGAGCAGGCAGCTCAGCTCTCCCCAAGTGCGGGCTCACGTTCCTCCACCTTCGCGTTGTGGGGGCTCGAGCCCGGGACCTCGGGCCGACCTCCAGACCCTCCCAGCAGGCGGGAGCGATGGCATCATCGCGACCATCAACCCACCTACACCCCCACGGGCCACGCCGGCCTTCCGAGTCCGCGGATCAAGCACCCCAGCCCCCTCCATGCCCGCGGGCCCGGGGCCAGCGGGAGACACAGGTCGAGCCCAGCATGGCTTCCCCGGCTGACGTCGGGCCAACAAGGCGGCCCCGGGATCCCGGGACACCGAGCCTCATCGCTCAGCCATGGCACGGATGGCCGCGGATGACCGGCTACCACCCGCAGGACACTCACCGGCTGCGATCCAGCGATGGCCGCAAGAGGAAAGAGGTCTACGCGCGACTTCCGGTTCCGTAAGTTGACGAGGGCGTCTCGCGAGAGTCTCGGAGCGAGACGCGGGGGCGCGGAGTGGGGGTGGGGGGGCGCGCGGAGGAGGTCAGCGCGAGAAGAAACTAGGCGCGGGAAGGCTAGCGCCGTCCAGCGGTTTGGAGGGGGAACTGCGGGAGGTACTGGTTGTCGTCCGTGGGTGGTGAAGACGCTAAGGTGGAATCCTCGGGGGTTGGGGGGGGAGGCAGAGCCCGGGGGATGAAGAGGCCTGTTTAGGGACGGTATCCCGGGAAGCTGGAGGAGTGAGAGGACCCGGGGGACCCCCACACCTTTCCACTCCTGGGCGTCTGGCGTCCCCCCTAGTCGGGAAAGCACAAGTCCTACTTTTAGCCGCCAAGTGGCTCCGGGACTTTGGCTAGATGGTTACCTCGGTAACTGGGCACTCACCTCCCCAAAGGCGTGGCCTTGGCAAAGGAGTTAATCCTTATAATTAGGCCCAGCCGTCCGCCTCCACATCTGGGTAGGTTCTGACGTCTCTGGGTCCTTCTCTGAGATTGAGATCGTCCGCCACCTGGACGACGGAAATAGATCTTGGCTCCCCGATAATTCCTTAAAGATCATACTTAAACAGATGTGGGGGAGGACTCAGTGCAGGGGAGGACTCTCAGTGCAGACTAGTATACCCTTTAGAGCCACAGCTACAACACACTCGCGCCTGTTCTCAGTTCCGGATCTGATGGAGGCAGGGCAAGCGGGTCGGCTTCCCTGCAGATGAATTCTGAGGCATCGGTTTCTGCTGAATGACAAGTACAGGTGTCATGGTGATGGGAGACACACACTTCTACACCCTTTATATTACTAACGTCTTTGCGCTGATGTGGATGTATTGTCCTCAGTGTACAGGTTGGGTAACCGAGCCACAGAGCAGTGAGAGGAAGGTGTAAGTAAACACAGGACCCACGACTACAGTGGAACCCATGGGGCTGGCTCTTCAGACTCTGCTGGGAGCTCTGTGGCTCGGTTTGTAGTAACCTACTGTTAAGTTAAAGAGGGAGAAACCAACCTTTTGAGGGTTCAAATAGAGTTGTGTGTTATCATGATTTTAAAAATAGTTGTAGAAAAAAAAATAGTTGTGCTATCAACTATTCTGTCAAAGAAAGAGCCCCGATGTTACATGTAACTAAAAAATTGAAAGCTGGGGGTGCTTGGTGCACACCTTTAAACCCAGCACTTGGGAGGCAGAAGAAAGTGAATCTCTGAGCTTGAGGCCAGCCTGGACTACAGAGAGAGTTCCAGAACAGTCAGATCTACACAGAGAAACCTGTCTTCAAAAACAAAAACAAAAGAAAAAAGAAGAAAGGAAAAATTAAACAAACCTCAAGCAGTACTTTTCAGCAAGTGCTTATGGGGCACCCTTTATGGGCCAGCCTGGAACACTGGAGTGACAAAATAATTCCACACACATTCTTGCAGAAGTCATGGTCCAAGAGGGGAGACAGACATGGGAGGCTGCCAGCTCAGGATCACAGGAAACTTGAGCCAGCTGCCTTCAGCTTTGGGGCCAGGGAGATTTTGTCAGTGAGGTCACCCTTGACTGGGTTTCGATTTGTTTGTTTGTTTTGAGACAGGGTTTCTCTGTGTAGCCTTGGCTGTCTTGGACTCACTTGGCAGGCCAGGCTGGCCATGAACTCTACCTCCCCTGGGACTGGGATCACAGGCGTGTGCCATTGCTCCTGGCTTTGACTGGGCTTTGAAGAATGTTAAAATTAGCTCCATGAGGCAGCGGGATAGCTTGAGGGGAAGGATGGAGGTGAAAAGCAGAGGACGTTTCCCGGGAACTGAATTCTATGGCTGAAGAATGAGACCTTCAGAGGGAAGGCCAGGGGCCGTGTGGTCACAGGGCCCTAGTGAGCTGCGCACAGCTCCTGCCTTCCTAGCTTTCCTTCCTCCTTCCTAGCTGGCTTTCAGGAAGAGCTTTTTCAGTTTTCTCAACAATCCCTCCTCCTAGAAACTCCCTTATCACCTTTCTCTCTTCCCACTCCTCTTCCCATCACTCTCTGCAGCACGCTCCTCTGTAGGGCCTCCTTGCTTCCCTCAGCCAGCGGCTTCTGCATCATCAAAATGAAGCCCTAAGCTCAGGGTTTGGGCCGCACGGCCACTTTATACAGCAGGAGGATTCTTGTACAAACTGCCAGGAGTCTAGTTATGTGTCTGGCTCCTCCTCCTCCTCCTTCTCTGTCTTCTTGCCTGGCCGAAAAAGACCCTTTATTTATTTTGGATTTGCAAGGCAGGATCTCTCTGTGTAGCCCTGCCTGCCTTGGGTCTCGCTCTACAGACCAGGCTGGCCTCACACTCACAGGGATCACCTGCCTCTGCCTCCCCAGTGCTGGGATGAAAGGCATGCGCGTCCACCACCTGACAGAAAAAGATCTTTTAATTTTACCTTCTAGGATCATTTTGAAGCAGGTCTTTGTAAAGCTGAAATGATCAAAACAGGGATTTTATTTTTATTTATTTTTTATTTTTTGGTTTTTCGAGACAGGGTCTCTCTGTGTAGCCTTGGCTGTCCTGAACTCGCTTTGTAGACCAGGCTGGCCTCGAACTCACAGCGATCCGCCTGCCTCTGCCTCCCGAGTGCTGGGACTAAAGGCGTGCGCCACCACGCCCTGCTGGGATTTTATTTTTTTTAAACCCCAGATTTCACACCTAAGTTGAACTAAACATGTGTTTCTAGACACCGAGGCTTTTTAGTCATTCATTTGTGCATTCATGCATGCAGGTGTGCACTACACGAACTTTACTTTTTCTGTAGCCCTATCATGTCAAGATCCCCACTAAGTCCCCCGCCCAGTTGTGTGAGTTCCTCCCCTGAAGGAGCGAGCACTTTGCTCAGCAGGAGGCAACAAGGCAACTAGCATCCCCAGGAAGAAGATAGGATGCAGGGACCGGATGTGATGTCCGTGGAAACAGAGCAACAGTCAGTTCACCAGAGAGGGAAAGGGGTGTGGGAAACTCTCCACAGGTCACCTTCGGGAAAGTCCAGCCAGGGAAGTTAGTTCCAGAATCTCACCAGATACTCAGCTTCCTAAGCTTGCCTGGTGGGTCTAGCCTGGGCACTGTGTAGTGCTCCAGGCTCCCATGACAGTGGGAGAGGGCAGTGTGTGCGTGCGTGTTCATGTGCAGACGTCCCTGAAGAAAGGAAGAGAAAAGCAGAAGACAAAGGGGTTTGTGGTTGTTTGATGCAGTCTCCCTCTGCGGCCCAGGCCACTCTGAGCTCAGGAGCCTCCGGTGCCGCACGCTGGGGCTCCAGGCTTGCCCACCACATCTGGTGTCTGTCTTCCTCCTGCTTATGTGTCTACTATCTGTCAAGTGTTTCCCAAGATAGGTGCTTAAATGATACAACTTCAGAAAAAATAAAGGATAGGTAGAGAAAGGGGAATCAAAGGAAACACACTGATGGGCGGCGGTGGCGCACGCCTTTAGTCCCAGCACTCGGGAGGCAGAGGCAGGTGGATGTCTGTGAGTTCGAGGCCAGCCTGGTCTACAAAGAGAGTCCAGGACAGTCAAGGCTACACAGAAACTCTGTCAACAACAACAACAATTAAAAAAAAAAAAGCAAACACATTGAATAGTGGGACCCGAAGAAATCCGCAAGAATTTAGGAACACCAACAAGATGAGACACCTTTTGACCTTTTGTGCTCTGTGGTGCCGGCCACACATAAGAGCTCACAGCCCTGCAGAGCCAGGAACCCACGATCTGTGCTTGAAGCACAGAACCAGTGCTTTGGCAGTTCTCAAATACTTTTGAAAATTTTATTTGTAGTTTAAAAAATTATTTACGTGGGTAGGTGTTTTGCCTATACACATATATGTGTATGTAATATGTGCATGCCTGATGCCCAAGGAGACCAGAAGAGGGTGTCAGATGCTCTGGGGCTGGAGTTCCCAGCTGCTTGTGAGTTGCCAGGTGGGTGCTGGGAGTTGAGTCTGGGTCTTCCAGAGAGGAGCCAGTGCTCTTAGCCACAGCACCTTTTGTTGTTGTTTGTTTTTGGTTTTCGAGACAGGATTTCTCTGTGTAGCCTTGGCTGTCCTGGACTCACTTTGTAGACCAGGCTGGCCTCGAAATCACAGAGATCCGCCTGCCTCTGCCTCCCGAGTGCTGGGATTAAAGGTGTGCACCACCACGCCTGGCATAAGACATTTCTTAATTAGTGATCAATGGGGAAGGCTCCAGCCCAATGTGGGTGGTGCCATCCCTGAGCTGGTGGTCCCGGGCTCTATAAGATAGCAGGCTGAGCAAGCCATGGGGAGCAAGCCAGTAAAAGCAGTGCCCTCCATGGCCTCTGCACCGGCTCCTGCCTCCAGGTTCCTGCTCTGCTTGAGTTCTCTCCTGACTTGCTTTGGTGACGAACAACAAAGTGTAAGCTTGAGTAAGCACTTTCCTCTGTAGGAACCAGGCCCGACTGGGCTGCCTGCCTGTCTTGCTGTTTCATGGTCCTGTTTCTAGCAGCTTCCATGTCTGTGTTTATCTTGGTTAGCTAGTCATGTTTACTGCTCTGAGAACGCACCCTTCCCGTCCTTGAGACTTTTCCTCCTGTGTGCAATCACCTCTTGAGGGATTTCACCTGGGAGCAGGATTCCTGTTTTGCTGCCTATAAGAAGGCTCTTTGGAACTCTGAACGAGAATAATAAACCGCTGCCGAGGCTGCTGCTCTCTTAAGCATGAAGGACCTGCTGTGTTATTGTGTGTGCGTGTGGTGAGTTAAATCCGTAGTCCCTCTCCCTCGACTCGGTACCTCGGTGGCACGGGCGCCACATGTCTCCATATTGCTGTTTGGTCACAGTAATGGAAGCTCCAACTATGAGGAATAGTAAGAGACACCTCTCCAGTCTCAAGTCTTCTTGGGGTGGGTTCCCATCTGGGCAAGTTTTTCTTTCTTTTTGGTGCTGGAAATTGAGCCCAGGGTCTGCTTCCTACTAAGCACTTTCTCCCATCCCTCTGTTTCATTTGGGAATAAACATTTGCTTGACTTAAACGCCCAAAACCGCTGGACGTGGTGGCGCGCGCCTTTAATCCCAGCACTGGGGAGGCAGAGGCAGGCAGATCGCTGCTGTGAGTTCGAGGCCAGCCTGGTCTACAAAGTGAGTCCAGGACATCCAAGGCTACACAGAGAAACCCTATCTCAAAAAAAAAAAAAAATCTAAACCCATAAAAGGCAAAGTGAAGTCTTCCATCAATTTTTCCTTCCTTTCCACAGTTAATCACGGTGATTAGCTTTTGTCTACTCTCCCCAGGCAATGCGCACATAAACAAACAGGATCATATTTATTTGTTCCCCTTTCCATACAGACCACTGGGCTTAGCATCCCACGCTCTGTGCCTGGCTCTTCCCATCAGGCACTGAATATTTAGTTCTTTTTGGGACCTCGGGCCCTGGACCTCAAGGTTAGTAATTAGTTGTCTGTTGATTATCATTTGAGGGTTTTCTGATCCTTTGTTATTACAAATACAACCGTGATGATATAATACTGTGTGTCTGTCACCACCCATCTAGACAGCTGTACCCAGAAGACACATTTCTAGAACACAAGTTTCTGGGCCAGAGTGGAAACTTCCAGAGATATGTGTCCAATTTAATTTGAAGGCTTTTACAAATATGCATTTCAAGCCGGGCGTGGTGGCACACACCTTTAATCCCAGCACTTGGGAGGCAGAGGCAGGTGGACCTCGGTGAGTTTGAGGCCAGCCTGGTCTACAAAGTGAGTCCAGGACAGTCAAGGCTACACAGAGAAACTCCGCCTTGAAAAAACAAAACAAAGGCAAATATGCATTTCTAGTTGGGTGTTTAGTCCCAGCACTCCAGAGGCAGAGGCAGGTGGATCGCTGTGAGTTTGAGGCCAGCCTGGTCTACAGAGTAAGTTCCAAGACAGCCAAGGCTACACAGAGAGACCCTCTCTTGGAAAAACAAAAACAAAAACAAAACCCCAAACAAGACAAATAACCCCCAAAATGCAATCCCTGCAACAGTTCACTCGCCACCCCAGCGCCAGTGGCAGATAGCAGGATTTAGGACGCTAAGTGACAAATGATGCCAGCAGGGTTTTGTTGTTGTTGTTGTGTTGTTTTGTTTCATTTTGGTTTTTTGAGACAGGGTCTCTCTGTGTAGCCTTGGCTGTCCTGGACTCATTTTGTAGACCAGGCTGGCCTCGAACTCACAGCGATCCACCTGCCTCTGCCTCCCGAGTGCTGGGAGTAAAGGCGTGCGCCACCACGGCCAATGCCAGCAGTTTGGCTTTGGTTTCCTCCTACAAATGAGTCCTTGGGGTTCTGGGCTCTGTGTATTCAGCCTAAAGAGCCACGGTAAGTGTCCACATGCATTGCAAGGTCTCTGGACTCTGAGAAAATATATACTTTTATTTTAAAAATGGCTTTCGACCTTTTTTTGTTTTTAATGAAAGAAATAGCTTCTACAAGTTGCAGCTGAACAATATGAAAACATCACAGGTGTTTCGGAGCGCCTCAGTTCAGCAAACACAACAGGATCTGAAAGGCCTTGAATCAGTTCCCTAGAACCTCAGGCACCGATGAACCTAGCCTGGCCTAGGTGGACACAGACTCACGAGTCTGCCAAGTGAATGCTAACTTTTGTTTCTATAATAAATATCACCCATCGCCCACAACCTACCTGCTCCCTCCACACACGCACAGCACCTGTGTTCTCTAGTCTTAAAAGGAGCATAAAGGAGCTGGTACTTTAAAGCAACCCCACTTTGTCAAAAGCATCCCCTGTGGGGTGAGGCTCTTCCCTGATGGTCCCAAGATGTCAACTCCTGCAGACAGCTGTGAAGTAGCTGAGAGCTCCAGAGTTCTTTTCCTTCCGCACAGAAGGTGGACATTTGGGGAGAATGGTATAAGCTGGGGGTGGGCTCAGCTGCTGGCACACCCCTCCTATCTGTGACAGTAGCTGGAAGTCCCTGTTGTTTACAGTCATTAGGGACTAGCTTCCCTGAAGACTTCCTCAAGAGGGATCCACTCTGAGGCTCTCCTGATAGGCTTCATCAGTGAGGTACCCAAGCACTCCGGCGGCACACAGCGCCTGGCCCTAGGCATTTGTTGAGACAGCAGTGTCACTGACAAGCACAGCTGTTTTCCTCTCCACCCTTCCTCACCCAGCTCAGCCCGAGAGAATCCACCTGGGGAACTGGCCCAGCTGGTGTGGCCTCTAATGAGTGGTTGGATCTTGAGGAGGTGGCCTTGGCAGGGAGTGAGGTAGGAGCCCCCTCGGGGTTAAGTTACTCACATAGCTCTCAGCTGACTGGTCTCACTTGTAGGGCGTCCCCCTCCACCTCTTCTGTTTCACCCTTGAGAACCCCAAGACTCAAATTCTGGTCTGCTCCTTGGGCCTGGAGGTTTGCAGAGCCCTCTCATCCTGTGGCCGTTCTGTCAGCCGTGGCCTCTTTCACAACAGTGTCTTCTGTTTGATCTTGATTATCCAGAAAAACCTTTTTCGTTATCCTCTGCGCTCCCCATCCTGGGCTACAGCCTCTGAGATCATCATCATCTTCTTTCAAGATGGTGGGTTGGAGACAGGGACCACTTAGCAGTGAACTGCTTAATATATTGGAGTCAAGATGCTAGGAAGCTGGAGCTGGGACCCTGTATCAACCTGTTTCTTCTGAAGGCACTGGAGAGACTTCTCTGCCTTCCTTTGGGCTCCCACCTGGCAGGACACCGGCCAGCAGAGCTTCTTTGAGCCTAGGATGGCTTCCTGGCTACAGGTTGGTGTCGAGCAGGTAAGGTCTGTGACCCTATAGGAAGGCAACGGCCATCCACCTTCTAGCTGCTCAGTTCCCAGCCTAGAGAAGGGGTGTTTTGTTGGGGATACTCATCCAGAGTCAGCTGCTCAGAGCATCTTTGGCCCCAACCTCTCCTCATGCTAAGGGACGGAGACAAAGCCCTTACATTTCAGTCTAGCCTCACCCATGTCCTCTCTAGGCCCAGGACCTACCTCTCTTTGGAGCTTGATCGTACCAGGTCTGCCCGGGGACCCTCTGCCCTCCCCCATGCTATGACCAGTGGAGCATGGAGCCCAGTTTAAATGCTGAGCCTCACTCCCCCGTGCTCTGTATGTTGCTACTCATGCCTGCTTCCTCACCAGCAGCACCCAGGGCAGGATGGCAGCGACCACAGCCACTACAGCAATGAGGGTGATGAGCAGGAGGGCCCGGGAGCGGCAGCAGAAGGAGCGGGTGGCACTGGGAGCGGGGGATGCCTCAGATATCTCCGCTAGGCTGCGTCGGGGCAGCACACTGTCCTGGTCCCCCAGTGGCATCCCATGGCGACTGATGATGAAGATCTGTGACTCTCGGGGCAGGGTGGGCAGCAGGTCCAAGGGGAGCTGAGGCCCCTGACTTGGTGATTGTCTCCAGACCTGCTGGGAGACAGCCAGGGGGTTTGTGTGACCCCCACGGTCTGGTGAGGGCATGGCCGGCAGGCCCACGGGCACAGCCAGGGTCTGGGAGCTCTTGTCCAGCATGGAGGGCCAGCGGGAGCTCTTCTTGCTGAGGAAGGTGACATAGCGGCAGATGGGGCAGACGATAGTCCTCTGCACCTGTCCGTCCACCCGGGTAGAAAGCAGGTACTTGACCAAGCAATCATGACAGAACACGTGGCCGCAGCTCAGGGTCCGGCTGGCGCCCTCCAGATCCCGGAACTTCTCGTAGCACACGGGGCACTCGCTGCCCGAGCTGTCCTTGCTTTCCCCTTCTGACATGGCCCCTCAGAGACAGCAGGTCTTATCTGGGGATGGGAGAGGGAAGGGCTGTGAACACCTAGGAGTTTTTTCTTTCTTTCTTTCTCTCCCCTTTCCCGACTCCCGCTCACATTCTTTCTTCCTGTTCTTTATCCTCCTACCCTTCTGCTTTCTGGTTCTCTTCAGAGACCTATCTGGATCAAACTGAGGCGTAGAGCCTGGCATCCATAGAGGAGTTGTACGGGCTCTCCTGGGGCTGGCGTCAGCAAACAGGAAGGAGATGTCAACCGTGCCAGGCTTGGGTAGGAAGTCTGTGAAGGGGATGACTACCTGAGGTACCTGAGGTCTCACCACAGCTATGACAAGCACTGTTGATGTCACCTCTTCCTGTTTCAGTGCTGGACCTGGCTCTCGGGGTAAATAGGAGCTAAGGAGTTAGCTGGCCAGAAGCAGAGACAGCCCCCCGGCAGTGTTAGTTTGGGTCTATACTGTACACACTACATGTACTATTCTTCAAACTTCCCCTCAGCAGGGCTTGGCTAGGATCCCACGTCTCATGTCACCACTGCCAGGACTCTAACTATAGGGCATCAAATAAATAAATAACATAAAATAAACAAACAAAGCTTGGAACTTACACATGCAAATGCCTGCCGGGCTCTGAGCAGTCACTCGCCAGCCTTGTTCAGTCATTCTTCAGAGTCCCCTTATGCGGTGGCCCGAGGCTGTCAGAGGGTTCTGGTTAACCTCAGTAAAAGTAGGGTTTCATTCTCGGAGGATGTGTCTGGTATTTTGGAAATGGGCAAAGGCACTGAGGTCCGAGTCTGGTGAGAAAATAAGTGAGTGGTCAGAGACATAATATCGTTTGAAATCAAAGCCAGAGAGGTGCGTGAGGTGCACAGTGGGTTTCAAACCGACTTGAGAGGCCATGGGGGACCAGCAGTCCTCTCGGCAGGATTGCGGATGGCTTTGAAGGGAGCATCTGCTTGGCTGTGTGGCGAGTCCAAGTCTCTGCCGTACACGTCTCCCCAGAGGCACAACTGTGTAGCCTAAACGTATCCAGAATAGCATTTTGGGAAAAAAAATCCCTATAATTAACATATAGCACCATCAGTGACAGAGACCAGTGACCACTAGATCCACTGAGGACTGTGTGGCTGCCCCGAGCGCTGACAGATGACACAGTAGGAAGAGGATTAGCTACTAGGAGGAAGAGACTCCATAAAGACCACAACTCTCTGGAACCTCTCCCACTCCCCTCTCTCTGTTTAGTCAAAAATCTCCTTTGTTGAGTTGAAAATGTCCTAACATTGAAAAAAAAATTTTTTTTAACCCTGTCTTGAAAAACCAAAACAAAAAACAAAAAAAAACAACAAACCAAACCAAAAAAAAAAAAAAGAAAAGAAAAAAAGAAAAGAAAAGAAAAAAAATGTAAAGGTGATGATGGGACAGCAGACCTTGGAAGCAGCCCAAAATCTCTGGGGAGGGTTCCTTGGGCTCTGAGGTGCTAATGTGGCCTCCGGACTGGGTGATGAGGGCTGAGCACTCAGATAGCAGAACCGAGTTAAATACCTTATCTTTGTATTATTATTATCTATTACAAGCATTGCTGCCTGTTAGCTCTCTAAGCCCCAGTTTCTCTGTAGATGGAGACAGAGCTGGGCACGGTGGGCCACGCCTTTTACATAGTGAGTTTCAGGACAGCTGGGGCTACATAGTGAGACCCTGCCTCAATAAAACAAAGCAAACAGAAAAGATAAGACTGAGGACTGTACTGCCTTCTCTGGGAACTGCTGGTGGAGTTGGTGAGAGGAGAGTGCGGCACACAGCAAGCAGTCAGCGACAAGGCGGACAGTCATTGCTAAGACAGGATAAATCCTTTCTTTTCTCCTGGAGGGGTCTTGGAGATCCCTGTCAGGCCTCTTGCCTACACAGGCACAGCCCTTGACGAAGGGCAGCTCTTCTCAAATTAGAATAACTAGGCAGGATGGCCACAGATTAGGTAAATGATGGGCAGCGGGTGAGTTAGGGAAGCTTCCACGTTCCTGATTTCTTCATACACAGGCAAAACCTTAACGTAATGGCCCTGCTATCAGGGTGACAACCAACAGCCAAGCTGTTCCTCTGCATTGGGTAACTCCCCAAGAGATACAGTGTCCGTCCCTTCCGTCCATCCATTCGTCCCTCTGTCCACCCATCAGACATCAACAGCCATTTGCCAAACACTGAGAAGGACAAAAGTAGTCATGGAATCCTTTGTGAAACCTAATGGACATTTATAAGTTTTCTTTTCCTTTTTTTTCCTATTTCTTGGAGACAGGGTCTCATGGAGGCCAGGCTGGCCTGGAACTGGGCTGTCTAGCTAGGACTGACTTGAACACTTGTTTGGTCTGCCTCTGCTCAGCACATGCTGTGATCGCAGGCATGGACCACCATGCTTAGCTAGAAATTTTGTTTTTTAATAGATTTATTTTAAACCAGGTGTGATGGCACACACCTTTAGTCCCAGCACGCAGGGAGGCAGATGAATAGACATGAATTCAAGGCCAGCCTGTCCTACAAAGTGGGTCCAGGACAGCCAAGGCTACAAAGAAATCCTCTCTTCAAAACAAAACAAAACAAAACAACAAAACCAAATAGATTTATTTTAAAGGAGGATTGATGATCCGTACTGTAAGCTGTTTGGATAAGTGAGAAATGAGGCTCAAGACAGGGGGGAGGACAAATGAAAATAGAAGAACATAAAGATGAAGAGAAAGACAGGGTTTCAGTATTGTTCAGTCAAAACTTCTTACTTTATAAATTAGTATATTCAGCTTTAAGGATTGTGTGTGTGTATATGTGTGTGTGGTGTGTATGTGATGTGTGTGTGGTGTGTGTGTGTGTTGTGACTCAAGGTCACCTGGCAGTGATGGAAAGAGAGAAGAAAGATTCCATGTGTGACACAGAGAACACTATTAGGCCCTGCTGATGGACTGGGTGAGTACCTGTTAGCCACGTCAGGCAGTCATGCTAGGGCTGAGCTGGGGAGGAGGAGTGTTTCGTCTCCTCTGAGATCTAGGAAAAGTCAAAAGGCAGTCAGGGAGTGCCCAAGACATCTGGGTTACTCACCAGAACCTCTCAGTTTCAGGAGCCTCAGGAGCGCCTCAGCATTCATGCCTGGGGAGTGCGGGTCCCCCACCTTCTCAGCTTCACTCAGCATGTTTCCCTGACCCCTCCTTCCTCTCCATTCTGTTCCATACTCTTCATGCCTCTAGGGGGGCCTGACTGTGTGTTGGGAGCTGGGGTGTGAGAGCATGCTGCATTCGGGGAACAGTCTGCGTAAGGAACCCTGTAAAGATTTTTATATCAAAGACATCCTCGGTGCCTTTAGGAAACTGCGGGAAGAGGACTGGGAAGTCTTCCTGGCTAAAGTGAGACCAGTGTTGAGCTAATAATAAATAATTACAGCAGCGGCCATTTATTGAACACTAATTATGTGTTTGGCATTTCAAATGTCTTCCTCACCAAACCCTGACAAGTTAGGGAGGTAGGCATTATCTCCACTTTACAGACAGGGCCTGAGGGTTAGGGCTTAAGTGAAGCAGCTTTGTTAAAGTCGTAATGCTAGTAAAGGGAAGACCTAGGACTCGAACCCAGGACAGCCTCGCCGGACAGACCGCATGACGCATTGCCGTCTCTACTGGGGTTCAGGTGGGCCTCCGTGGAGGACCTTTCAGCCTTTAGTAAAAGGAGTAGGTGATACAGCCCCAGCAGAGATGAGACTGCACCAATTTTTCAAGTGTCCCTAGCCAGGGCTGTCCCTCTGGCCATTTGTGAAGTGAGAAGACGGCCGAATGGAGCCAAGCTCACGAAGCTCCTGGACCACCCACGATTCTTTACATGAGCATCATATCTCCAGGATAGAGATGGGGAACTGCTGTCAGCCACCCAAGGACCGCCCCCCCAAGACAGAGTGCTACTTCTAGACACTTGGGGTTCCCTCCCGGAGCCCTAGTGCAAGCTGAGCAGTTTCTGCTCCAACTGCTTCCCCACCCACGAGCAACACAAACATTTGCCCTCTTCTTCCTCTCTCTCTCTCTCTCTCTCTCACACACACACACACACACACACACACACACACACACACACATCATTCTTGCCTCAGATCACAGCATTGCCACAATCCTTACCCCACCCCAGTCAACACTCCCACCCCTCACCTCCCCACCCCCACCCCCGACAAACTTTGCCTGTGTACCTGAGAGAGCGATGTTGGTCTTTTCTGTTCAAGCCTCCACAGAGCCGATGGGAGCCACCCAAAGGCGCTGGAGCTGACAGCTGCTGTCACTGTACCAGCTGTGGAGACACTTCCTAATGACTGAGCAGGTTGGGAGGACAGCGCAGGGAAGTGAATGCTGCCCAACCCGTTTGAGGCCAGGAGGCTCTCTCGGTGCTGCCCAGGGGTTGGGCAGCTGCTGGTGTCAGGTGATCCCAGTGAGGATGCTAGCTGAGGAGTCCTGGCCTGAGTCAGAGGGTCCCACTATAAACGTTTAACCCAGGGGCCCTCTGGCTGGGGCTTCCCTGGCCATGGGTTTCCCCATCCACCTGTGGGAAATTATACATAGGGATCCCCATCTCTGACCCCCAAACAGCAGAGTAAAGGGGCCAATAGGTCAGAGCCTAAGTTGGCTATGACACTCAACGTCCTGCACTGTTTGGTGCGATGTGCCAATGTACAACTGTTATTCATTAAACAGAGGGGCTTAGCGGGCCACTAGACCAGCCGCTACCGATATAAACGGGCAGAAGTTGGTTTGGGGGAATGACTCTGAATGTTCTAAAGTACATTTGGACAGCTATGATCAACAGCATTAATTATGTATTTCCAAATAGGTAGTACAGGATTTTGAACGTTCTCAACAAAGAAATGGCTTATCAGGCCGGGCGGTGGTGGCGCACGCCTTTAATCCCAGCACTCGGGAGGCAGAGGCAGGAGGATCGCTGTGGGTTCCAGGCCAGCCTGGTCTACAAAGTGAGTCCAGGACAGCCAAGGATACACAGAGAAACCCTGGCTGGAAAAACAAAAAAAAAAAAGAAAAAGAAAAGAAGAAATGGCTTATCATTAGTATCTGAGTTTACAGATATGTCAGTCAACTTGATCTGATCATTAAAGATGGTATATATGAGCTGGGCATGGTGGCACTCGCCTTTAATCCCAGCACTTGGGAGACAGAGAGGCAGGTGGATCTCTGTGAGTTCGTGGCAGCCTGGTCTACAGAGCGAGCCCAGGACAGCCAAGGCTACACAGAGAAACCTTGTTTTGGAAAAAAAAAAAAAGAAATATGCTATACATGTGTCGAGATGCCATGCTTCACACTGTACCAATTGAAAAATTTTAAATTACTAAAATATTATTGAGGGGCCCAGAGATGTCAATAAATCAGTAGGTAAAGTGCTTGCTCAGCATGCATAAAGCCCCGAGTTTGTCCCAGTGCTACATAAGCCAACTGTGGTAGCATCTGCTTTAATCCCCGCACTCAGAGAGTGGAGACAGAAGGATCGAAAGCTCAGGATCAGCACTAGGGAGGGAGGCAAGTGGATCTCTGTGAGTTCCAGGCCAGCCAGGGCAACACAAAGTAAAGCCTGTCTGAATGTGAAGCCAGCCTGGGTACATGACACTGTCTCGTCCTTAGGAGCGTCTGCTGCTCCTTCAGAGGCCTGGCCTTGACTCTCAGCACCCACATGGTGGCTCACAACCATCAATAACTCCAGTTCTAAGAGACTTAGTGCCCTTTTCTGCCCTTGGTTGACACGCAGGACACACGTGGTACACATATGTACATACAGGCCAAACACACATATGTAAAATAAAATGAGTAAATCTAAAAAAAAATTTTTTAAAGGCGAGGCAGAGAGAGAGAAGAGAGAGAGAGAGAAAAAAAAAAAGCCCAGCAACATGCACATACACAGATCCAAGGGTCAGAGCTGTCTGTAGCAATGATGTTAATCCGTGACGAGGTTTACAAGGAGAACTTGAGGAGACATATCAAACCACGATCGGGAGTTATCTTTCAAAGGAACCCTGAAAATGTCTTTGTTTCTCTAACTTTGGAGGGGGCAGAGCAAGTGCCACAGCAGCCTACACCTGTGTGCTCTAACTGGTGGGGTCAGAGGGCAGGAGGGCAGAGGGCAGGGTAACTTGTGGGTTCTCCCCTTGCAGCAGGTGGGACCAGAGGACGCACTGAGGTCACCAGGCTTGGAGGTGGCAGGTGGTTCTGTCTGCGGAGCCATCTCACTGGTTCTCTGTTTTTAGAATTATTATGATTATTGTGTGTGTGTGTGTGTGTGTGTGTGTGTGTGTGTGTGTGTGTTGTGGTTGGTGGGTGGTGAGGGGTGCATGTGTCATGGCTTACCTGTGGTGGTCAGAGAACTTTATGGAGTTCCTGCTTGCTGTCCCTTCTCTCCTGGGTGTGGGGATGGGATGCCGGTGTGGACTTGTGTGGCAAACATCTCTCTTCACCAACCCATCCTGCCTGCGTGTGAATGCGTGCTTCTTTTATGATCACAATCAATCAAGAATAAGGGAGAATCAATGGTGAGGAAACTGGAAACTATTTTGGGAGCATTTCCTCTCAGTTCTCTCAGGAGGTCCCCCAAAGCCACTTAGTTTTTGCTGGAAGGAAAAAAAAAAAAAAGGTTACTAGGTACCTGGCATGGTGGCGCATGCCTTTAATCCCAGCACTTGGGAGGCAGAGGCAAGTGGATCTCTGTGAGTTTGAGGCCAGCTTGGTCTACAAAGCTACACAGAGAAACCCTGTCTACAAAAAATAAAAAACAAAAACAAAACAAGACAAAAAGGTTACTAGACGCAAAGCACAGCTAATGTGTGTGGCCCATGGTGTGACCAATCTTCCCCCTACAACCCCAGTCCTGTCTCCAGGGCATCTTGCTCTCAGAGGAGGACGCACCAGGGCATCCAGCCACTTCAGTCAGGGACACATGTCTAGGCAGGTAAGCTACCATGGCAGTCTCTCATGGTGTTTGTTTGTTTGTCTGTCTGTCTGTCTGGTTTTTTTTCTGGGAGCTCCAGATAGCCCCAGATTTAGTAAATAAAAATCACAATATGCCTAGATAAATCTGGCTTTCAGCCAGACACCAAATGCTTTTTGTCATAATCAGGCTGCCTCGGACACACCTATGTCAGAAAATAATAAATAACAGACAGACAGACAGTCAGACAGACAGACAGACAAACCTCTGAAACCAACGTTTGCTTGGGCCTGGTGGCGCCTACTTGAGAAGTCAAAGCAGGCGGATTCTAAATTCCAGGCCACCCTGAGCCATTTAGTGAGAGGAACAGAGTTCTGGGGTACAGGGTTTACTTAGCATGTGTGAGGTCCTTGGTTCAAAGCCTGGTGCCACCACCAAACCATACGAATAAGATCAAACCATACGAATAAGATAAAATTACAGGGCTGGAGAGACGGCTCAGAGATTGAGGGCACTGACTGCTTCTCCAGGGGTCCTGAGTTCAATTCCCAGCAACCACATGGTGGCTCACAACCATCTATAATGTGATCTGGTGCCCTCTACTGGCTGGCAGGTGTACATGCAGGCAAAACATTGTATGCATGGTGATAAATAATAAATTTTTTTTTTTTTTTTTTTTTGGTTTTTCGAGACAGGGTTTCTCTGTGTAGCCTTGGCTGTCCTGGACCCGCTTTGTAGACCAGGCTGGCCTCGAACTCACAGCGATCCACCTGCCCCTGCCTCCCGAGTGCTGGGATTATAGGCGTGCGCCACCACGCCCGGCCTATAAATAATAAATCTTAAAAAAGATAAAATTGCAAACTTTTCAGCTCCTTCAGCAGCGTGGCTTTTAACTCTGGGGGCTTCTGGGGGTTCCTAAGCAGTGCCGGAAGCCACCGTGTCTCCCAGGGCGACGCCTGAGTCAACCAGGCGCTCCTTGGACACATATGATTTTCAGAATGATTGCAAGTTCCTAAGTTTCTTTTGTAGCGTCCCACCTGGCCTGCCGGAGAGCTTGGCTTTGAAGATGACCTTGATAGAGACCTTGATAGAGAACTAGTCATCACCACACTCTGTCAGGGTCACTACACATGGCCATACCCAGCAGTGACTAAAGGGAAGATGCTGTGTCCCTTTGGGAAACATATGTAATCTGTCTGTGCCTTGGTGGCTTCACTCATAAAAACCGGGGATAATGGCACCTACTCTACAGGGCTGTTACAGCAATAAAATGAATGATGCACACAGTGTGTCTGAAACAACACTGGTTTGTCGTAGGGGTCCCGGCAGGGTTGTCATCTGTCCTCGTCCGTCTTCATCATCATCGTAACATGGTACAAAGGGAATCGAGGAGGACAGTTAGTTCCTTCCAGTTAATCGGCTGGATGATCTGGTCTTGGCTCTGTTCTGGGCTTTCTTTGTTTCTCTGTGTAACAGCTCTGGGTGTCCTGGAACTTGCTCTGTAGTCCAGGCTGGCCTCGAACTCACAAAGATCCACCTGTCTCTGCCTCCCAAGTGCTGGCATTAAAGGTGTGCGCCACCACTGCCTGGCTATTTTTTTATTTTTATTTTTTGCTTTTTTTGTTTGGATCTGTTCAAACACTACCATTGCATTTAGGCATTTCCAGCTCCCAGAGGGTGGGGCAGGCAGTCTCTTCCCTGGGCAGCCATGCCAGAGAGTTGTAGTCCTTTCTGGAGCCACACTGGGTGTGCTGGTCCGGGGTTTCTGGAGAAGAGGTAGGCCAGGGGTGGGTGGGTCTGCAGCTTCTGGCGGCTCTTTTGAGATAAGACCTTCCAGAGAAGCAGGGCGTGGAGGTGCCTGCCGCCCTAATACTCAGTGGGCTGCAGGAGGCTAGAGAGTTGGGGACCAGCCTGGGCCACATGAGACCCTGATACACGCAAACAACAAACACCTTTCTTTGAGAGACATTTTTGTGTATGTAGAGGGCTTCCAGGCTGAGGGAGAGTCCCAGGCAGGCTGGCTGGCCACTGGCTAACTACAGGTACAACGTCTGCATGGGACAGACATCCGGATAACGGACAGAAGTTCCCAGATGCCATAATTGCCTGGAAAACTGATTAATAAAACAGTTTTGGGGGGCTGGAGAGATGGCTTAGCGGTTAAGAGCACTGACTGCTCTTCCAGAGGACCCAGGTTCAAATCAGCAGTGGAAGGAGAACAAGAGTAAACTTCCCAGCCGGGCGTGGTGGTGCAGGCCTTTAATCCCAGCACCTGGGAGGCAGAGGCAGGTGGATCGCTGTGAGTTCGAGGCCAGCCTGGTCTACAAAGTAAGTCCAGGACAGCCAAGGCTAACACAGAAAAACCCTGTCTTGAAAAAGCAAACAAACGAGTAAACAAACAAAAAAATCAAAACCCAGAAAAACAAAAAAAAAACAACCAACCAACCAGAGCTTCGGGCTCCGGCAAACGACTTAGCAGGTGTTGGGAGAGGCTCAGGAAGCCGTGTTCTGTATTTATTTCTAAATATTTGAAGGATTGCTGGACAGATTTGGCTGAGTCCAGGCCTGAGTTGGTGTCCGAGTCTTCCAGCTTTGCTGCACCAAGGTTTCCAAAGTGAGCATTGGCAAAAGAACACACTCAGAGGATTCAAAGTGAGGAGACATTAGGGCCACAGCTAGGGTCCCTTCCCGGTGCCCCACGAGGCTAGTGCCTCGGCATCCCTCCACACACACTCACAGCTTCGCATATACACATCAGAAAATAACAGTGTTAGTGAGTTGTGGGGAAATTGGGGCCCCTGTGTGCTCTTGGAGGCAACGTACAATGACACAGTGTCTGTGGAAACCAATATGGTGATTCCTCAAAAACATAAACATAGAATTACCATATGAAGGGCTGGAGAGACGGCTCAGAGGTTAAGAGCACTGGCCGCTCTTCCAGGGGTCCTGAGTTCAATTCCCAGCAACCACATGGTGGCTCACAACCATCTATAATGAGATCTGGTGCCCTCTTCTGGCCTGCAGGCGTACATGTGGGTGGAATGCTATATATGTAATAAATCTTTAAAATACTGTATTCATAATAAATCTTAAAAAGGAAAAAAAAAAAAAGAATTACTATATGATCTAGCAGTTCCACTCCTGGGGACATGAAGGTTTATGGTGCTGGAGATGTATGCAGCTTAGTTGGTTAGGGCTGCGTACATAACGTGCAAGAGGCCCTGGCCTCAGTCACCAGTGAACGAAACCGGGCACGTTGGCACACACCTGTGACCCCAGCACTCAGTGGCAGGAGCAGAAGGCTCAAGGTCAACCTGAGCTCCACCCAGCACTATGGCACCGTTGGCGGAACAAAGGGTGGTTTCCAACCCCAGGTCACCTCTCCTGCGTCCTGGCCTACCTCGCCCACCCTTGCAGTAAGCAAAACAAGTCTGTTCTCTTCAAAGCACCTTCTGTCAGGCATTCTGTCTGAAGTCTCACAGTTGTTGAGTTTTTGAAGATTGAGCCCACGCCAGGTGGGATGGCACAAGCCTTGATTTACGTGAGTTCACAGCCAGCCTGGGCTATAGAGCAAGTTCCAGGACAGCCAGAGCTACACAGGGAAACTCTGTCTCAAACAAACAAACAAACAAACAAACAGAAAATAGATCCCAATTTTATACTTAAATACCTAGTGTGGTCTCATTCTTAGCACCCATACCTTAAGAATATACATATTTTCCAAATAGCCCCAAACGCACGCATCCACGCCTTAGAAAAGCCTCCTGGTGGAGGAGTCAGACTTTATGGGTGCCATTACAATCCAAGCCTGTGAGGTCAGGTTTGCAGTTCTAATTATGTTTTCAATAAATGGTGAAATTAACACATACTTTTAGATTAAAAACAAATTCATGTGGCTACCACTTAAAGTCATTGTGTCTACAGACTGAGGCATGCCCCTGTCTTGGACGTGTGACTGAATTCTGACTGCTTGACACCCCTGAGATTACGACCAAATTTGGCAG
>OU015755.1:97624367-97637214 GCA_907169655.1 Acomys percivali | reverse complement strand
CACACACACACACACACACACACACACACACACACACACACACACACGCACAAGGCTTAGAGGCAGAGCTGCTGGGAGGGGCCGAAATTCTTAACTAGAACCAGCAGGTGGCGCTCTAGTTAAAGTAGTAACGACATCTCCTTGCTCTCCGGAGGATTCCCACCCTACTCCAAGGGTGTTGAAATTGAACCGGGTGTGGAGAGCTCCCTAGTTGTGGCTTTTGACTCTGCCTCATCCAGAGGTGAAATTCTCAAAATCAAGAGCCTGTGATGTTTGAGGTTTTGTTTCCCTAGTCTTCTCTGGAGTACCTGAGTATCTCAGCGTGTACCTGTGGCCTCTCACTGTATAGAGCCTGCCCCGTTGCCTGGTTTTCCTGTGAAAATGTAAATCCTGATTCCGTAGCTGTTTGGTGGGGCTGGAATCTGCTTTTCTAACAAATTCCCTTTTTGGTGATGACTCATGCTCAGAAGTCCTGCCACACCCAGGCTCTTGCCTGTTTGTTCCTTTGTTTGGAGACAGTGTCTCTTTGTGTAGCCCTGCCTGTCCTGGAATTCTCTCTGTAGACCAGGCTGGCCTCGAACTCACAGAGGTCCTCCCGCCTCTGCCTCCTGAGTGCTGGGACTAAAGGCGTGCGCCACCACCACCCGGCTCCCTTTTATTGTTATTATTGCTATTTTTATTTGCTCGCATATTGCTCGCGCCTTCAGAAGCCACCGAGGGCTGAGCTGAAGATACAGGGGGCTGTGAGCTGCCCATTGTGGATGCTGGAACCTGACTGAGCCTCGGTCCTCTGTAAGAACAGGAAGTGCTCCTGATTGCTGAGCCGTCTTCAGCCCTCCAGCCCTAACACAATTTCACACTGCATGCGAAGGATTGCTTTGAACCCACCAACTGTGTGACCTTGGGCAACTTTTATGAACATGTTGGCTTTCAGTTTCCAGGTCTGTAAATGGGAACTCCCAGGGCATCACGGAGTTTATAGACTTTGAATAGGACTGGGTAAAACCCTTAGCACAGAAGTAAAGCTCAACGAGGCTTGGAGAAGGGAGCCAGGTGAGCAGTTCTGATGGAGAGGCACATCGCTCGCTCAAAGCAAGGGGTGAGCCAGCATCAAGTACAGCCCATCTCAGCTGTCAGGACAGCCAGCATCTGGGAGGAAGAGGGAGATGAGGGCAGAGAGAGCCAGGGGCCAGGTCTCTTGGTCAGCAGGTGATAAACACCATTTGAGGAGGTGTTTGTTGGGCTTAGCAGGCTAAGCTGGTTTCATCCGGAGGTGGATATAATGGCAGAGGCCTTCAGATAGCTTGGCAACTTTTGACACCCCCCCACCCGACCCCACCCCACCCCCCGCCTTTCTTTTGGCTTTTTGTGACAGGGTTTCTCTGCATAGTCCCGGAACTGTAGACCAGGCTAGCCTCAAACTCAGATCTGACTGCCTCTGCCTTCTGAGTGCTGAGATTAAAGGCCTGCACCACCCACCATCTGGCCAGACACACACCTTTTTTTTTTCATCTTTCAGAGCTTTGGGGGATTGTGAGAATCGCTTTTAAAGCATGCCAGGGTGGCAGGGCCTCGCCTTTATGCAAAGCTTTGCCCCGAACCTACAGAACCCTAGCCCTGCGCCTACTGATCCCTCATCTCGGGGGCCTACGGTTGTCTGTGTACTTTTGTATGGATTCTGTTTGACGTGACCGTGGCCATCTTGAGTCATAGCCCAATGACTGTCCCTGAGTAACCCAGGCTGGTTTTTCCCGTATGGTCTCCCAGTAAAATCACAAATAGATAAAACCAACAGAGTCAAATATGGGGCTTCATGCAACCAGACCCAGGCCCCATGAATGCACCCAGCTCTTTGGTTATGATGCTAAGATAAACCAGGTGCATTCCAGCCAGGATGAAGTCACTTTTGTTTCAGCCCCTAAGTACAGTCCTCTTTCTGACCCAGATTGCCGGCTATAGTTTGCTTTATTGTCACTCAAGCCCATATGTCCTTAGTAAGCCCTACAGTAAATTCCTTTCTCTGTAATCCTAGATGTCTGTGGTATTTATGTCACCTTGAGGTCAGTTCTCATAGGCTAGGACTGGGTTGACCAAGAACACCTTTAAATAGGGGTCATGTTTCCACTGGATTGCCAAGATCCACAGATATTTATAGCCTAGCTTTTGGTACTTGCCGGCTCCTCCTAGGCACAGAGAGACAAACGCGCACAGTGTCTGCTTTCTCTTCGTGACCTGGGAAGGAAGACGCCCCATGGGAAAGGACTTCTCAGTGAAGCGCCCTGTTTCGTGTTGTTAACCGCAGAGAGGGTGTTGTTGCTCGTCTTCCATCAGATGGACATTTGTGGATTCAACATGACCAACCAGTAACTCCAACATGCTATCTGCGCTCACTCTTACCAATGGTTCCTGCTCTGTTTGGCAAGACTGATGGGCACCGCAGTCACCGTGGGGGCAAGAGGTGTGGATGGCTCACTTGATCTGATAAAGACTTACAGAATGGACCAGCCTTGGAAAGGCAGGAAGGGGCAATACTGACAGCTCAAGGGCCTCACTGGATCTCAGGACTTACATGGAGAGAGACATGATCCCACCTAAGCCACAAACAATGCCAGGAGTCGTCAGTACTGGCGTTATCTCCAATTCACAGGTGGAAAAATGAGTCAATGACGCCACATCTAAGATAGATGACTTTAAGATTGTTTTCTTCTCTCTCCCCCCTCCCCCTCCCTCCGTCTCTCTCTCTCTCTCTCTCTGTGGTTTGCATTGATTTTCAATACTGGGCACAGAACCCAGGGCCTTACACAGGCTAGGCAAGTGGTCTACCACTGAGCCACACCCAGGCCTAAATATGAGCTCTCACGTGCTGTGTTACGTGCTGTGCGGGGTTCAACATCGCACTGGCACAGACATAAAGGCTGTCAGCACCTGTTCATCTCCCCCACAAACGAAGTTAGACGGCTCTGTCATTTGACTCTATCCTCCCCAAACTCAGGGGCAGAGGCAAGGAAGTGGGTGAGAGGACAGCCAGCCGTCGGCATGCCTGCAGAAGAGGCAGGGAGCCTTGGAGCTTGGGCTGAGAAGCTGCGGCTGGCATTTCTTCCTCCCTTTCCCAAGCTCCCAGGTCTTGCTCAATTTCAGCTGAGTAACAAGGCTGGCAGGGTTGCCTCACTTCTTGACAGCAGGCCCTTCCCCCACCCGCCTCCCTGGCTCAAACCCACTTCCTGTCAGACATGACTGGTTCTCCGTCTTCCTGTTCACCTGCTATGTTCCAGCTGGCCCAAGGTGATCCCCAGGTGCCACTGGGAGCCAGATCAGCTGAGGACCCAGGACCGGGTGCCTTGTGACTTTGGGGAGTTGGGGTGAGGAGAAAGGATGGGTGTGGGGCGGGGGTCTGGGCCTGGCCTGAGAGACCCCAGAGTGGAGGCCTCTGGTGTCTGAGGACCCTTTCTGCCCAGGTGATGGTCAAAGGCTGAAGTCAGTTGGTGAGGGTCATCATGTCCCTGTGGTAGGTGACACTAGGAGTTTGCTGTGGTGGCTTTTTCTGGAACCACTTTATCTTCCTTCATCTGGATTCTGATCACCTTGACTTGGCTTCTATTTCCCGGGCTGCCTGCTAGTGTTTCTTTGAGGGGGGCCAGTTCTTTGGGTTCATGTGGGGCTGATGAAGACAGTCAGGGTGAGGCAATGGTGTCACACTGCACCGAACAAGTGGCGGGCGTGTGTTGAAACCTCGCCTGCTTCTAAATCGCTTAACTGCATATGGGCCAGCTACTTCCTGTGCTGTTTTCTTGTCCGCAGATGGCAAAGTATTTTTCTTTTATTTGAATTTGTTTAGAGCTTGTAGGACAACAGTTGTGAAAGGGTTTCCTTGACTGTATCGTTGTATTTCTCAAGGCTTGGGGCTATCTTTATTTCATTTTCTAAGTGGAGCAAGACATGCTTTTTCACAATAATATCTTATTTGATAAAATACAAACTCCACAGTACAGAGACACTGAAAATCTTTGTATAAATATAAATCCCTAAATATGAACACGTTGACATGTAAACTTCACATTTTATCTATTTTTTTTAATGTATATGTGTGTATGTCTATGGGTCTGTAAGTGCACACAACCGTGGGTGCCCTTAGAGACCAGACACTCAGATCCCCTGGAACTGGAGTTAACAGATGGTTGTGTGCCACCATGTGGGTGCTGGGAACAAGACCCAGTCAGTTCTCCGCAAGAGCAGTGAGTTCTTTTAACCATTGAGCTGACAGGGTCTTAAATCTATAGAGTCTTGACTGGTCTTGAATTTGCGATGCAGACTAGGTTGGCCTTGAATCTGTCTTGGTTTTCCTGCTTCTGCCTTGGGAGTGCTAGAGTCACCGCTGTGCACCACCTCACCCATTTCCAACAACCTCACCTGGCTTCTAAATATACTTTTTTTTTTTTTTTTGAGACAAGGTACTATGTTGACCTTGAACTCTTTCTCTTCCTGTCTACACCCACTCAGTGAGAGGATTACGGGCATGAGCCATCACACCCAGCTGACATACAGACTTTTAATAACGCTTTTAATGTTAAATTTTATTTAGTGTCCTGTAACTTCTTTGCATTTAATGTCATCTTATGCTGATTCACAAATATCTACCTGTCCTTCTGAACTGCCGCGTAGCATCGCAGATGTAGGCGTACCGTGCTTTCTTAAGGTAGACTCCTACACGTAGGTAGTAATAGGCTCTCAGTTTGGCGCTATAATGGTGAACCATACTACAGAAAACACAATGAAACATGCAATTTTCTCATACCACTTCCGGCATTTCCATACAATGAATCCTTAGGAGACAGATTGTTGAGTGAAAAAAAATAAAACCATATATTATATAATCTTATATAAATATACATACACAGTCTTATTGATTTGTTCAGATTTCATTAAGAAACGTCATATTGGGGCTGGAGAGATGGCCCAGTGGTTAAGAGAACTTGCTGTTCCTGCAGAGGAGTAGATTTAGTTCCCAGCACTTACATGGAGGCTTCACAGCTGTATACCTACAGCTCCATTTCTAAAGAATACGACATCCTCTTCTGTCTTCTATGGGCACCAGATGCGCTGGCAGCACACAGACATACATCCATACACTTAAAAAATTAAAACTTATCCTAGCACTTGGGAGGCAGAGGCAGGCGGATCGCTGTGAGTTCGAGGCCAGCCTGGTCTACAAAAGCGAGTCCAGGACAGCCAGGACTATTACACAGAGAAACCCTGTCTCGAAAAACCTAAACAAACAAACAAACAAAAAAAAAAAAAAGAAAAAAAGAAAAGAAAAAAAGTGAAAGACAGCTCCTCTCTCTTTTCTCCTTCCGTTCCCAACTTTCCTTTACTAGAGACAAAGAGTTGAAACTATTTTCTTTGTATTTCCAAATAAAGTACCTATGTGACCTGTATGGTTCGATTGCTCTTTCAGTCCTTCCTCCCTTCTCCTCCCACCCTTCCTTCCTTCCTGTCTTTCTTAGACACAGCTTCACTGTGTAGTCCTGGCAGGTGTGGAACGTGCTACGTAGACCAGGCTGGCCTCAAATTCACAGAGATCCCTGTCTCTGTGCTGGAATTAAAGGCGTGGGCCACCATGCTTGGCCTGTGTGGCTGTTTTTCATATTCCCATCAACAAAAGGCAAAGACACAGCACTGTCAGCTACCCATTTGTTGGTCCCACCCTCCCGATAGGATGACTTGATGTTTACGTTGATGCCGTGTGCATCATTCTTTGTTTTGTTTTGCTTTGTTATGTTTTTTCAAGACAGGGTCTCTCTGTGTAACCTTGGCTGTCCTGGACTCACTTTGTAGACCAGGCTGGCCTCGAACTCACAGCGATCCGCCTGCCTCTGCCTCCGGAGTTCTGGGATTAAAGGCGTGCGCCACTACCGCCCAGCTGCCGTGTGCATCATTCTATGACGGTCAGCTGCTCTTCTCTGAACTATGCAGACAGTGATAAGGGTAATGAAGGTGATAATGTTCCTTTCCTTGTTTTATTTATTTATTTTTTGCTCCTGGAGTTGATAGTTGCCTCAGATTTTTTGTTTTGTTTTGTCTTATTTATTTATTTGTGTGGTCAGAAGACCCATTGAAGAATTCTCTGGCCGCCTGCCTGGAGGGTATGAGAGGCTGTCAGCTGTCAGCATTCTGGGAGGCTGCTCAGGGCAGGGGCTGAGGCAGGGAGGACTGGGAGGAGTTCTTTCTCTCCACGCACCCCCTTTCTCTTTACAGTGGAGTGACTTAGCTGCTCCTTCCGGTTCCTCCTGTTTCTCCTGTTGGGGCAGGAGTGAGGCAATGCTTTGGTTTGCCTCCCTGGACTGTGAAGTCTGCGTCTAAAATGCTCTGGAAACACACTCCCCTGAGTACATCTTCCTGTTTGTAGCCCATTCTGCATGCTGTCTGGAGCAGCTAGAACCTCTATCGCTCGAGCCTTTCTGGAGTTCAGACGCACAGAGCGCCTCTCGCAGTGTTGGGCGTCCAGCTTTGAGCCTCCTCTGAGCGTCGCACGGCTACCACTCTTTCACATGCTTTTAGGCTTGCAAGCTTATTCGTAGACTTCTCTGGTTGGCTTGTTTGGTGTTATGTGTGGTGGAAGTGATGGTGTGTTGGTGTGTGCACTCATTCTATGATGGTAGGCAGAGTGCATGTTGGGAGGGACAGTCTCTTCTTAGAATTTTACCAGCAATTGGTGTTACTATTTGTTTTAGAATTTGGAACTCTAATAAAACGTGAAACATAATTCTTATTTTAATTAAAAAGTTGATTGATTGTGTTAGAGAAGGAATCAGAGCCTTTTTTATCTTTATTTTATTTTATTATTTATTTTTTAAAGATTTATTTGTTTATTATGTATACAGTGCTCTGCCTGCTTGTACCCCTGCAGGCCAGAAGTGGGCATCAGATCACATTATAGATGGTTGTAAGCCACCATGTGGTTGCTGGGAATTGAACTCAGGACCTCTGGAAGAGCAGACAGTGCTCTTAACCACTGAGCCATCTCTCTACCCTTTTTTTTTTTTTTTAATTTTAATTTTTTGAGACAGAATCTCACTGTATAACCCTGACTGTCTTGGAATTTGTTACGTAGACCAGGCTGGCCATGAACTCGCAGAGGGTCTCTTGAGAGCTGGAATTAAAGGTGTTCACTACCTGATCCAGCAAAACCAGTCAGCGACTAGTGTACCAAGAAGCTTGAGCCCTAGGCTTATTTATTCATCTGTTTATGAGACAGGGTCTCTGTTGATATCGGCACTTGGCTGGAGCACACTCCTGTGTACAGGCCGGCCTTGAGCGTACAGCACTCCTCTTGCCCCAGCCTCCTGAGAGCTGGGATTACAGACGTGAGTTACCAGCCAGGCAGTATTTATTTTGATGCTGAGGACTGAACCCAGGGCTCGCGAAAGCACGCGTTCTACCGCTGGGCTACAGTCCCAGCTTCTGTTTACTCACTTTTTGTAGTTTGAACTGTAAAAATAAGCCGGGCGTGGTGGCGCACGCCTTTAATCCCAGCACTCGGGAGGCAGAGGCAGGCGGATTGCTGTGAGTTCGAGGCCAGCCTGGTCTACAAAGTGAGTCCAGGACAGTCAAGGCTACACAGAGAAACCCTGTCTCGAAAAACCAAAAAAAAAAAAAAAAAAAAAAGAACTGTAAAAATAATGATTTAATACATAGTAATTATACTTGTTACTACACTAAAACAGTTATTAATGACATAATGGAGGACCTCGTTATGTGTTCATTGACCACTTATGTTTCCTTATAATCACCTATTTATTTATAGTCACTAGGTTTGGGTAGTTACTAAATTGCATAACCAGTTCTGTAAAGTGCCTGTGGTTGATCCGCTTTCACCCCCCCGACCCCCGGGGGTCTCACTATGAAGCCCCAGGTGGCCTGAAATTAGCTATGCAGACCAGGTTCAAACTCAAGAGAGAATTCGTTTTCCTCTGTCTCCTGAGTGGGCCACATGGCTGGCTTCCTTCTTTCTTTTCTTTCTTTTTCTTTTTTGAGAGGGGCAGAAGGGGTGTAGACAGGGTTTCTCTGTGTAGCCTACTCACTCTGTAGACCAAGCTGGCCTTGAATTCAGAGATCTGTCTGTCTGCCTGGCCTCCGAGTGCTGGGGTTGCAGGTGCACTCTACCACTACCCACCCACTCTCTTTAATTCCTTTTTCTTTTTTGTGATTGCACCTAGTACCTCCTAAATGCCAGGCAAGGTCTTCAGCGCTGAGCTATAGTCCCAGCCTTTTCTTGTATGTCCAGACTCTGGGACCAGGCTTTAGAGAATAGCAACACCAAACCAGGTGTGGTGGCTCACGCCTTTAATCCCAGCTCTGGAGAGGGAGAGGCAGGTGGATTGCTGTGAGTTTGAGGCCAGGCTGGGCTACAAAAGTGAGGCCAGGACAGTCAAGGCTGCACAGAGAAACCCTGTCTTGAAAAAAAGCAAAACCAAAAACCAAAAATAAAAGGAAAGAAAGAAAATAGCAACTCCTAGTAACACATCTAGAGTGTTTGGTTATTTTTCATTCCTCAGATTATGAAAGTAATATGGGTTCATTGTAGAAAACAGAAAACATAAACATAAAGAAAGTATAGCTCGGGGCAGGAAGGATGGCTCAGAGTTTAAGAACACTGGCTGTGCTCTTCCAGAGGTCCTGAGTTCAATTCCCAGCAACCACATGGTGGCTCACAGCCATCTATAATGAGATCTGGTGTACATGCAGGCAAAACACTGTGTATATATGATAAATAAATACATCTTTAAAAAAAAAAAGAAAGTATAGCTTTCCCAGCACTTCTCAGCACGTACACCCTCCCAGGCTTTCCTCCCTCTCACTCTGTATTTATGAAAACAGAAGTGGAGCCATTCACTTGCTAAGTCATATCATCAACTGCCATCTGGGGCGTCATCTCCAGGGACTGTACAGCATCTCTCTTAGTTAGGGCTTCTATTGCTGTGGTGACACACCATAACAAAAAGCAAGTCAGGGAGGAAAGGATTTATTAGGTTTACACTTCCATATTGTTGTTCATCATTGAAGGAAGTCCAGACAAGAACCCAAGCAAGGCTGGAACCTGGAGGCAGGAGCTGATGCAGAGGCCATGGAGGGGAGCTGATGCAGAGGCCATGGAGGGGGGCTGCTTCCTGGCAAGCTTCCCATTGCTCGGCCTGCCTTCTCTTCTTTCTTTCTTTCTTTCTTTCTTTCTTTCTTTCTTTCTTTCTTTCTTTCTTTCTTTCAGGCAGCTTTTCTCTGTGTAGCAAGAGCCCTGGCTGTCCTCGAACTCTGCCTTTAGCCGGCTTTTTTTTTATAGGACCCAGGACCACCAGCCCAGCGGATGGCACCACCCATCATGAGCTGGGCCCTCCCCCATTGCTCACTAATAGAGAAAATGCCTCAGAGCTGGGTCATATGGAGGCATTTCCTCAACTGAGTCCCCTCCCTCTCTGATGACTCTAACTTGTGTCAAGTTGACAAGCAAATCATCCATACAGCATCCTATTTGTACAACTGTGACCATTAGTCTAGCTGATTCCATATTGATGGACACTTATTCTCTTTTTAAAGAGATTTACTTTTATATTTTTCATTTTTTGGTTTTTCAAGACAGGGTCTCTCTAAGTAGCCTTGACTGTCCTGGACTCACTTTGTAGACCAGGTTGGCCTTGAACTCACAGAGATCCACCTGCCTCTACCTGCTGAGTGCTGGGATTACAGGTGTGCGCCACCACTGCCCAGCATGGTGAATGCTTTTAATCCCAGCACTCGGGAGGTAGAAGTAGGAGGATCTCTGTGAGTTCGAGGCCAGCCTGGTCTAAATAATGAGGCTATATATACCCTCGAACATCCAAACCAAACTAAACCAAACCAACCAAAGAATTAAAAAACCAAAACCAAAACCAAAAGAAAGAAGTCATAGCTCCAAACAGAGGAATCTGAGGAAAGGGACCGGTCTGAGGTTGACGGTTTGAATCCTTGGGCAGTTTGCTCGGAGCCTCAGTGTTGTCATTAGTCTGATGATTCCCACGTCCCCTTGTATTTCTCAAGTTCTCTGAAAATCAACCTTGTGATAGTACCTTCTTCTGACACCGGCTCTCCTCATCTGTAAAGTGGGGCTGTTGCTCGGTACTTCACCGGCTTGGTGTGAGCTCACGTCTAATACACCTCTCACAGGGTCTGATCCATAGCAAGGACCCAGTACGTGAAAGTTATTTTTATCACACGCTGAGTGTTATGTAAGGCAAGGATAATGATGTCATCCCACACTGTTTATAGAAAGAACTCTGTCTCCTCAAAAGTGGTTTCAAAGTTCAGGCTGCAGCTGGGAGAGACGCCAAGGGGCAGAGAACAAAGTCACCGCTGGCCACTGACCTCCCTCGCTGGCTTAGTCTGCCCTAGGATCTGGCTGCTGTCCAGATGTGGGTCAAGCAAACAGGCTACTGTCAAACACAGATAAGTCAGATGCTCAGATACAGGTCGGCAGGGGAAACAATAGGAAACCCCACTCCTGGAATAGAAGACAAAGCTCTGGGTACCCGTGAGTGCAACGACAGGGAAGTGAGCCAGGGCTTATCTGAATCGCGATGCCTGGGCTGCTCATCAGAAAAGCCGATGTGCTTTCAAGTTGTGACTAATAAGTACCGGCATGGGAGGGAGAAGCTGTGGGGGTGGCTGAGGTTTCACTGGTGTGCATTCTCAGACGTACTAATTTTTATTTTCTGTAAAACCAGGAAGCTGGGTTCTATCCATAATCCCCAGAGGATGCTCTCGGTCCTACTGGTGGCATGTGAAGTGCTTTAGATGCCAGGGAGATGAGCCTTTGAAATCTTGATAGTTTTTCTTTTCTTAGGCCAGGGGGATATGATTGTTGTCAGTTCCTTTGCTTCACGGATGCGGCAGCCTAGGGTGAGGCAAAGGTGGGATTTAAGTTCGCTTTTAGACAGGTGAGTTAATTTAGAGATGACATGCAGAAATGGCAGAGATCCTACAGGTGATAGGATGGGGATGTCAGACGGTGGGAGGAAGAATAATAACTCCTCGAAGATGGCGACGCCCCAGGTCTCAGGCCCCTATGCTGTTGTGTACATCAAAAGGGACTTGGTACATATGATTAAGGATTCTGATGGGAAGATTATACTAATTGGATATACAGAACTAGAATAGTCCAAAGATCCTTAGAGGAAGGGTGTTGGGGATCCTTATTGGCAATGATGGAAGTACCGTATGAGGTGATGTACCCCGAGCCTATCCAGGGGCTTCTAGAAACCAGGAGAGCACCGGGTGTGGTGGTGCACGCCTTTAATCCCAGCACTAGGGAGGCAGAGGCAGGTGGATCACTGTGAGTTCGAGGCCAGCCTGGTCTACAAAGTGAGTCTAGGACAGCCAAGGCTACCCAGAGAAACCCTGATTCAAGAGAGAGAGAGAGAGAGAGAGAGAGAGAGAGAGAGAGAGAGAGAGAGAGAGAGAGAGAGAGAGAGCGCGCCATGGATATGATTCTCCCGCTGGAGCTTCAGAAAGAGCCAATACCTTGCTTTCATAGCTCCGTGAGCCTCAGAGTCTTGGACTTCTAGAAGTATAGGAGAATAAATATGCGTGGGTTGAAGCCACTCAGATTGAGGTCATCTGTTACCATAGCCACAGGAAATGAATACACTGGGTGTTAGAGGACTTTAAAAGTGATACATTCGCAAGCCCAGCATTTCCCTAGGGCAGAGGAATGGGCATTGGCCACCTAGGCTACGCGTCTAGGAGGAGGCTGGCCCAGTCGTTATGCCTGGCAGTCTGGTCAAAAGTAGGGCGGGCCCTTATTCCTGCAAGGAGAATGCTTGGATAAGTGACATAATGGGCCCTGACTCACCGACACCGTCCAATCCATAGACAGAGACACTGAGGCCCAGAAATGGGAAGTAACCTGAGCAAAGTCACTAGCAATGGAGCTGGTTAGGCCAGAATGAAGAAAAGGCTCCATTCCTCAGGCAGGGGTAAGGAGTTAACCCTGCAGAGGCACGCCGCGGTTCCCACAGGAGGGGGCGGAGCCCTGGTAAGGGGTGGGGTCTACACCTCTGGCTGGAGGCGGAGCCCTGGTTAGGGGTGGGGCTTATACCTCTAGCTGTGGGTGGATCTTCGGTCACCTTTGTGAGTCTGGGCCGCTGGTTCTCACGCCACTCCCTCTGCTATCTTTTAATCAGGGTTTTAATAGCCGTTCTGTTAACACACGATCTTTAGAAAATAGTTGAAACAGTGACATGCGGGGGCGAAGGGGAGGGCAGGGTTCCTCTGTGCTCTCCTCCTCATCCCACCCGAGTCTGAGGTGCTGTATAGCTTTCCGCTCTTGGCCTGTTGCCCTCTGCAGAGCCGTGGAGTTTCGTTTTATGGATGGACCTGCTTCTGCAGGGAACAGGAAACCTGGGACGTTTCATTTCTGCAGCTCTCCAGAGGCAGTCGAAGTTGGTTGCTGCGGCATGAACACTCCTGAATAAAGCCAGATTCCTAGCTCTGAGCAGAAAATGGTGTACATATAATGCTTTAATCCCAGAACTGGGGAGGTAGAGGCAGGCAGATCTCTTTGAGTTCAGGCTAGCTTGGTCTACATAGTTGAGACCCTATCTCAAAACAAAACAAAAAACCCTGAGATTGTGGGGTGAAAAATATACATCTTGAGCCGGGCGTGGTGGCTCATGCCTGTAATCCCAGCACTCGGGAGGCAGAGGCAGGTGGATCGCTGTGAGTTCGAGGCCAGCCTGGTCTACAAAGTGAGTCCAGGACAGCCAAGGCTAACACAGAGAGACCTTGTCTCAAAAAAAAAAAAAAAAAAAAAAAAAAAAAAAAA
>OU015755.1:97606917-97624267 GCA_907169655.1 Acomys percivali | reverse complement strand
CATATGTAATTACATACATATGAGGTGATAAGCCACACACACACACAAACACACACACACACACACACACACACACACACACACACACGCCAGGTTGGGAGCTGAGGCAGAAGATGGTGAATCCTTATGAACCAAGCAGCAGAGCCGGGAACCTTCCCAGTGAATCTTCGGCACATGAAAGCCCTGGCCACTCTTGTACCTGGTGCAGTCACTGCCTCAGAGGCTGCAGGTTGGCTTGTTTTTTTTTTGCTTTGTTTATGAGACAGGGACTTGGCTGCCTGTCCAGTCCTCATGCCTCAGCCTGCTGACTGCAGCGATTACAAGAGTGAGCCAGCAGCACCTGGCTCAAAGGCTGCATTAGAAAGCAGCCCTAAATACCTTAGTTTAGAGATGGCGCAGAGGTTAAGAGCACTGCTTGCTCTTCTAGAGGTCCTGAGTTCAATTCCCAGAAACCACATGGTGGCTCACCACCATCTATAATGAGATCTGGTGCCTTCTCCTGGTGTGCATGCAGGCAAAATGTAATACATAAATTAAAAAAAAAAAACTGGGAAGAATGGAGGAAATGGGCATACTTTAAGTTTAGATGTAGTAGTGCTGAACAAGAATGAGAAAGTTACACACTTAATACATGTTTGGTCAAAATGCAGAAAGAAAGGAAAGAGGAGGGGCTGTGCTCATGGTCACACTGGGGAGATTTTCACTATTAATAGTCTCCTGTGACGTTGTTGTTATTAACATATTATTCAGCGTGGCTATCACATGATTCCACTTCACCAGCGTTGAGTCTACGTTCTCTCCTTTCACTAAACATTTTTTTTTTTTTGAGGCAAGGTTTCTCTGTGTAGCCTTGGCTGTCCTAGACTCCCTTTGTAGACCAGGCTGGCCTTGAACTCACAGAGATCCGCCTGCCTCTGCCTCCCGAGTGCTGGGATTAAAGGCGTGCGCCCGGCTTTCACTAAACATTTTTATGTGTAAGAATGCTTTGCCTCCATGTATGTATGTCTGTGAAGCTCGGGGAGGTCAGAAGGGCCCACTGGGTTCCCTGGAACTGGAGTTACGGGTAGTTGTGAGCCAGCATGTGGGTGTTAGGGAACTGAACCCGGGTCCTCTTACAAGAGCAGCTAGGGCTCTTGAGTGCTGAGTCATTTCTTCAACCCTTGCCAACTGTTGTTGCTCACTTGTTATTATTATTTTTTTTTTTTGGTCTTCCGAGACAAGGTTGCTCTGTGTAGCCCTGGCTGTCCTGGACTCACTTTGTAAACCAGGCTGGCCTCCAACTCACAGTGATCCGCCTGCCTCTGCCTCCCGAGTGCTGGGATTAAAGGTGTGTGCGCCACCACACCTGGCCCTGTTGCTCACTTTCTGTTGTTTTTATCAGAACTCTAAATTATGAAAATAGTTTAGCAAAAGAAAGAAAAAAGATAGAGTAGCAGAAGAGAGCTGCGGGGATGAGGTGGGTTTTGAAAATATCCCCGAAGGCTTTGTGTTCACTCCACAAACACTGAGTGCTGAAACCAGACACTGGGACTAGAGGCGAAAATCCAGCTGTGGCCCCAAGTGTTGTCTTTATTAAATGCAAAACAGTGAAAAATCTGATTGTTCTCATCAATAAATATCACTGCCTGACATACTAATAGGACTCTGGCACTTTCTGTTCTCCTTCTTTCTTTTCATTGTTAGAAAACCTTGGTGGGGTGGCTGGAGAGATGGCTCAGAGGTTAAGAGCACTGGCTGTTCTTCCAGAGGTCCTGAGTTCAATCCCCAGCACTTACATGGCAGCTCACAACTCTCTGTAACTCCAGTTCCATGGGATCCAACACCCTCACACAGACATACATGTAGGCAAAATATCAATGCAAAGAAAGGAAGGAAGGAAGAAAAGAATGAGGAAAGAAAGGAAGCCTGCAGGAAGCTGGGCATGCTTACAATCCCAAAATAAAAACAGAAAACCTCCAGGAAGGTTTACTTCACTTCTTTCGTTAGTTGCTTTTTCCTGGGGCTAAGAAGAGTGCTAGGCACCGGATAAGTATCTGTTGGATGGCTGAATACATAATCTTTGGTGCCGGTAACTGACCCATTGGCTTTGCAGTAGTGGGAATTAGGCTGAGCCTGTGATATGATCGGCTCAGGCTAGTCAGATACATTCCATTTCTTCTCAGCCCTGTCATTGCAGTCTTGGTTGAGAGCAGGCAGGAGGCAGGCGCCCGCCCTGTCTGTGTAAGGTATGTGAACAGGTATCGTTTCGCCCTCCTGGGACAGTCACGGTGTTTATGTAAGTGCGATGTCAACAGCTCTTGGCGTTGCCAGGTGTTAACCAAATTAGCGACGAACAGTGTTGGCGACTCTTTCTTGGGCAGCTGCCACTCTCAGGTATAGACCATGGTTGGAAGCAGGGCTAAGCTTGAAGACTGAAGTTTGGGAGACTGGAGGCTCCGAAGCCAGGAAGACCACACAGTTCCACGGTGGGAAGAAGTCCAAAGCCAGGTAGGTCACTGGGGAAGAAGTCGGGACAGACTCCAGCAACTGATGAATGAGAGGGGCGAGAGGTAGTAGTCCATCGGGTCCCGCCAGGAGAAGGAATTCTCCTGAGACCTTAGTTTATGCTCAGGGATAAGGAAGAAGGCTCTTCCCTTCCGGGGACCGGCCATCAGGGCAGGCTGTCCAGAAAGGTCTACTGCACTCCCGACCTAATGCTCTCCCTTTTTCTTACCTCCAAGAGCCACCATTTAGCAAGTGACAGTGGCAGACTTGCAAGGGGTGGATCCTCTTGACAAAGGGTCCAAGGGCCAGAAGCACATGCTGTTCTCCATCAGGAACAGAGGAAAGGGAAAACAGGAAGGTGGTTTGGAGCCTAAAACAGTGAATTCGGAGTCCAGTGACATGTGACGGTAGCCTCAGCCACTCGGGAAGCTCGGGTTTCCTAAACATTGTTTTCTTTTTAGATTTATTGATTTTATTTTACGTACGTGGGTGTTTTGCCTGCGTGCCCTTGGAAGTCAGAAGACAGCATCAGGTCTCTCACAGCTGGAGTTAGGGATGACTGTGAACTATTATACGGATGCTGAGAGTGGAACCCGGGCCCTCTCTACCAGAACAAGTGTTGGCTCTTAACCACTGAGCCAACTCGCCAGTCTGGAGCTCAGGACTTTAATAAAAATCAACAACATCAAACAAACACATCACATAGTAGAGTCATCACCTCCAAGTCCTGCCTTCCTGTTGCCTCACAGGCAGCTGGAGTCTGAAGGCAGAAGCTCTGAGGGATGAGCTGGAGTCAGGGTGTGCGCTGCTTTGAGTAGTTTGTGGATATTGTCAGTTCAAGAAGGTACTGAAGGGTTAACAAAGGAAACTAAAGGGACTTCCCTTTCAGGAACTACCCCAGGTAGTCTGTGGCTTTCCTCCTCCTCTTCCTCCCCTCCCCCTCTCTTGAGGTGGGGCAGGGACCTCACTATGTTGGCCAACAATACTGCTTCTTGGCTTCCTGAGTAGCTGGGACCAGACAGGCTGCACCACCGTATCAGGCTTAGAAGTGGGCATTTGACTTAACTGTCATTCATAATCCTGCAAGAGGAAATACGTTGCCTGGTCAAAGGCTCTGGCATTCTGTAGGTCATCACCCATCCAGCCATGTTTATTAGGTGACTATTGCATGCCAGGAACTATGATGAAAAAGTATTTCTTTATCTAAGACATCTGCATGTATTTTTTTTTAATTAATTTTACATACCTTTCGTATCCTTTGGCTGAAGGGATACAGTGTCATTGATCTTAACAACTTAATGAAAGAAGGAAAAAAAAAAAATCCCATGGGCACCCTGTCCTGTTTTTTGCTCAGAAAGCAGGCTTTTTGAGTTAGAGTTTTATTCTGTATGGCCTTGAACTCACAGCAATCTTTTTGTCTTAGCCTCTCAGGCCGACACAGGCAAAGTCGCCATGCCTGGCCGGCCCCACTCTCTGTCTCTCTTTGTCCACTGTCCTCTCTCTGTGGGCTTACTGGCTGTCTTCTCCGTTCCAATCTAAACTCCACGGGTGGGGTCGGGTTAGGTGCGCTTTAAAGTTATGATAGGAGTGCCTCGGACACAGCAAACACCAAACTCATAGGATATGATTGCCAGGCTTTTCTTCTCTATATAAAACCATTTCTTATCTCAGAGCCTGAATTTGTTTGTTTCTGTTTTGTTTGTCTGTTTTGTTTGTCCCATGCAGTCTAGGCTGTTTGTTTTTTTTTTTTTTTAATTTTTTTTGTCTTTTCGAGACATGGTTTCTCTGTGTAGTCTTGGCTGTCCTGGACTCACTTTGTAGTCCAGGCTGGCCTCGAACTCACAGGGATCCAACTGCCTCTGCCTCCCAGGTGCTGGGATTAAAGGCGTGCGCCACCACGCCCGGCTTCTAGGCTGTTTTTGAACTCCCGAAGTATCCTCGCAGCCGAAGATGACCTCACATTCCTGATCTTCCGCACGCATCACCAGAGCTTGGTTATACGGTGCTGGCAATATCGCACAGGCGTCCTGCCTGCTCGGTATCACCCTGCTTGCCAACGGAGATACATCCGCAGCTCCAGCATTCTATCTTTTAACAGCAGAAAACTAATATTACAGCTGGGTGGTGGTGGTGGTGGCGCACGCCTTTAATTTCAGTACTTGGGAAGCAGAGGCAGATGGATGAGGCCAGCCTGGTTAACAGAGCTAGATCTAGGACAGCCAAAGCTACACAGAGAAAGACTGTCTTGAAAACAACAACAACAACAACAACAAAACAGCACTCGGGAGGCAGAGGCAGGTGAATCACTGTGAGTTCCAGGCCAGCCTGGTCTACAAAGTTAGTCCAGGACAGGCAAGGCTACACAGAGAGACCCTGTCTCGGAAAACTAAAACCAAAAACAACAACAAGAAAAAAAAACCAGAGCCAGGCATGGTGGCACACACCTTTAATCCCAGCACTCAGGAGGCAGAGGCAGGCCGATCGCTGTGAGTTGGAGGCCAGCCTGGTCTACAAAGCAAGTCCAGGACCTCCAAGATAACATAGAGAACCTGTCTTGAAACCCCCCCTCCCAAAACAAACAAAAACAAAAACAAAAAAACCAATGCAAACACCTGCACTCCATCCCCTGGCAAAGCCAGCTCCTCCAAATAATATTAATATTGTCTTTTTTTTTCTTCTGTTTTCGAGACACGGTCTATACGGCGTAGTCCTGGCTATCCTGGAACTCACTGTGTAGACCAGGCTGGCTTCCAATTCACAGAGATCTGCCTGCCTCTGTTTCCTGAGTACTGGGAATTAAAAGCATCAACTATTCCAGGCCTATATTATTGTGGTCTTAAAAGACACCAGAATTGGTGCTAAGTATTAGGTTTAAAATTAGAATGAAAGAGAAGGCCTAATTTATGACCCGAACCCCAGTTCCTCTGTAACCTGGCGTCAGTCCACTGAAAATCTTGATTTGTGTTAGTTTTCAGGATTTGGATCATTTCCCAGAAGGTTCTGCTAGCCCTTGCACTTGGAATTATAACTACCCAGTCACCAAGTCATTCTTTTCTTTCCGAGACAGGGTCTCTCTGTGTAGCCTTGGCTGTCCTGGACTTTGTAGACTAGGCTGGCCTCGAACTCACAGAGATAAACCTACCTCTGCCTCCCAAGTGCTGGGATTAAAGGCAAGCGCCACCCCACCCAGCTTTTATTTTCACTAAGGCATATTAGCTGAGTGTTTGCTAAGTGCCTGGTGCTGTGGGGGTGTTACAATGAGCCTGCCCTTGTCAAGGTAGGTTTTTGGGGAAGGGTTGGATGCCTCCATAGCTGAAAGGCCATGTTTTAAACTTTTATTTTATTTTTTTTTAAACTTTTATTTTTAGTATTTATTATTGTTATTTTTTATTTATTTTTGAGTCAGGGTCTCCCTGTGTAGTCTTGACTGGCCTGGAAGCCCAGGCTGGCTTATGCCTCCTGTGTGATGGGATTGAAGGCATGTCCCACCATGCCTGGCAATATTTATTTAAAATAATTTTTATACGTGTGTGCATGTGCATACGTGTGTGTATGTGTGTGTTTGTGTGATACTGTTCTACTGCTGTGAAGAGACACCATAACCAAGGAGATTTATAGAAGGGGGCTTGCTTATGCTTTCAGAGGGTTAGTCTCTGATTATCATGGGGGGAAGCATGACTCAGTCAGCCATGGCCCCGGGGTGGCAGCTGAGTGCTTACATCCCGATCTACACGGACAGAAAGAGGAAGGTTGGGTCTGGCGAGGGCTTTTGAAACCTCAAAGCCTACCCCTGGTGACACACCTCCTAATCCTTCCTAGATAGTCCACCAACTGGGAAGCAACCACTAAACGTATGAGCCCATCCGGTCATTCTCGTTCACACAACCAGAGGGGGCGGGACACAGTGGACCTTCTGGTTAGCTGCACGCAGGTGAGCTGCAGGATGCAGACAGCCAGGGACGGTTGGAGCTGCTCCCTGGGCTCTGATCACCAGACTATACAGTTTATCCCTTCATGGCGAAAGTAGCAAGGAGACGAATCAAGTTTTGAAGCAGGGATGTGCTGTCTACAGTGGGGTTTTAGTGATGTTATTCTGATAGCTATGTGGAGACTGCGAGGGTGGGAAGTGTGAGGGGAGGAGGCACAGGTGACAAGGGAGCTTTGGACTCGGACTCGGGGTTGGGGGGAGCTGGGGGGGGAAGCCAGGAGAATGAAGTGGGAAATGAATGGACTTGAGTTTATAAATGAAAGTTGCTGGAGAGTTGGGATCAAATAGGTGAATTGTAAGCCAGTGCGGGGTGGGGGTGGGGTGGGGTGGAGTGGGAGGGTCCTTAAGGGAGATGTGATGAAGGCTTTGCGCTTCAGTGACTGTAGGAACACAGCACAGCTGACAAAGGTAAATCATTCTAGACATTTCCGATGAAGCCAAAGGAGGATCTTTGGGGGTTTAGGCATGTGAGACATGAGGTGAACATGAGGCAGATCATTAGCAATCAGCCCGAGGGGAGTATTCCTCGGTCAGCCTCATCTCTACCCTTAAGGATTAGCAAAAACCACACAGACTAGAGGAGGAGAATAACAATTAGACTGAATGAAGTAGTGTGTGTGTGTGTGTGTGCGCGCGCGCGTGCTTTGTTTTTTAAGTCAGGGCGTTCTTATGTAGTGGTTTGGGCTGGCCTGGACCTTCCCAGGATCACAGGCGAGTGCCAGCATACCCAGTGAGCCTTTGATTCTGAGGTGTCTTATTCTCCCTCCAACTCATTAGTTAAATATGTTCCTTCTCCTCAGATTTTCCGTAGCACGTTTCTACGCACCACCGTATTACTGTGCTGGCTAATCTTAAGTCAATTTGATACACACACTACTAGAGTTACGGAAAGAACGGAGCCTCAATTGAGTAAAAGGCGTCCATGAGATCCAGCTGTAAGGAATTTTCTTAATTAGTGACTGATGGGGGGGGAGGGCCCAGTCCATTATGGGTGGTGCCATCCCTGGGCTGGTGGTCCTGGGTTCTATAAGAAAGCAGGCTGAGCAAACGATGGGAAGTCAGCCAGTGAGCAGCGCCCTCCCACGGCCTTTTTTTGAGTGTGTGATTTGCCAAAGTCTGGCATTTGAGCCAGATCTCTCCTCCGGTGGCTGATCACCCTCTGCCCATTTGGCAGGCCGATCTTTTTTTTTTTTTTTTTTTTTTTGTATCTTTATTTAATTTGTATGCATTGGTGTGAGGGTATCAGATCTTGAAGCTACAGACAGTCGTGAGCTGCCATGTGGTTGCTGGGAATTGTACCCGGGTCCTTTGGAAGAGCAGACAGTGCTCTAACCACTGAGCCAACTCTCCAGCCCACGGCGGGCCGATCTTGATTTGTTTCTTGCATTCTGGGTTTGGCAGCAGGGAGGATGTTGGCGGGGCTGGGAGTGGGGTGGGGGATGGGGGCGTTGTATTTGTGCATTTTCTCAGAGACTGTGACGTTCAGCTTCTGGTTCAGCGCCAGAAAGAGCTTGTACCAGAACCTATGCAAACTGCGCTGGGACGCTTTGTCAGGGCAAAGGGTCCTCACCTTTACTTCCCTTACAAAGCTGATTTTATGGCTTGTGCTTCCTTTGGAGACTGTCGTCTTCTTTGTCACTTTATTTCCCATGGATTTGGCACGAGGGAAGGAGGTGGGGCGCTCTGCTGACTCTTATCTTGTTGGAGGCCCTGGGCTAAGGAGGAGGAGGAGCGGAGTCTGGCCTTTGGCTTCTGAGGGCTCTGCCAAGCTAAGCCCATTCATCGAGATGGGGACAGGGATTACGCTGATATTGACAAACACCAGTCTTAGGGCCAGAGCAAATGGGAGGGACAGACGCCTGAGAGATGATGTCAATGTTTTCCTAAGGGCCTGGTCTGCCATTAGGTGACTCAGTGTGTTTCTTAGCACCTCAGCCAGGAGGCAGGACAGAAGCTGCAGCCTTTTATTTTTTATTTTTTCCTCTTCGGGTGGGACTGTTCCTGTGTTGGCACCGGTCTATAGGAAAGCCTTCATTAATCATTTCCTTGTCTGAGATCTGATTAGATGGAGCACCACAGCTGCAGGCAGGGAAGCAGCGCTCCAGTCTGAGTTTCAAAGCTGTGGGAGCAAACCTGTTTGAGTTTTAGGTTACAACACAGAAAACAGAGTTAATGACAGAGGCAGGTGGATCTCAGTGAGTTTGAGGCCAGCCTCATCTACAAAGTGAGTCCAGGACAGCCAGGGTTACACAGAGAAAGTCTGTCTCAAAACAAAACAAACCAAAACCAACCAACCAACCAACCAACCAACCAATCAACCAAACAATCACAAAACCAAACCCAAAGCAAAACAAAATGGAGGTAATGATTCCAACCTCATGGATTGTTGAGGGTTAAAGGGTAGTGTATGGACCGCACTTAGCATCGCCCAGGAAATGGTGTCATGTTTCCTCCTTGTCACCGAGGCAGTGGGTGATAGTGTATAGCTGGAATTCTTGCTGTAGTCCAGTCACCTTGGGCAACTTCATTTTGCCGTTTCTTACTTGTACAATGCGAAGGACACGGAGTTACTGTGACAATGCAACACCTTTCAGTGTAACAAGCCACACAGTGAATTAATAATCTTAAAAAACAAAACAACAAAACGCTGTATCTTTCACAATGTAGTTCAAGGCATCTTTAGACCCTGTTACATCTTCTTCTGCTGGTCATCGATTTGGGCTCTCCTTAGAGATCCATCATGCACCGTTTTTTGTTGTGTTTATATCCACCTCTCTCAAAGCCTAAGTGGCTTCTTGTCTCCAAACCTTAAAACCACTCCCAAGAGCCCCGAGCTTAGAATAACACTGAGCATGAGACAGCGAAAGTTCCTAAAATTGTTCCCCAAATGCCTTTTTCCGTTTAAGTTTCTACTCCCAGGACAGTTGCGCATTTTTCCTGTCTCTTTTTTGAGCTAGTCCTCCTTTACTGTAGTTTCCCCTCTTACCCGGGGGAACTACTCTCGCCAACAGCACAGCTTGTGGACACCGCAGCGGGCCAAAACTCACCCAATGCGTGTGTGTGTGTGTGTGTGTGTGTGTTGGGGGGGGAAACAAACGCGGGAGACGCCTGCACAGGACGGAGTCGCCGGCCTGACGTCAGCACGTAGGACCTAGGCTGGCTCCGTGGGACGCTTGCCTCCCTCCCCCCCCCCGGCCCCCCCACCCCCGCCTCGCCTGCTTCTGCGCATGCTCCGGACTCCGCCCCTGTGCGTCACAGAATGGCCTCCGACTCCCAGGGAGCCCCTGACGTGTCGGGGAGGAGCCCGGCGCCGGGGTACGCGGAGTGGAGCTCAGGGCTGCGGAAGGGAGCAGAGCTGAACGGCTGGGCGGGCCTGGCCAGGCCAGCGGAGCGGAGACGTCGGCCGAGTGGCGGCGAACATGCGCTTTTGACACATTGGCGGTGAGCTCCTGTGCCAGGCAGCCCCGGGGGTCGAGCCGGGCGGGCGGCGCCGAGGCCTGCCCCTGGGGAGCCCGCCTGACCGCCGGGCTGGGTCTCAGGCCCCGCCGGGCCAGGCCGGGCTTGGGTTCGGGGGTTCGCGGTGTGTGTGGGGGGGAGGGTGGTTGGCCCGTACGGGGACAAGTGTTCCAACCGCTCTAACTGTCCCCTCCTCACAGCCGGAGGTGTGGCCCACCCTGGGCACCTGCAAGGGAGCGAGCGAGTCCCGGGCTTCCAGGGGAGGAGGGACGGAGGCCGGGACGTGGCACAGGGGACCGAGGCGCTGACGGCTCGAGGAGTGGCTCGGTTGGGGTGGCAGTGGCGCGCCCAGCTTCTCGCTCCACCCACCCTGGGTTCCCTCTTGCTGCCGGGATGCTTAGGAGCGAGGCAGGGTTTTTGGTTTTGGTTTCCCAGCGCCCCTTCTGTCGGAGGGGAGAGCCGGAGCAGCCCTCGCTGGCAGCGACCGGCAGTCTCGTGACTTGCCTGCCCCGAACTGCTAATCACCCGCTTTGGACTTTGGGGGAAAGTCTCACCAACCGGGTCCGGTTGCTTGGGCTCGCTTTATTCTCCCTCTGGGAAACGATGAAGTGACTAGTTTCCTGAAGTTTAAGGCGAGCGGGGGTTCCGCTCATTATCACAGCCCACTCCTGTAGCGTCTGCAAACATTTCAGAGCATTTGTTGTTTGCACTTGGGACGGATTCTGTAAGCCACTTTTTGCTGGATAGGGAAATTGAGCCCAGGTGCAGAGGGGCAATTAACTGATTTTTATTTGAGTTCCACCAACTGGGTGAGAAGCTTAGCTTGGATCAGAATTTGCCTTTCTAGCCTCAGGGTTCTGGTTTCTGTTTTCATGAGATTTTTATACCTTTTTGAGCCAGAAAAAGGACCGAACATTGGATACGTCAAAGGTAATACCAGAAGTTAGTAGATAACTTATTTTTGAGTGAATTGTCCCAAAAACCATTCAGTTATTAGAAAAAAAAAAAATGTAACCCTGAAGCTTGCTCGTGAGTGGCTGGACATTAGTCTGAAAATTATGTTGCTTTCACTGGAATTAAGAGATAGGGCAGTGTCTGCCAAATCAGAAAGTTGATAGGGCAGACTCAGCATTAAGCCCATGAGTCAGGAGAAGCCAGAGGACACTCAGCTGGGGGTATCTGTTCTGTAATGTTGCTGAACTCTTTATGTAGACCGGGAACGCATAAAGAAAGAACAAAGAAAACCTTTAGTTCCAGTGAGATATGAACCTAATCTCAGAAGTTGCTAAATCTGCAGTCACTTTGTTTTGATTTAGATAAATTAGAGATGGATGCAGAGCATTTGAAACCAAAATAGACCTGGGTATGTTTTCGTGAAACCAACAAAACTTACTTTCATTTGTATCTTAGACCATGATAAAATAAACTTGAGGACTGAAGACTAAAGTTAAAATTACTGCCGGGCATGGTGGCGCACGCCTTTAATCCCAGCACTCGGGAGGCAGAAGCAGGTGGATCTCTGTGAGTTTGAGGCCAGCCTGGTCTACAAAGTGAGTCTAGGTCTAGGACAGCCAAGGCTACACAGAGAAACCCTGTCTTGAAAAACCAAAACCAACCAACCAACCAAAAAATTACTTCAGGTTCAAGTTTCTAGACACTTCATAAAGAGATAGGGCCTACTTCATTCTGCATATATGTTTAATATCTTTTATGTAAAAATAATTTTCTTACTACTGTACAGAGTATCTTTGCCTATAAGATGTGCTGGATAGGCTGGTTAAAATCCAGGGGAGGGAGTTTGTTGTGCCACATCTGAAGGTCATAGAGTGTGATCATGTCTGATGCAAAAGCTGTAATTTTGAGACTCATACTCCGAATGAGACGTAGTATTAAGGCAATGTTGAGAGGAGCGGAGAGGACTTGTCTGCCTACACTGCAGCTTTACAAGATGTGGATGTGCCATTTGAGCACTTTTTTAAAGCAGTGAAAAATTTGACATTGGCTAACTTTCTGTAGCTTTAACGTTCTCCGCTTACATAATCTAAATGACAGTGAACACACACTCCAGTGTAATCCAAGGCAAACTCCACGCACACAGGCACACGTAGGCACACAGGCACACACGCACGGACACACAGTCTGTGCAGACTCTGAAACAGTTTGGGATCATCTGCAGTGGTAGCACATTTCATTATTTATGAACAACCCGATTTTTAGAAGGATAAAGTTGATGAATAGGTTTAGTGGGATAAAGCAGGGGTCTGCCAGGCGGGAAGCAACAGAGATGAAGCGGCTAGCCTCGAACTCACAGCGATCCGCCTGCCTCTGCCTCCCGAGTGCTGGGATCAAAGGCGTGCGCCACCACCGCCCGGCCCCTGCTTGTTTTTAAGTCTAGCTCATGAGGTTTATTCCAGGAGAGAAGATTGACAGATCCTTTTGTAGGGAAATGCTTTTGAGGAATCATGTGTTTTTAAATTTGGTGGTCTGTTTGCTCTGTGGTTTAACTTTTTTTTCTTGTGGTTGAACTTTAAAGGTCCACTGCTGGCCTGCTAGTTTCTTACAGTTGAATTAACATTTATGTTGTGTTCTCTATGTATCAGGCTCTGTTCCAAGTGCTGTACAAATAGTTCCTCACTTCATTTTCAAAACACAGCAGCAGGGCGTGGTGGCGCACACCTTAAATCCCAGCACTGAGGAGGCAGAGGCAGGCGGATCGATGTGAGTTCGAGGCCAGCCAGGTGTACAAAGTGAGTCCAGGACAGCCAAGGCTATAAAGAGAAACCCTGTCTTGAAAAACCAAACCAGCTGGGCGTGGTGGTGCACGCCTTTAATCCCAGCACTCGGGAGGCAGAGGCAGGAGGATTGCTGTGAGTTTGAGGCCAGCCTGGTCTACAAAGTGAGTCCAGGACAGCAAAGGCTACACAGAGAAACCCTGTCTCAGAAAAAAAAAAAAAAAAAAGAAAAACCAAACCAAAACCCAAAACAACAGCACACCCCTACCCCACAGCTTAATTTCCTCTTCTATAGGTGAGAAAATGAGTCACCGAGTTGTTGAGTAGCTTGTCCAAGGTCACCCAGCTAGGGCAGAGTTTGACTCTAGGGTCTGGGCTTGTAAGTACTTTGTATATTGATATTGATTTTCTGGCTTATTCATTTTCTTTTTAAAACGTGTGTGTGTGTGTGTGTGTGTGTGTGTGTGTGTGTGTGTGTGGTGTGTGTTGGTGGCTGCAGAGGCTAAAGAGCTAGAGGTATAGTGAGTTTTAAGTTGTCCTATGTGGATTCTGGGACCAAATTCTAGTCCTGTGCAAGAGCAGTTAGTGCTCTTAACCACTGAATCATCTCTTCAGCCCCCTGACTCGTTCTTTTTAAAGATAGATATATTTATTTTTGTTGTTTAATCATGTGTCTGCATGAGGGTGTGTTCATGTGAATGCAAGGCCCACAGAGGCAGGAGGCGTCTGACTCTTGGAGCCGGAGCTCCCACCTGATGTGGGTGAACTTGGGCCCTTTGGGCCCTTTGGAAGAACAGCAAATGCTTTTAACTGCAGAGCCATCTCTATTCCCATATATATATTTAAACTTTTGTTGTTGTTTTTTTCTTTTTTGAAAAAAAATCTGGTGTAGCATAGGCTGGGCTTCCAACCTGCCATGTAGCCAAGGCCAGCCTTGAACTTCTGATACTGTTTGCTTCACCTGCTGGAGGCTTGGGGTACAGTGTGCTGCCCCACACTGCTTTGCTATGCGGGGCAGGCTCTTTACCCCCGGAACAACATCCTTAGCCTCCTTTGACTTATTGATTAAATGTTGTCAATTTCGTTTGGGGTGTGTGTGTGTGTGTGTGTGTGTGTGTGTGTGTGTGTGTATGCTTTTTTTTTTTGAAGCAGGGTCTTGCTCTGTAGCTTCTGGCTGCCGAAGAGCTGCTGTGTGAATGAAGCCGGCCTGGGGTTGTGTCGCTCCTACTGCTTCTCTGGGTCCTCTCACCTGTCTTCAGGGCTGGGAGCACATGGGCTTGTCCTCTGGCCTCCACACACATGCACACACATTGCTCGCAAATCTGTACCCAAGCACCCCCTCCCCCACCTGCCCCCCACACGAACACATACACAGAAGCACGCAAAATAATATAAAAGAATATACAGCTTTAGATAATCGTTCTGGATTGTACATTTTAAAGAGCTAGAAGGATTTTGAAAACTTTCATCAGAGAGACTTGATAATTGATCAAGGAGATATGTATGTTCAACCTTATTTAAGTAGCATGTTGTATGTTCATACATCACACATTACATGGTACTTTGTTAATATGTGCAACTTTTATGTTTTTTTTTGTTTTTGTGTTTTTGTTTTTTTGAGACGGGATCTCTCTGTGTAGCCTTGGCTGTCCTGGACTTGCTTTGTAGATCAGGCTGGCCTTGAACGCACAGCGATCCACCTGCCTCTGCCTCCCGAGTGCTGGGATTAAAGGTGTGCACCACCACATCCGGCCCAATATGCACAACTTTTATGTTTTTTGTGTAACCTAAAGACATGAAAAAAGTCCATACTTGAGAACCCAAAGCTGGAGGCAAATGTGTGGTGTGCAGCGTACACAGAAGTATAAACAGTGCTGCTCCCCAGGGACCGCTGCTGAGCCAAGTGCTCTTCAAAGCAGTAGCTACCACTAGGTCTCTTTATAGTGTGTGTCAGAGCCCAAGCAACAGAACCACCTCCACACAGAAAAGTGAATGGCAAGTGAATAAAAGTTATAGATAAAACAGATTCTAACCTTATTTGTAGAAGGATTGATTCCACATTCAAACACCATACCTTAAAATAACTCTTAGAAGTCTAGGGGGCACTAGAATCTCCCAGAAGAACATTGATCCATGGTATATATAGTCAACAATAATAGCAAATGTTGCATAGTAACAAAAGTGTATAAAACTCAAGTGATAAAGTCCCTGCTGCTGAGTAAAATGTCAGTACTCAAGTGCAGCACTGGTTCAGAGACATGTAATCCAAGAGCGGTCCAAAGCTTGGCCTAAGAAACGTTTAGGGGCCTGAGATGGCTGCTGAATAGGGTAGAGTATTCCCTTGGGGAAGAACAAGGTTAAGATGTCACCATCGGTGTCTACCAAGATCAGACAGGTGTAAAAATCTTCCAAATCTTGGAAGCTTTCAGCAGAGCAACGTACAAAACTTAGAAACACATTAAAGAGTGAAATTAGAAAGTTCATTGATGGCTGTAGTTAACAGATCCATCCCAGTTGTTTAAACTAATATATAATCTATTGAGTTAAAAAGTTTAGATTGGGGGCTGGAATGATGGCTCAGTGGTTTAAGAGCATTTGATCACGCTTCCAGAAGACCTGAGTCCAGCTCCCTGCCCCCACGTGGCATCTCTCAATCATCTGCAACTTCAGTTCCAGGGGTCATTTAGCCTCCCAGTGTAGTCCACACCGTCATTGGATAAGACAAAGGAGCAGCTGACGCCCTAACGGCGTTAGCAGTAACTTATCGGCAGGATCGGAACCCTAGAACTCAGGCTCAGCAGGACTCCGAGCCCTGTGTGGTCAACACGTTAAAGTACTCTAATGCTATAAAGACATCTCCAAGAATAAAGTGATAGATCTGTGCTAGTGTAGGTGTAATCTGGTTAGAGGATAGTGTATTTGGCCAATAGTACATGCCTAGTGCTTAATATCTTATTAGCATTCAGTAAGTGGCTGCAGCATTAGATCCTTCTCTGGTCAGTCTGTTGTACTCAGCGCCATGAAGGAATGCAAGCTGTGTCAAGAGTCTAGCTCTTTCAAAGACCTTTCAGGGTGATTGGCAGTTCAAGATAACTGGAAGATTCACTAGTTAGATATCAAGGTAGTCATAAATGATATGAGCAGTAAAGATTGGGTTAAAGGAAAATTGGCACTGTGCCTCGAAAGAATTAAGCTCAGTGTATCATATTTTTAGTTTCATCCCCACTAAACATCCTCTCGTGCCTCTGGCACACAGCTGAGCCTGGAGTTCTGAATGTGCTGTTGTCTGTGACTTAGATCCTGCTAAACATCTGAGTCCTCTCCATTTCCAGGGCTCTATGTTTTAAGACTCTTCTTCATTCCTTACTGGCCAGCAAGCATTGTGGTTTAAGTCAGTAAACATGACCATGTATTTCTTGTTGTGTGGATGATGTGCTGGTAGAGGGGACTGTCAAAAAGATGTGGCAGGAATCTGGAGTGGGCCAGTCATCTTGGTGTCTTATCTGCCCTGTGGTTCTATGGGAGTTTTGAGCCATTTGAAATGGACAGAGCAGCTAACTAGATCCCTCCCTCTATAAATGCTTTGGGGAAGAACTGATCGTTGCAGTGGAGGTGAGTGGACCTTTGGGATAAACTTGCATTGAAGGGTGACTGAGGACCGTTTTCAGAAGTGTGAGCTGAGAATGTGGGTCTTGCCCAATGTAGCGGTCTCACTTGGCACGAGGGTTCTAAGCAGCTTGCCTGCTTGCTTCGCCCCCCTCCCCCTCCTTCCCTCAGCCTCTTCCTCCCCACTTTCTTTTGAGTCAGGATCTCATGGAACCCAGGCTGGCCTTGAACATTCTGTGTAGCTGAAGATGACCTTGTCTTCAATTCTCAGTGCTAAGATGGCAGGGGGTGCCCTAGATCAAACCCTAGGCTAGCACGTTAGCAGCCAAGCTGCATCCTCAGCCCTTTCAGGTGTTTTAAAGCAACTGTACAACAGGGGAGCCTGTGGAATGGCAAAGTCTCTGATGTTTGTTTCTGTCACTGGATTCTCCGAAGACCAGTTGGCCCAACACTGACTGCTGCAGCTGTGTGTTGGCTGATTCTGTGGTCAGATGACCCAGCATACAGTGCTGCTTTAGCTGAAATGACCCAGCATGCAGTGCTGTAGCTGAAAATGCCTCATTACCTTTGTGTCAAGGAGCCTGTTGCTGTCTTCTCCTGTCATGACCTCATTCACTGTGGGTTGTCAAGTGAGGTAGGATTTGTGCCTAGGTTCTAGAAAAGTGGCATCCACTTTTAAACCCTTTGAAACTACTGCATGCCGTGCCATGTCTTCATTCTCATCCTGGCTTCTTTGTCTTTGATATCACAGGCTGTCTTGATCATGGATGGTGAAGACATACCAGATTTTTCCAGTTTAAAGGAAGAAACTGCTTATTGGAAGGAGCTTTCCTTGAAGTACAAGCAAAGGTAGTGTTAAAGACGTTAAAGTAGGGCGGGGTTTGGGATATGCCAGGTAGCTTGCACACGTGTTTTCTTTTGGAGCATAAGGCTAAATGTAGAGTTTCAGATTTAGGACTGTGATCCCATAGTAATAACAATGTCTGTATTTAACATGGTCTGAAGCTACCACTAGTCTGCACATTGTTGAGACAGCAGCAGCTTTAGTGCCACCCGTGAGCTCTGAGTGCTCGCCTCCAGCGGC
>OU015755.1:97568349-97578611 GCA_907169655.1 Acomys percivali | reverse complement strand
GTGTGTATGTGCACCATGTGTGGGCGTGTTGCCTGCATGTGTGTATGCGCACCATGCCCATGCCTGGTGCCCTCCCGGCCCTTGGATCTGGAGGTAGATGGCTGTGACCCACCATGAGTGCTGGGAGTTGAGCTTGGGGCTTCTGAAAGAGCAGCAGTGCTCTCACCCACTGAACTGTCTTCTCCAGCCCCAATTCAGACTTAATGACTGTCTTCAGACAGATTTGTTTTTGAGACAGGTTCTCCACAGGTACACAGCCCTGGCTTTCCTAGTGCTAGGGTTAAAAGGCGTGGCCCATCACACCTGGCACTTCACAGCTCTCATCTGTCACAGTTCATATCCATGAGGAGGAGGAGAGATTTCTAAACTTGACCAAGCCTGCATTGTGAGTTTTTTTGTTTGACCCAGCACTGTCCTTGTCTGTGTTTTCCATTCTCTGCTCTGTGGTGTTGGTGATGTCGCATTCCTGGAAGGTGCAATCCACAGTCACTTCCAAAATTTTCTAATTGGCTGACAGCCATCCTGCAATGAGCCAGGCAGTGACAGCCAATATCCCAAGTGCAACCTGTTGATAGTGACTGTGATGCCTGAGGTTGTGGACATTCTAGATTCTACACCAGTTATGTCATCTCCTTCAATTGGAATGGAGTCCACTGATTGGCCTGCTTTGAGAACAAATGAAGACCACACTGCTGGTAGAGTCAGACTTAATTTCCAGCTGCACAGGGTTGGAGGATCTGGGCTCAGCTCTTGGTGTAGCACATAGTGTAATGTCAAGGTCACAGGTATGGAGACCAGCACTGTGAGGTGGACAGAGCCTTCATGTCACAGTCCTGACAGTCAGCAGTCTCAGCAGTAGTGACTACAGGGTCTGGTCCTGAGCTGATGTAGCACAGCCTTCGGGTGGAGACTGTCCTTGGTGTCTCAGGAAGGTGGGGAAGCAGAGGAGTGGCTCCTCATGGCGGCCGCAGGCTTTCTTCTTTGCCATCAGTTCTCCCTTCCAGAGTCTAATTAATATACAGCCATGCTGATTTGTTTTTGTGTGGGAGGTGAGGGCAAGCCCGGGGCAGGAAGGCTTGCTTTCTAGTGCTCTTCCTCAGTAGCACTGGCTTCCGGGTAACAGGCTGTGGGTCACTCAAAGCAGAACAGTGGGCGGCTGTTGACTAGGAGGGCATCTTAGTTGAGGTTGTAGCCATGGAGGAAACTGCTGAGAAGCAGAGGCCCTAGAGTCTCCTGGTGCCAGGACACTGGAAGTGACCCCTCACGCCAGCAGGACACTGGAAGTGACCCTCAAGCCAGCAGGACACTGGAAGTGACCCCTCAAGCCAGCGGGACACTGGAAGTGACCCCTCAAGCCAGCGGGACACTGGAAGTGACCCATCAAGCCAGCAGCTAGGAAGCAGTTCAGTGCTGCGATTACAGTATGCATAACCATGCTTGTGTCATTTGACTACAAGGTGAGGAATTACCTACTGACCAGTGGTTGTTCGACTTGGTGTTTTTTTGTGGAGTCAGGAAGTGGACTCGGTCCATGGAGCCTGTTTCTCCTGCAGGCTGAGTTGAGAAGCTGACAGGCCAGACAGGAGGCAAGAAAGATTTCTGAGACAAACAGGCTTCTATGTCCATGAACTGGAGGTCCGAGACACAGTTGCAAAGGTGAGATGTGCGTAGACTGCTGTACCGCTAACTGCCTTTCTCCCATGGTTGGGACAGGTTCCTATGCCCTTGTGTTGCTAGGGCCTTAAACTGGGCGCGTGCCTAGGCTTACACAGAAGACCACCTGACACTGTAGAGCAAGGCGTTGGTGTATTCACCTCATGCTTCCCTGGGTTTCTTTGCAATCCGAGATGATGTACACTAGAGAGGCTGTCTGTGGGAGCCAGGGGCCCTTCCCCAATGTTTGCTGCATGCATCCCATCCAAACATGCAGCCTCAGACTTCTGGCGTCATCCCTTAAAAGCGTACTAGCCTGGTCTTCACTGACCGGGCCAAACACGCCTGTCGTTCCCTGCCTCCAGGCATCCAAACACTGGAAATGGTTGGCCATTTCCCCTCCTCCCCCCTAAATCAGCTCAGAGATGGGAAACCAAGAACAGAAGGTGAGGAAACAGTCTGTGTTCACATGATCATTATCGTTTATTGAGGTCTGTTTGTTCCCAACGGGTGCTTTTTTTCCTCCAAGTAAACAGAGCAGGCCCAAATATCTATAATGAATAAATTTATTGTCTTACAAAAATCATTGTCTAGAAATATGGGAGTACAAGAAAAGATATTTGCAGTCAGGTGTCTGGTGGTCAACAGCCAGTACAATTCATAACATGGGAAATTAAAGGTTCCAAACCCATGTGACCAGTTCTTCCTAACAGGTGGTAAAGCTTTTAACCCAAAAGGTCCGTGTTTTCAAGCACTTTGCCAAGGGTCGGGGCTTGTCATTAACACTGATTTGCTGTCACTGAGTGTTGGTTTACACTACTTCTCTAGGGAGTACATGATATGAAGCTCAAACCTAACACGTTAAGTTGTTAAAGAGGCAGATAATACATTTGACATTGTCTTAGTACTGTAGTGTCTAAGGCACTTCCTGTAATGTCAGTTTGCTCAACTATCAACCAAAAATACAATGCTAAGTGTTCATTGTAACACTGTCAGAGGAAGGGAAAGGAAAAAGTAAGGACCACACACCCACTGGCATAAGTCAACATTTAGGCATCTGCTCTCGAGGTCCTGTAGCCTCATTGACAAACTTGGAACACACTTCTGACACAAAACTAATATTCCCATTTTGGGCTCAAAGCAGTGGCTGAATTTGCAAGGTCAGCAGGAGGGTCTGGCTGGTTGGAGAGGCCTCTGTGAGAGCTCCAAAAGTCACAGCGGCTCACTCCTGAGTGGAGGGCACCAGCAAGCCAGACACTTCAGGAGACCCCCTGGATATCACTGATACTGTCACCAGGGCCACCGTATGTGCTGTGGCCACTATCAGGAAACCACCTGGAAATCTCTGATGCTGTCACCTGGGGCACCGTATGTATGTGTTGTGGCCACTATCAGGAAACCACCTGAAAGTCACTGATGCTGTCACCTGGGGCACCGATGTATGTGCTGTGGCCATTATCTTCTTTGTGCACAGACAGCTCTGGGACTATTCACATGAGACGGTGGGAATACCATGAATTTGAGGGGCAGGGTCACCCCTTAGGAGATGGGCAGGATAACTCCAAATGGAAGCTGCTTCCCCAATCCAAACCTACCCCCTCCTAAGCTGCCAAAGCCCCCCTCAGTTTGCTCACTAATGAAAGGAAATGAGAGGCAGAAACACAGGCCAGGCCCACAATGCTCTAGGAAGACGGTGTGGTTGGAGGGTCAGGGCCACATGAACACAGAACTAAGGTCCCTGTCAGCATGCAGAGCAACTGAGCAACGACCCCGGGGCAGCCCAGGGCCAGTGACTGGCAGCCAAGGGTCTGGAGTCTGATTCAAAGGGTTCTTTCCTCTTCATGTGTCATAAAACGGTCTCTTGATGAATATATGCAAAGTAGGTGCAACGATGAGACAATCTGTTTAATACGCATGTCTGTGGAGGTGGAGATAGAAAAGGGGCAATTGTACCTAGTCTGAAGCAGGATACAGTCTGCGCAGGCCGCAGAGCCTTAAGACACAGTTGATCTTCCTGTAAGGAATCCTGGAGCTTGCCGTTCCCGAGTGCAGGGCTCAGGCAGACTAGTGCTGGGCTGAGTTCCGGCTTGTCGTCTGTATCACCTCTGACCTCCTGTGTCTACTCTGATTGGGGTGGCTGTGTTTCATTGATGTCACTGGTCTTACTTTCTGTGTCGTCATCCGATAGCTCCAGGGATGCCCCCTCAATGTGTAGCTGGCGCCGGCCAGATCGGCTTGAAGAGAAGCTGATTGGGCCGCCCCGCCTGGGAGAGAAACGCACAAGACCTTGAGGCCAACAGTGCGCACTCTCCACTGCCCGCCCAGCCCGGGGCATCACTGCCCTGGTGGTGGCTTTTCTACCCCATCACGTCCCCATCACAGTGCCCCTGAGCACAGTAGACATGGTGGGAGTGACAGTGAAGCCCCAGCTCCCAAACAGCCTTCCCTGAGAGGGGACAGCAGAGCTCAGGCTGTTTCACTGACTGCCGATTTTGGGCTCTGCTTTGGTATTGTTCAGTCCTTTAAAAATGTCTCAGTGTCCTGGTCACACAAGGAGGACACTGGCATCCTTTGCCCACTGGACAGAGGCCTATGCTTGCTCACGGGTTTTCTGGCCAGTGTGTGCATACCTTTCGTTCTGCCATGCTTTGCTCCTCCCTGGGCCGCAGGAGCTGGTTTATCAGGTCCCACTCTCGGGAGTTCTGGCCCCGCCCGACTGGAGGCTGCGTGTCTGGCTGTGGAGCCACACCTGGCCAGACTGCAGATTCATGTTCCACAGTGATGGGCCCGCCCTTCCTGCTTTTTCCCAGTCTACTACACATGTCATACGTATTGACTGCGGGGACTGCAGAGGAATCAACACGCTTCCACAGAAGAAGCCGACCAACCTTCCACGTCCTCCCTGAGCACCTACCTGAGCCGGTTCTTGAGAGTGCTGACCTCACGGCTCAGACCTTCATTGGCCTCGGTAGCATCATCCAGTTCCCTTTGGAGTTTCCGCCTAGATGCATTGGCACGTGTAGCCTCCTCTTCAGCCTCTTCTAACTGGCGTTTAAGCTGCTTCATCCTGGCGTTGGCCTTCTCCATCTTGGGGAGTTACATGGACAAAGGCAAACAGTGACTTCAGAGTTGGTCAGCACGGCTCTGCGCGACAGCATGTGAGCACACATGGACATGGTGTCCGGCTGCTTGAGGCATTTCCACTCACCTCACGTAGCAAAACCAGTATTTACAGAGCAAGCTACATAATCAGGAACTTAAAACTGCCTTACCCATGAGTTTCTGTTGAAAAAAAGACCTACTTTTCCATCTCCATGTGACTGATGGGGCTGTGTCCAGATGCTCTCATACCTGTGACACATGGCTGTTCCACACAGTCACCCTGGGAGGGTACAGTACTCACTCACGTCTTAGAGACCTGTCTGTGGCTCCCTTGCTGCCAAACTTCCAGGGCTGCCTAGTGCTCATGGTGGCTGCTGCTTGCTGCTCCCGAGGACTGACTGGGCCAAAGGCAATGGACATTTGTGTGCTGCCTCAACCCAGCGTGCACAGAGAGGACAGCAGGAGGGACACTCCGTTCCCACAGTCACATGCAGACAGGGTCTGCGATAGCCCAGGCTGGTCTTGATCCCCTCATCTCTTCTACTGGGATCACAGGCATGTGTCACTGTATGACAGTACTGTGTCTGGTAGAGTTTTGTGCACGTGGGCATATGCCCTTCATATACATCTTCCTCCATCCAGTTTCCCAATGCTGACTCTAAGAGCTATTCTAGGCACAGAAGGGAAACGGGGAGAACCTTGTTTGCCCGTAAAGCCATTTAGTGGAGGAAGCTGAACGAAACTTTACAATTTAGTCCAGGCCCACACCTCAAAGCCTCCCTTCCCTCATTGTGATTGGCGGGAACATGGGAGGCTGCATGTCAGAACACCAAAATTGAGAGTTTCCAAGTGTTTTGTTTGCTGAAACATCTCTAGGTGGTGACCCTCCATCTCCAGGTGGTGGTGGTGCCCTTCCCTCCATCTCCAGGTGGCGCCCCTCCCTCCATCTGGTTTTCTCCTACCTGCTCTTTATACTGGTCAGCATGCCGTCGCTCATCTTCCACCTGCATGAAGATTTCTTTCAGCTTCTTCTCTGTGCGACGGACGAGTTTGTTGGCAGCTGCTCGTTCCCTGTCAAAATGACCACAGTAGTTTTAAGTCTTGAAAATAATTATATTTAAATAGGGAAATATTTTTGAAGTTCTTTCTGCTTGGAAAATGAAGCATAATGCAATGCCTTTTTAGGCCTTCCAGAAGCCTAAAGCAGGACTGCCTTTCAGTGTGTCCCTCTGTGGCAACACAGCATTGTCCCTATGCACGAAAGGACTGAGTGACCTGACTAGCGCATGTCACGTACACCTATCCATCATACCAAAACAGACAAAAACACCCAATTTATCAAGTGATTATCTCAGACTTAGACTTTACTCACAACTGACTGCAATGCTGGGAGCTGTTACAGCCAAGGAAAACATCAAACCCCACAAAACCAGGCAGATGTGAACTAAATTACCACACTGTTCCCAGGGAGACTAACATGGAGGCTCCCTGCTGACAGAAAAAGTTCCTTCCTACCTGGGTCTGGGGGCGTCAGGGCAGAGGGCAAGCTAAAACGTGTTAATGAATGCTGTAGCTGTCTTTGCCTTGATGATGACACTTGCAAACACCCCTACCCAGCAGAGTGGGAAGAGGTGGGACGCGGTGCTGGCACTGCAGTTTGGAGGATGCAGGGCCTGCATTTATGGATCCCGTGTCCCCAGCAAGGTGGGTCTGTGGGCGGCAGTAGTTCTACGGGGCTAGGAGTGTAGCTGCCGGATACAACGGTCAGGGATGGAAACTGTGCTGCCTCACATTCTACTTCGCTAGGAAACCAGCACACCTTACAGGGTGTTGCCAACGGAAAGTCGTTCCCCCCCCCCCCCGCTGTGAGCATGTAAAGATGCTGATGTTAGGCATCACAGGGCAATATGGCTTCTAGCAGGGGCCAGGAAGAACACCAGCCTCTGAGCACTTCTACCCAGGTCATCACATCCCCTGCCCTGCGCTCCTACAGCTGTGGGCACTTGGGCTGTGGCCTGGAGCCTGGTCAGTCTAGAGCACACAAGTAGGCAGTCTGGACCTGCAACATCATCTTACTTGGCTTCCTGCTCAAGCTGCTCCTCCAGCTGCCCAATCTTGGCTTCCAGGGCCGAGATGGTGGCCTTGAACTTGGACTTGACAGCCCCTTCCAGCTCCTGCAGCTTGGCCTTCAGCTCCTTGTTTTGTCGCTCCAGCTGCTGACGTGCGTTGTCACTTTTCTGGGCAGCACTGCGCTCTGCTGCCAACTCCGTGTTGAGCGTGTCCACCTGGAAGAGGAGAGGTGTTCAGCCAGCCTGTGCGGGAGGGGGGGACGACGACGACACAGCGGCTCCCAGGGCCAGGCCGCTCGGCACCTGGAGAGTGGTCTTGCGGAAGCGGTCGTTGAGAAGCTCCGTGTTGCTCTGCTCCTCCTCCAGCTCCTCCTCCAGCTGTGCGATCCGAGCCTCCAGACGCCGCTTCTCATCCAGCAGGGCAGATCTGGGCACAAGGGCGGCGCGTGCGCATCAGCAGCACAGCGAGAGGACCGTGTGCGCGCGCATCTACCCCTGATCTGTGGATAAGCTCTCCCCCTTAAAACAGTTCTCTTCCCCGCCCACATCTGTCTTCTCTGAACCACTGTGGTGACTTCCCAGTGACCTTCCTGCTGCTAACTCTGCGGCCAGGATCTTAGATGAGACCCTGTGATTCCCTGGCATAAACTCATGATGTCCCAGAGGCCCATGGCCGAGAGCCACCTCTTCCTACACACCCACCCTTCCACCTGCTGCCCAGAGACTCACTTGCCAGAGGCGCTATTGGCGATCTCGTCAGCCAGCTCGTCTCGCTCCTGCTCTGCGTGTCTGCGGGCTCGCTCAGACGAGGCCAGCTCCTGAAGAGTTTAAACTGAGTTAGACTCCGGCCATCTTCACTTACGCTCCAATCATGTTTACCACGTGACGACAAAGGAGGCTGCCATAGTGTTGACGTGAGCTATGCTACCAGACCCTTTAACAGAAGGCCACCAGGAAGTGCAGCGCCATCACTATCCCACCATCCTTGCATGTTCAGTAACCATGGAGCACAAGCTTAAACTCCAATCCCACAGGAACCCTGGCCACACCCAGCGCAGCCTGTTCTTGGCCTTGGAGCTATCGACCAAGGTAAGCTGAAGTAGTAAGCAACTAAAAAATAAATGCCATACATTTGGAAATTTAAGACACACTTTAAAGTTAGTTGTGGGTTAAAGAAGCCATTAATAGAAATTAGAAAAATATAGAATTAAGTGACAGAGAAATCACCCTGTATCAAAATTTGTGGGATGAAGTAGAATGTCAGAGGGAAGTCTGTCTTCTGTGACTGTTAGACAAGAGTCTCAGAGCTCAGGGAGTCAGTCGGTGGTACTGTACAGTGTGTGTTCTTAGCATGCTCAGGGGAGGTTTTATTCCCTGTTGCGCATGCGTAACACCTCACAAAGAAAAATAACCAAGGGAAATAAACACTAATAAAATATAAATTAGTAACCATAAAAAGACTAAAGTAGTGCTCAGGGTAAAGCCAGGTTCTGCTCCTTTCTCAGCCCCTCCCTGACTGGCGGGGTCTCAGCAGCTGCTGCAGCCTGTGCCACCATTTTCATGCCAGCATTTCGGGTCATTATCTTTTGAGAAGATTTTGAAAATTAATACACAGATGAATACACTCAAGGGTACTTTATTACATGGGTACAATTCTATACTACTTGCTACTGGGGATGGAGACCTTAGTAGAGGAAGAATGAAAATTACTTGTTTTAAGATGTTCCACTCAGGAATTCAGTAAAACACAAGTCTCTTCTGGTGAAAACGGTTCTTCTGTGTGAGACAGCAACCCTAGCTGGGCAGGGCTCACTATCTCACAGCTCAGTGAGCGCTCCTTTCTCTCAGGGGAGCAAACTCTAGAAGGCTGTGGACAAGTTACTAACCAGCTGCCCTGCCTTTAGCCAGGTCGAGGAACAAGTGACAAAGCTGTAGCATTTGTGCTGAACTGAAATCACACTGTGCAGGTGACAAAATATACTTAATCTAGTCTCAGATGACTAAGGACCGGCGTTTGCTGAACACGCGGACGGGCGGGCAAGCCATGCAAACCTACCTCCTGCAGCTGGAGGATTTCTGCTTCTAGACTCTTCAGTTTCTTTTCACTCTCTTTGGATTGAGCAAAGATCTCATCTCTAGACGCTCGGGCTTCTTCTAGTTCACGCTGGTAATCCTTCATCTGCGCCTGCGGTCGGAGAGCACATCCTTTCAGGGAGCAGTTTTCATCGTAACCAGGACCAAAGCCGATATCCCTCAGCAGGAGCAGGTAATGCTGGTAACACGCAGACAGGGACCTCTACCACGACCAAGTGTGTGCACAAGTGGTATTTGATATAATCACCTTTTCATTATAAAATATTCAATGAGCTATGAAAAGAATGAAGCTTTAATCTGCGCGTTCCACCCTGAAAGGTCATCAAGTCAGGATGGATGCCCAGTCTTGAAAGTGGGGAGCCCAGGCCAGGCCACTCGGCAAGACAAGAAAGATGTCAATCGAGAAGGAAGGAGTAAACTAGTGGGTTTATGGCGTGATCGTCACTTAGGACATCCTAAAGGATCTACTAAAAAAGCCACCATAGCTATAGCCAGACTGATGTTAAAAGGTGGGGGGATATACAGAAGCTGCATTCAAATCCAGCAGAAAGTTAACTATAGATCGGCACAAACTTAAAAGATGCAAAGAACACATACACTGAAGACCAAAAAATGTCAGAAATTAAAGACGCATATATATAGCAAGAAATTTATGATCAAAGGAATTATATTAGTGTGGCAAACTGAGCTATAGTCAATAATTAAAAGTCCAAGATTGCTTTTTTTGCTTAGAGATATATACACTAATCCCAAAAATCCATATAGTATTGCAAGGAATCCAGCTAGTACAGCTAAAACCAATGTTAAAAAAGGATGAACCTTGACCAACTGTACTTCCCAATTTCAAAGTGTGGTACAAGCTACAATAACCAAAGCTGTGAGGTCAGTATGGAAGGCAGGGATAGAGATAGATAGGGTTGAAAGCCCAGAAACAGAGTTTGCCAAGATGATCCAGTGGGGGACAGCACTCAGCACATGGGGTCAGGATGGAGCTGTTTCTGCACCTAAATCCACACAACAAAAATTCAAAATGGGCCTGCAACCCCGGCACAGGAAGCAGAGGCAGACGGATCTCTGTGAGTTCGAGGCCAGCCTGCTCTAAAAAGCGAGTCCAGGACAGTCAGGACTGTTACACAGAGAAACCAAAATCAAAACAAACCAAACCAAAAACCCAAAATGGGTCAAAAGCTGCTGAGTTGGAAGCGTGAGATTCTTAGACACCTAGGATAAGGCTTCACCCTCAGGCCGGCCGGAAACAGGTCTCCAGTCAACCAGGCCCACAGTGCGTGTACCGCTGGCAGGCAGAACTGAGGCCACTTTCCTCTGGCTCACAGTGTGCCGTGG
>OU015755.1:97544820-97568339 GCA_907169655.1 Acomys percivali | reverse complement strand
GCAGGCAGAACTGAGGCCACTTTCCTCTGGCTCACAGTGTGCCGTGGCAGTGCCTCCTTCCTGTTAAGCTCACACAAGAACCACCCCACAGCATAAATCCTTTAAAAATTACATTCAGAGGAGACACAAAACTTCAGTGTCACTAAGGACAGTGCAACTGAGAAGATTCACGGGCAGGGTCAGGTGACACTTTTTCTATAAAAGATAATGTGCAGTACGGACATAGGATGTTCAGTGCATTAGTTTACCAGCTGGCTGCCAACTTGACACAAGCTGCAGTCATAGAGAGGAGCCTCAGCTGAGGAAATGCCTCCCTGAGACCCAGCTGTAGGGCGTTTTCTCAGTGGTCAAGGGGGTCAGGCCCAGCCCTCTGTGGGTAGTGCCATCCCAGGGCTGGTGGCCCTGGGCTCTATAAGGAGGGACAGCAGGCTGAACAAGGCAGTAAGCATCTCTATTCTGTGGCCTTTGCATCAGCTCCTGCCTCCAGGTTCCTGCCCTGACTTCCTTCAATTACATGAACTGGAGGCCAAGTAAACCCTTTTCCTCCTCAGCTTGCTTTTTGGTGATGGTGTTTCTTTGAAGCAACAGAAATCCTAATTAGTCAATTAAAAAAAAAAAAAAAGCTAATCAATCAAACCAAAAGCCAACTGTTGTGAAAGTGGCTGCCACACAAACATTTAGATTCAAGTTTAGATCCCCAGCAGCCACAAAAGCTCTGTACCCAGGAACAAGTGCAAACACCTGAACCACACAGACCCACAAGTAAGCACCAGCTCACACCCACTGAAATAACTAACAAATAATGGAGATCAGCAATGTTTGGAAAGGAGAGAGGGCCCACACCTCAGTCCCAGCAGTCAGGAGACAGGCAGCTGGATCTCTGAGTTAAAGGCTAGACAGGACTGCACAGTGAGACCCAGACTCTAAAATAGAAGTTAAATATACTGTGTTGTCTGGCACTCAGGTGGAGGAAAAAAAAAAAGTTGAAAAACCAGCCAGCCAAATGTGCGAGCGCGGCTGGTAGTCTGAATGGGAGCGACCCCACAGACGTCTGTGTTGTAATCACTCAGTCCCTAGCTGGTGAACGGTTTGGCATGGGCTACGAGGTTTGTCCTTTGAGGCCTTTCAGAAGCCCATGCCTATGCCATCCCCAGCTAGCTGGCGCTCTGCCTCTGGTGTGGCTCAAAGCTGGGAGCTCTCAGCCACCGCCGCCGCTGCAGTGCCATGCCTGCCTGCTGCGCCATGTTCCCAACAAGATGGTACCGGACTCTAGCCTCTGGACCTGTGAGCCTGGCATTGAATGCATTGGTTTATAAACTGTCTTGATCATGGTGTCTTAGTTACTTTTCTATTGTGCTAAGACTGTTCATATTAGTTAAACTCATGGCAGCCAAAGCTGCCCGCTGCGTACTAGCTTTCACTAACAGTGTGCTGTGTCTGTATCGTCTGTGCATCTCTACAGGGGACTCATTCAGTGTGAAGGCAGAGTGCTCACTTACACCACAACACAGATAAGCCTTGAGATGCATTGCGTGAAAGCAGCCACCAAAGGCCATGCAGGATAGGATTTAGTTTCTCTGAAATGGCTGACCAAGGCACATCCAGAGACACAAGGTCAGGGGAGCAGTTTGCACTAGATGTGGCAGAGACGGGGCGTGACAGCAGACAGGCGGCTTTCCTCCAGGGCGGAGTGTAGATAGACCTGGGCTTCCACAATGCGAGAGAGACGAGCATCTCAAACCAAAGGAAACGGGACGACAAATGGGCATTCTGTGGGATGTAAATAAATGTATCTCGGAAACCAGCTGTTAACAAATAAGTTCAGGGGGCTGGAGAGATGGCCCAGAGGTTAAGAGCACTCACTGGCTGCTCATCCAAAGGCCCTGAGTTCAATTCCCAGCACCCACATGGTGGCTCACAGCCACTGAAGGAATCTGATGCCCTCTTCTGTCTGATGATCTCTTCTGTCATGCAGGCATGCATGCAATAGAGTGCTTATATACATAAATAAATAAATCTTTAAAATAAACCAAATTCAGTATTTCATTTTTTGTAATGAACAGTATATTTGTAGTTTTTAAGTCAAAATACAAGCACTTGTATTCATCTTTAACATTTAAGTGTCTGACTGCTCCTGGCATGCCACTCATCTCCCAACTCTGATTCGACATAGACCTGTTGGCCACAGATGCCTGTCCACCAAGGCTGTGTCTGTGGTCTGTCGCACGTGTGCAGTTGTGAGCAGCAGTCCCCCCTGCCTCTCCTTTGTCAGGTGGTTCATCCTGATGACATTCCACACACACAGCTGTCAGTCAGTGGCTAGTGGGTCACACAGCTCTGTCAGTCAGTGGCTACTGGGTCATTCACATGTATAAGGGCTTTGTCCGAAGATAGTTGTTGAATGGATGTTCGAGATGTGGAATTACAAAGTTAAAAGAATGAAGTTCTGGCCACTGTTCACACCCGTTTCTAGCAGTGCCTATACCCAGCTATAAGAGAGGCCACCCCACACTGGCTGGTGTCCTGAATAAATCTCCTTTCCTCATCATGGCCATAAAGCTCTGTATTATCTGGGTAGCAAAAGTGATGCCTGCAGCTGTCTGAGGATGACATCCCTAGTAGTGGAGGAGCAAAGTCACATCACTTCCTTTTGGGGACATGGCTGGGCAGGTAAGTACTACTTGAGGGTACTTAGGCACACAGGACCAAGCTCCAGTAAGGATGCTCCTCTTGGCTAGTTCTGTCTCAAAAGCAAATCCAATGACCAGGGGGACGGCTGCTCTGGTCCTCAGCATGACGGCGGCCCAGCGACAAGGTGACAGTTGGCTGCTGCACTGTCCTCTGAGCTTCAGGTTCATCGGGTTCCATTAAGGCCACGTGACCCTGTCCCACCAAGCCTGCCCCACGTGACGACCCTGTCCCACCTACCTGCAGTTTGCGAAGCTGCTTGACCACTTCGTCCCGAGCTTTGTTTGCAGCCTCCATCTGCGCCTCCAGGTCCTTCAGGTCTATGTCCATCTTCTTCTTTGACGCCACAGCCAGCGCCCGCTGTTTGCGCTCATCTTCCAACTCTGCCTCGAGCTCCCGCACCTGAAGGACAGCGCTGGGTTACCTTATACTGGGCGCTAGTTACTTTGGCTAGGGGAGCTTGCCACTTTGCAGAGGTCCCTATGTGTTACAGAAAAAAATCAAGGGCTGAGTTTAGTTCAGGTCTTGGAAACCACCACAGGGTAAAGGCCATGCCTTCTGGTGGCTCTAGGGGACCCACGATGGAAGGCCTTAGGCTTAGTTTAGGGGACCCAAGGTCAGAAAGATGAGAGACACAGAGGTACAGCAGGGCAGTGGGCCAGAGTAACAGGCCACAGACCATGTCCAGGAGCTGGGGGAAGCCAGGCCTGACTCATGCACTTGGCAGACATGGGATTCAGGCTCCAGAAGTGGGCTTGCTCAGGTTCTGGGCTGTGGACCCAGGCAGAGAGCCCTTTGATACACCAGCAACGAGGGAGGCTTGCAGCTAAGGGACAAGTGAGCCGCGTTAGAGGACATGGCGGAGGAGGGTAGAGCCACACACGTCCCTAGTCTGGGCTCTCTTAAAACTTTAACTGTACCACAGGAACGGGACAGTACTAGTTCCTTGAACCTGTGTGTGAGGCAGAGAAAGAAAATGGTGCTTTATCATTTCAATCCATCCAGTCCTAGTGCCTACATCACACCAGCGAACTGGGTATGTGCAGCGTGGGAGCGGAGTCGGCTCATGAGGCCCTGGAGCTGTGCTGTGAGCTTCCTGGTCTGCCCTGCTTCCCCATTCACCCAGGAAGTCTGCGGGGCCCAGTGTCCTAGGTGGCCTGGCAGTGGGGGCTCTGACAGAGCACTTGTAACAGAAGCAGCACTGTGGTGGGAAGGGAGGTGCTCTCTGTGTGACACTAGGGAACCTGGGGTGAAGGAACAGGGTCTCCTCCCAGGGGAGACCAAGGCTTCTCTTGCAGCTGCTCCTGCAGAAGACCAGGTGGGGGAGGGGCAGGACAGCTGCTTCCACAGGTTGAGAGGTTCTCATCACCGTGACTGCATGCTGTAGATCTGGGTCTGTGTGCCGGGGTAAGGAGACGCTTTGGATATGGTTTTAGATATGTCCGCCAGAAGTCCCGTGTGTTGGCTGGACGTAGGGACTCACTTCCAGAGAGCAGGATGAAGGGGTGAGCTGTGAAGGCACAGCTCTTGCTGGCTTTCCTGCCTCTCACCTTGGGCGGGAGCCTCCACAGGACATGCAAGCAGCCTTCAGCCAGGCTGCTAGTGAGTGCTGAGGCTCCTCAGGGTAAACACATGGGCTTAGCTCCTCCAGCGCAGGCCATGCCACCCACAGAAATGGGGACACCCAAGATGTGGCTCTAACTCACCGAGTTCGGTGTAACTTACTTAGCAATAAAGAATGAATCAAGCTAATGTTAATGAAACAACAATAGTAAAAATCCATGTAAGTCATGGCTTGCTCCAGTGAGCTCCCAGGGACACTCAAACTAGCTGAAATTAATCTTCAGGGCAGACTGTTGAAATATATATATATATATTTCAATCATATATATATTTCAATCATAAGAGTCTAAGATTTATTTATTTATGTATTTATGAGTACTTTATCTGCATGTACACCTGCCCACTAGAAGAGGCATCGTCAGATCCTGTTACAGATGGTTGTGAGCCATCATGTGGGTGCTAGGAACTGAACTCAGGACCTTTGGAAGAGCAGCCAGTGCTCTGAACCACTGAGCCACATCTCTAGCCCGATCACAAATCTTAGTAGAAAAAATTAAGTATCAGCTAGGCATGAGTGGTGCATACCTTTAATCCCAGCCCAGCCCTCTGGATTAAACTGTGAGAGTTTGAGGACACAGAGAAACCCTGTCTCCAAAACCCAAAACCAACCCCTCCCCCCATGTAAAATGTCAGCCTTATTCTTGCCCAACCTTTAAGGGTTGGGATGTAGCTCAGTGGTAGAGTGCTTACCTAGGATGTGCAGAGTCCTGGGTTTGATTCCAGCCTTCCAAAGGGTGTGTGTGTGCATGCATGTGGTGTGTGTGCGTGTGCGCGCGTGTGTGATGAGGCCACGGTACCTGAACTGTGGGAGTCTGCAGTGTCGTCCTATCTGCTGGGCAGTTTCTTCCTTATTCCTGCACCCTGAGTACTCTGATAGCTTCCCTTTGACAGACATCCTTGCCTCAAATAGTCAATGCTCTCTCTAGTTAATGCTTCCTAGGGTGAGCTGCAAAGCTGACTGCCAGGCCAGCCCTGAAGGCCCGGCCTCCCTCAGCCCACCTGTTTAAGCAGCAGCCGCTTCTTTTCCTCGTTCTGCTCGTCCCTGGTCTGCAGGTCCCTCTCAAACTGGGCCTTCATGGCCTGCATGTTGACCTCCAGGCGGAGCTTGGCGTCCTCCGTGGCCTGCAGCTCGTCCTCCAGCTCCTCCAGCTGCGTCCTCATTTCCTCTGCCTGCTGCTCCAAGGCCCGCTTGGATTTCTCGAGCTCGTGGACCTACAGCGCAGGACGCATCAGACCTGGTGAGCAGAGGCTCAGAGACGCAATTTAAAACCGAGTTCTGACTCCCGTGTTCACACTTGTTTAACCGCCCCGTGTGAGTCACATAGCTCTGAAGCAAAGCGCGGGTCAGATCCCCGTGTGCCGGGGCTGCCTCACAAGAGATCACTGGGAAGGCTCTGAGCAGACCTGTGATGGAGGAGCAGCGTCCTCCACAGACGTGAGCCTTCTGAGCCCGGGACTGTCCTGAGCACCTCCACCTCCCTTCAGGTGACCTGTGATCTTGTAGCAGACCCGTGCACTGTCACATTCCCTTTGGGGTTCATGATCACGCTAGCTTTTGCAGGGGTGAGCGGAGGGCTTAGGAAGGTCCCTTTCCTTAGTAGTGTTTGGTAACTCAGTAGTGAAAAAGGCCACATAAATGTGAGTGTTGGTCACTGTAGAGTTTTCACCTTTACACGATTTTATCTACCCAGGCTAGCTGCCACTTGGCCATGGACTCGGTAGGCAGAGGCGCAGTAGGATGAGGGCTGTCTTCTGTCACCTATGCTGTCATCAGAGGACCCCCACCCCGTGTAGATGTCACCTGTCCTTCGTGGTAGGCTCCACACTTTACAAAGCCAAAACAGTGCAAGGCTACACAGTGTATGCGACAACAGGAGAAGCAGACATGGTGGCGCAGAGGCAGGCGGATCTCTGCGAGTTCTAGGACAGCCAGTGCTACATAGAGAAACCCTGTCTCAAAAACAAAATAAACAACAAAACAAAACAAAAAACAAAAGGCTCCAAAACAAAACAAATGGAAATTGGGAGAAGAGCCAGGCTGGAACTGCACCTGTGACTGCAGGCCCAGCAGGTGATGAGCCACTCTGTGATTGTTAGTCAGACACCGAGGGAAGGCACACATGTGAGAGCGCACAGAAATGTCTAAACTGTAGGTCCTGACAGCCACAGGCAGCACTGAGGCCTCACTGGGAAGGCACTTCAGCTCCCACGAACCTCCATCTCCCGGGGATGCTGGAATATTTGGGTTTGAAACCATTGGCAATGCAGATGTGAAATCCCTCTGTTGAGAGGCACCTCTGCCAGGGTGATCCAGGTAGGAGGGCCAGGGCAGGATGAACATATGGCTACCTGCTACAGTTGCTGTAAGAATCCCACATCTGGGGGCTGAGCAGATGGCCTGGGTTCAATCTGCTGCTCACAACCACCTGCCATTCTAGTTCCAAGGGATCCAGGGCCCTGTCCTGCCCTCAAGGGCGTCAGGCATGCACATAGCACACAGACACACACAATTCCACACGTGTGTCCAGATGACTGGCTCCTATCTGCCTGCAGGACCAGGCTGTAGTCGCCTTCGCCACAGGCCTGTGTCCCCAGGCCCTTTGTGCCCCTCGCAGCCGCAGGCGACTCACATTCTTCCCCACGTCGTCTTTAGAGCTCATCAGGTCCTCCATGTCGGCTCGGAGCTGTTTGTTCTGTCTCTCGAACTCCTCCTTGGCCTCCAAGGCTTCCTCAAGGGCCCGGGCCAGGGACAGCGCTTTGGTTTCTTTCTCTCTGGCCTCGGCTTCGGCTCGGTCCCGCTCTTCAGCATAGCGAGCTGAGATGTTCTTCTCTTCTGCCAACAGCTGTGTGGGAGAAGAGCACAGTGAACACGCCAAGCCACGCTGAGACCACCGCAGGCTGACCACCCCACACACTCAAAGCTCTGAGTGCCAGGAATGGCACAGTGGGGAGATCCACAGCTGCCCTCATGGGATAGGTCACCCACAGGCTGTGAGGACAGGCTTATGAGTCATGAATGAATTTCAGGTTGACACCAGGGGCCTGTCCACAGCATCCATAGAAGCACATGTCCCCAGATGAGACACTGCCAAACCCTAGGTGCATGGTGGGTGTTCCCCTGCGCAGCACCCATGCCTTCCCACATGCCCTTCCTGTGCTTTCTGAGCACTGTACAAATGTGTGTCTCTTTTCTTTGTCAGGACGTGGGCTCAGGGCCTGGGACATGGGTGCACCCCGCACCTGGTCAAACTTCTTCTGTTTCTTCTCCAGACTGGAGACGATCTGGCGCTGGTGGTCCAGGTCCACCGTCAGGTCATCCAGTTCCTGCTGCAGCCGGTTCTTGGTCTTCTCCAGCTTGTCAGACGCCAGGGCCTTCTCCTCCAGCCGCTGACTCAGCGCCTCCACATCCTTAAGCAGTTTCTTCTTGGCTTCCTCCAAACCCTCAATTGTCCCCAGGTCATCATCAACTTTCTTCTTGGTGTCAGCCAACTAGGTTTTGGGTAAAGGAAGGGAAGGCCGTGAGAGCTCACCTGAGCTTTGCATTTCAAGAATAAAACCTTGTTTTCAATACTATAAACTAGCACGGTATGACTTTTAAGACAGATAGTCCTGGAGCAGGACCCTCAGCTTTGCCTCTAAGATGCAGTGAACTGAGCCCCACAGAAGCCACAGTTCTCTCTCTCAAGGTCGTTATGTTATGGAGAGGACACCAGTGTTCTGCTAGGTCGAGGACAAACCCCACCCCCCCAAAACCAAAATCATATAATGAACTTAATTTAGTGCAACCTAATTAACTGCCCCAAATGCAGTGAGGCAGCCGCACACGGCCAGCCGCTGTTGCTGCACACATCAAGGGCAGCGCTGCTCCCGAAGAGGACACGCACCTGGGCCTGCAGGGCCAGCAGCTGCTTTTCCAGGTTCCTCCTGGCCGCCTCCTCCTCCTCCTGCTGCTCCTGCAGGCTGCTCTTCTCCTCCTCCAGCTGCCGCACCCGACTGCTCAGGTTCAGCTTCTGCCGCGTCTCCTCCTGCAGGAGCTCCTGTGTGTGCAAGAGCGAGTGCGTTAACTGTAGCACCAGACACTGGGGCTCCGTCCCCACCAGAAAAACAAAAGACTCAAACTAAAATAATCTCTTGACAATTATGCCATTAAAGAGAAAGCACCCTGATGGACAAGGAATACCTCGTGACAGATATAATAAACACGCAGGATCGTTTTATAACCACTCAGTCTCCCTGAGGCCCCGTGCTGCCGTCCCTGCTGCGGTCCCCTCTTCTGTGTCTCAGGCCCAGCCCTGGGCAGGCATTTCTCTTTAGGATCAATCTCAGCCACCCCTTTGATAATTTTTCTTTTCTATTTTTAGCTTAATTTACTTCCCCCAAAATGTAAATACAAATCTCTTTGTTGCTTTTAGACGGGAGTGGCTTTCAAGGTGTTCCAGGGCTTTTGCCTCCTTTACTCTCACTGGCCAGCTGTGCCCTCATCAGTGTCTGCCCTGGATGCGCAACTTGCCCCCAGTGGCTTAATGACTCTGTTGTCTATCTGGGACATTTGCCCCCATATTTCGAGCCCCTCATCCCACATGCAGAAACAGCGTTTGTCTCATTGGTTGTTCTGTCACAGAAATGCATTTAGCAATGCTCTGGTCACATATGGAACACTCTGACACAACTTCAAAACATCTGGTACATTCCCCCCGCCCCCGCTGTACCTGTGTGTCCTGTAGTTGAGACTCGAGACCAGCTGCATCCTTAGCAAACTTAATACCTTTCTTCTCGGCTTCCTCCAGGAGGGTTGAGACATTATCCAGCTCGTTCTGCAAAGAGGTGAAGATGAGATTCAGCGCCACATGAGAAAAAGCTAACACCACAGCTCAACACTGAGCAGTGTGGGAGTGCGCACGTGTGGTGCTTCTGTGTGTGTGTGCGTGTGAGTGCACGAATTTTACCTAGCAACTTCAACAGATGCTTACCACTTATAGTAATGTTAAAACCTGTTCCATGGCCACCTCACTAGGGTCTCCAGCTGAAAGGGCAGATGGCACTTGGATGCTACGATCCTGTCTGTGTTTTACTTTTACCACAGACAGACAAAATGAAACCACATCTGTTGGAAGATGTGAAGGGCCAGGCTGGGCCGCAGGTGTTCTCTTTCATGTTACTCTACATTAGGTGTGCACGGTGGGGACACCCAGAATTTACCTCCTTACAGAACTTGATATTTCATTAAGGAACTCGGAAGGAAATGTGCAGACTAGTAATCAGCTGCATCTTCCAGCTGTAAAAACAGGTACATATTCTATATATGCATAAAGTTGCTGATGGTCAGATTTTAGGGATAATGTGATATTTCCACCCTTTTCCTTCACAATGAAAGATGTTTTCAAAAGGGGTAGAGAGATGGCTCAGAGGGTAAGAGAACTGGCTGCACATCTGGAAGATCTGGGTGTAGTTCTGAGCACCACACGGTGGCTCACAAAGGTCCTAGAGGATCTGCCGTCCCCTTCTGGTCCTGGTGGGCATCAGGCACACAAGGGGTGCACAGACAGACATGTGGACAAAAGCTCAAGATCCCAGCGCTTGGGAGGCAGAGGCAGGAGGATCTCTGAGTTCGAGGCCAGCCTGGTCTACAGAGCAAGTTCTAGGACAGCCAAGGCTACACAGAGAAACCCTGTTTTAAGCCTGCCCCACGCACTCAAAACAAAACAGGAAAATTTTCAAAAAAAAAACCAGGGGGGGGGGGGGGAGAGAGAGAGAGGCCTAAAATACCTTTTTAGGAGAGGGTTTTAGAAGAGACAGCAGGTGACTGTGTCCCTGTGTCTTCTGTTTGTATTACCAAAGAGGGATGTGGGAGACACATTTGTGTACCTAACAGGACGACCACGCTTCTGTTCCCACTCTCCTGGCAACATCCCTCAGAGGACTTACCTTGCACTGCTCTTGGGGTACAGGGTCTCTGGTGTCAAGGGGGACCGCCTGCCTTCCGAGCTCTGAGAGGGGCCAGTGAGCAGGCCCTCAGCTCGCTTCTGTGACCTGCAGCTTCCTTGCCTAGCACACGGAGCTGGTGTGACGGCCACAGGAGTCTGTTTCCCAGGGAGCCACTGATGTCACCTTGCTCTCTGAGCCAGGCACAGCGCTTATGATACTGTGAGGCACAGGCGAGGATTCAGCACACAGCAGGCCATTCTCCTTAAAAGGCCTGCTTCTGACAGTCCTGGCTAAGATGTGGAAAGCTGGATTTCAGGTGGGGCCCTACAATTCCATAAAAGGTATGCTGTGCCTGGACCATCTGCTGTCCCAGGCAACAACCAGATTCCATGCTTTGTTCAATGCGGCAGCAGCACAAATGCCTTGCCCCAAACTGACGCCCCTCTGATAAGTCGCTTTACTGGCTGCACTAGAGTCCCTTATTAGATGCCCAAGGCATCTCTGATCTGGTGCTTTGCACACATTTCTACAGACAGCAGCTTTAAACCTGAGCCTGTGTGTAGCTTTATTTCTCTAGGATAAATGAGAAAAGACACTGGTTTTGGGGGTCCCAAGGGTTTTCAGTTTTATGGTTTACAATATATGATAACCAAACTAGGAAAAAACCTGTACCAACTTATACTTTAAACATTTGTGTGTACAGCCAGCCTCTCTTGTGTACTGGAATTGCGAAGGTGGTGCAGTTGTGCTTGAAAGCACTCAACTCCAGCCACGGTTTACAGCAGCTCGGCCAGGTCTACGCTCGCACACCTTACTCTTTAAAGTAAGGATCATTTAACTGGCCAGGTCTACACTTGCACACCTTTAAAGGATCATTTATCTTCATCAGACACGCTCCAGAGTTGCCACCTTTGACTGTGGTGACACCTGCCAGGGCCCAGCTTACCTGCAGCTTGTTTGCTTTCTCAGCCAGCTCTACCCTGAGCCTGTCACCCTCCGACACCTTGGCGTGGAGCTCCTGGACCTGCGCGTCCAGCTTCTTCCTCTTGTGCTCAGACTCAGCCTTGACCTGCTGCAGCGCCTTCACCTCACACGCCAGCTCCCTGTTGTCTGTCTCCAGGCCTTGCTTATTCTTTTCCAGATTGGCTTTGAACTAGGAGAGGGGGGAGGAGGAATTCTTCAGCGGTTGCCTTACAACACGCCATAAAAAGCGCCGCTTTTGTCTGCAGAATTCTGGGGGCACATAATGGGCCTACAAGCACCATGTGCTGGAGGAATGCACGAAGCACCCGCTGTCCTGAATGTGCCGGGGTTCTGGGTGGGAACACCTCGTACGCTGTTGGAGTAGCAGCCATGGGCTGTGGGGAGCTCTTTCTGCTCTGCAGCTCTTGTTGTCCATATAGGGAGAGAGAATAAACTATGTGCATTCAGTAGCAAGTTGTTAAGAACATTTTTTCCAAACTTACTAACCTGAGTTGGGAGCAGGGCTGGGTCTCTCTGAGCCACTGGCTGAGGTTGGAGACAAAGATGCCCAGGGCTCTGTGGCCACAGAACTTGGCTATCCACTGACTAGCTGGGTGACAATGACAGGTTACCTACTGTCCTGGGGCCGAGACTGACCCTCACACACACTAACTTCATCAATCACGATGTGCAGTGAAGGGTGGCCTGCAACTAAGTAGAAAGAAAGGAGGGAACAGAGGCAGGTGACAGGAAGGCGGCCTCTCCAGGAGGCCGATGGGACGCTGGGGAGGGTGCACTGTAAGGAATGGAAACTGCCTGTGTGGGAGGGCGGGAGGGGCTAACACTGCTCCTGTGGCCACCGGCCTTGGCTGGAGAGGCCAGCCGTACTCTACACGGCTGGGTGCTACCTGGGGCGCCACAGGGAGCCGGTGAGGAAGCCTGGGGTAGGGGTCCTCACCCGTCTAGCCTGTTCCAGCTGCTCGGACAGCTCCTCCAGTGCCGTGGCATGCCTCTGCCTCATGTCCTGCACCTGAGCTTCGTGGCTCTTAGTCTCGTCCTCAAGAGCTTTCTTCAGCTCGGCCACTTCCTGCTCACGTTTTGTGCTGGAGACACATTTTTAAAGTCTGAAGATCAGAGTTGGCTGACCGATTAAACCGAAACATGTTTTATGGACTGTGTGCTTAGTGTAAACCTTACGGTGAATCCTTTGACAAACACCAGGCATGCTATTTCCAGTAAGCAGGCATATTCATTACTGTGACATCAGAAACCCTTCTAGAAACAGTGCAACGAGCCCTCCACACTGACTTGCAACAAGAGTCACTGTGCAGTCTGGCCCACTTACAGGTCAGGAACTGCTTGACACGTGCTGCCACACTGCCTCAGTCCAGCCCCCTTCCTGACAAATCCCAGGAGGCTTGTACCAGCCTGGTTAGGAAGGTGCAATGGGCCCTGTACTGCACCGTAAGCAAGCCTTCCCGGCATCCTCGTGAAGGGCTACCGGGAGCGAATGTGTCCCTCAGCTCCTTTTGGAGGCAGCTTGGGAGACAGAAGGTAAGGCAGGCTGAAGGGTGGCATCTCTCCAGAAAAGGTCTCAGTGTCTGTGTCTGGTACACGGGCACAGCGGATAAGAGACCACGGGATCGAATGCTCTGAGTGAAGTAGAGGGCCTGCCTGGCGGCACCGAAGGCAAGGACATCACTGGTATCAAACATCCCTGTGTGGCTTTCTAGTAGTTTCTAACTGTCTATGATGTATGGTGGCTACATGAATGACCCACCTATTTCACTAACCAGAGGTGAGCTCAGCTCCCACACATGATAAATCTGTCAACCTGAGTGTCATGTTCAAGAGGACAGCCTGACAGAGACCGAAACCAGGACTTGCGATACAGCTCCGTGGTAGAGCTCTTGCCTGTGGGAGGCCCTCTGACTACCCACCTCCCTGCCCACTGAAACCAGTAAGGTGAACTCACTCCTGCTAAGAGCTACAGTAGCGGGGCTGGATTGTCACAAGCCCGACAGCCCCCCCGCCCCCGAAGGGTATCTCTGGAAGACTTGCTGTTTGCCTCAGATGTTAGGAGGTCCTCTTAGGTCCAACACAACTCAAACCCCAGGTCAATGCAGATGACAAAAAGTTATTGTAATCGAGCCACTACTGATCGAACAGGGTCGCAGAACAGACTCAGCTGAACTGTGACCCTGAGCCAGAATGTCACAGAGTATTTAAGCCTGCAAACCAGAGATATGTGTGCCAAGTTACTGTTACATTTCCCACCTCAGGATTTAGCGATAAGGTTTCCTGTCTATGCCATTGATACAGAATGGAGGTTTTACAATCAACCACATATTTTGGGGGAACAAAGGATGTTCTGGAACAGAGTAATAGAAGCTGCTCAGCTTTGGGGGAGTCTCCAGCTCCCCTAAGGCCTGGGAACCAGACCTTAGTTTCACTCTATGATCAAAATAGAGTCTGAAAACAAAATGGCAGTATTTAAGACAAGTTTCCTGTTTGTTCCCAACACAGATGCATAACCTACAGCAACGACATGCTTTCCTCCCTGTGGTGGAACAGCTAACACAGAGGGCAGAGGTCACTGCCAAGAAAGGGCTGCCGCTGCCAGCTCTGCGGTTAGCTGTAGTCTAGACAGAAGAGTCACGGAAGCCCAGTTCAGTCACGGGGTCCTGCTGGCTCAGACACCTGGTCTGGCCTGTCCTCGGCCAGCGCTTGTCAAGATGACTCCGACATAGGTGTGGCCAGGCTCCGGGTTGTACATGCCCAGTGAAGGCCCTGCTGCGAGCTCCTCACCTTCTCAGTTTGTGCCTGGTCTCTACCTGAACCCTAAAGTCACACAACCCTTCAGGTCTCAGCTCTCCCCAGACTCGGCAACCTCTTTCCCTGCAGACTTTCAGCAGTCCTCAGCCCAGAAGAGAGCCTCATGCCCACGGTCAAGGAAAACCAGCGATGAGGGAGAGGTAGGCGAGCTCTCCAACAGGCCTTGGAAGGTTTCAGGAGAGCCGAAGGCATGCCTCATCCCGAGCTCAGGCTCCAAACTTGAGGCAACCCTCCTGCCTCAGTCATGCAGGTGCGTGGGACTACAGGTGTGAGCCACCATGTGCAAGAGTTGAATGGCAGAAATGATCAGAGTTGTGGTCAAAAGCCCATCCGAGGGCTAGAAATCTGCCTTGGTGGTTAAGTGTGGTTTCTGCTTTTGCAGAGTTCCCAGCACCGCCACCCGGTGCTCACAGCTGCCTGTAAGCCCAGATCCAGGGAGAACCTTCTGGTTCTGGTAACTTCAGCTTCAGGGGATCTCAGTGTTTAGTTCTTTAGGTACCTGAACACACGGGCACATACCTTAACCCCCCATTAAAAAAAAAAGGCCTTGAGAGCAGAGATTTCAGAAAATTTAGATTTTTATAAAGCAGAACCTTTGAGAAGCAGACTAGAACTTAATGCTAATGCTAATGCACATTCCTGGAGCAAATCTTGGCAGTGTGCTGTGCTGTGCTGTGCTGTCTGCCCGAGCCTGGCACTGTGCTGGCCACTCGAGCCTTGTGAGTACTTCGGAAACCCTGGTCTGACCTCACCACCTGCTACCTAGACACAGTCATTCTCCCCAGGGTCTGCTTCCTGGCTCATGAGCAGATCCAGATGGCACATCCTGACTAACACTGGTGTTCACACACTAATCCTCCCTCCTGGGCCTGCTTGTAGCCATGCCCACCTCTCCTGGTTCCTCTGTCGTCTGTCTTTACCTGACATTGCAGCCTCCCACTGGGACAATGGTGACTCTGCCATTGCTAACACACCCGAGCTGCTGACAGGTGCACATGCAGTCTTGCACAAGCAGCTCAATCCCTAGCTGGGAAAGTGGGCTCCCGCCTGGCTGGCTGCACAGGAGCAAGCAGTGAGCGGAAGGCAAGGACAGCTGGGTGCAACACGCCCCAGTGGCTTCACAGATGACGTCTACGTTACTAGTGGCCCTGCCCAGTCTTTGCGTTGTGACATTCTATGGATGATAGCTATAGGTTCCTGCCTACGAACCTTCCCAGGCTGTGTCTGTTATGCCTGTGCGTGGAGCTCCTGCCTGGCGGGGGAGACACTGTAGTGCATACAGTGACCTGAGGCCTGTGCTCGCTCGGTTTTCTTTTTACAGTGTTGGGAAGGGAACCTGTGGCCTTTTCATGCTCAGCAAGCACTGCCCCTGGCCCCCCCAGGCCCCCCAAATCTGCCTGCAGGTGCCGACCACTCCATCACTGCTGTGTTCATCCTGCCCCTCCCTTTGGTCCAGTCTCTTGGCCTCTATAAAGCTCTCTGCAACCTGAGCATGGCTGCCCTCCCACATCCCACACCCTCAGTCTGCAGGCACGCCCACACCTCCTACCTCACTCTGCGGCCACGCCCACACCCCCACACCTCCCTCTGTGGTGTGGATGGTCACTAACCACAGCTACTTCACCACCAGTTTCCCTGTCATCCTTGTGCGAGGAAGCAGACATGGAATGGACTGGCACACCCAGCACAGCAGAGCCCCACTCACTCACCGTAGTTCCTGCTGCGCTGCGGTGGTGTCCAGAGTGTCCTCCAGCTCTGTCTTCAGAGCTTCCAGCTCCTCGCTCAAGTCCCGTTTCTGCTTCTCAGCCTTGTTCCGCGAAGCCTTTTCAGACTCAAAGTCTTCCTGGAGTTCGGCGATTTGGGCCTGCAGCTCCCGCGCAACTTTCAGTGCATTATTCTTATGCAGCGTCTCATCATCTCCTCTGTCAAAAGACACAGGTAGAAAGGCACTCAGGATGGCTTGTGGGGGGGCCGTGTCCCCTCCCCGGCAATACCCCTTCCCTGGGGCCTGCTGCCTACAGAGGCCCCAAACTAGCACTGGAGGTCAAAGTGAGATCCGTGTTTCTCTACTTTAAAATGTCCTGTACGGTGGGTGAGACATGACAGTCAGAACACTGCTGGGGCCGGTGGGGGAGGGTTCTAGCCGGAACAAGCCCGTGGGAACCCAAGGCCTGCAACCCTCACAGCGTTAGTGTCCCCCCTTTCTTTGGCACACCACTGAGGCCACATGTGTGATGTAAGTGTTGGCAGAGCTTCCCGATGGGGACGAGTGCTTAACTGTGGCGTCTCCAGCAAGAAGCTGTTTCTAGCTGGACAGACTCAGTGACACGGGCCAGGAAAATGTGTTGTAAGATCTTTTTTTCTCTTCTCAAATGTGAGCCATTGGGCGTCTTATAGAGCTGGGATGACGATGGACTCCCCGCCCCCTCCCCCCCCCTGCTGGGGTTGTACAGGAGTGTACACTCAGACCCGAGTCTTTGTGCATGGTAGGTAAGTACTCCCTGCCAGCTGTGTCACCGCTCCAGTCCCCGCACAAGTTGTTTTTAATTAAAATATGTTATAAATTAAATTCCAAGACCACGTAGCCAGGTAGCTAAAATGATAAACTACAGAGAAGTAAGTGCTTGAATGGCTTCAATATTCCAAATGGCTTTGGACTACCAGATCATGGAATAAAAGACGAAATGGTTCCAAAATGTTTTTTCCTCCTCCAAAATTACAAAACACATGGAAACTAATATGTAACATACAGAAAGCATTTAGTGTGGTAAAGGACCTTGGCTCTTTGGTGTGACCCTCCCAGGATTGAGGTGTGACAATCATTTGTCAGTCTAAACATTGGCAATGGTTTATGAAGCCTTGGTGCTCTGACAAATAATATAACAGTGGGGCTCTCATGAGCTTCTGTCATAAGCACATCTCGTTCCCTGGGGCTCTCCTATGCTCAACATGGGCCACGACGCAGGAACATGGGCCACGACGCAGGAACATGGGCCACGACGCAGGAACGCAGGCCTGCCCGCCCCGCTGGCTCCCCGAGTGTGCTGGTCCACACCTGGCCAGCGCCCCCTGAAGCTCCTCGTCCTTCTTGGCCAGCTGGAGTTTGAGCTCATCGACCTGCGCCTGGAGCTCAGCGATCTGGTCCTGCAGGTCAGTGGTTTCCCCGTCCAGTTTCCGTTTGGCCTTTTCCAGTTCTTGTCGAGTTTTCTCCTCCTTCTTCAAGCGCTCTGTAAGGCAAGGCAGAAGCAGAGCACACAGTGGATGGATGTGGTCATCGCCTTGATGACCGAGGCAAGAGCTTGGCCACCTGAGGCCTACCAGGATATATGGGGGCCGGTGAATGAGTGTGTGGAAAGAGAAATTGGGTACTGTCCAAAGATGTCCCCCTTTTTAAAAAGTGAGTCCACACTGTTAAGAGCCAAGATGTTTGGGTGTGCCTCACACCATCACTGCGCCCACAACTGGGAGGGAGCTAACAGGGGAGGGCTACCCCGGCCTCTGCCAGACTCTAGCCCTAACCCCAAGAAGTCCAGGTGAGAGCAGACCGGGAGGCCGCAGAGGCCGTATGTCTGTTTTCCCAGTCTCTCTGCTACAAGGCTTCAGTCACGGCACAGGATGGGCACATCTGCCTCCCGGGCCCCGCTGTAGCAGAGGACCCCAGGGTAGCAGAGTAATTTAGGAAAATCAGTTTACACTGATATTCCATCTTTGATCTATATGAACGGAAACAACACACACAAGTGCATTTTCCCCCGTTGTAAAATTAAACATTAAAGAAAGCTAGTGGGCACACCCTACAGAGAGGGCCTGGGCAGACGGCACTCAGTAGCTGCTTGACCAAGGACAGGTCTACCTGCCCTTCACAGCATCTGGCCTTTCTTTTGCAGCCATCTCAATCCTGACATCACTTTTGCCAGAGTTGCTGACACTGCTGCTCTCTGGTTTCATCTCTGTCCCGTGAGGCTCTGCCATTGGTCACTGCCTTTGTGAGGTGTCCCCTGGGCACATCCGTGCAGTGTTTAGATCAAATGCCCAGAATGTCCATCAAAGGCAAGTTTAAAAAAACACCCCGAAAGAAAACCATCCTATCCATTCCACCGATCACTAAGTGATATGACTGTGAGGGTCTGTGTGAACAGTGACCCCTCATTGTAAGCAGTCACCATGCCTGTGCCCCACTGTTGACCTCTGGGCCGACACCGACCTTCTAAATCTGAGATCATCACTTCTTGCTTGTTCCTGATTTTGGCCAAGTTCTTTGCCTTTTCCTCCTCCTCAGCCAGCTGAGAGGAGCACTCAGCGATGCGCTCTTCCATCAGCTTCTTTTCCTAAGTAGAAAAAAAAAAATCTACTTCAGAAAAGACACAAGAAATCACAGCCTGGGTTTGGGATTACTCTGAACATATTTTCTGAGGTGAGAAAAAGTGGGTAGCTAGGCGCTCCCCTGTGGCTGCCTGGTGCTGCCTGGTGCTCGGAGCCCCGATACCAGATGGGCCACCAGCGGCATAGACGGGACAGGGTGGAAAAGGCTGTTAGGGACATTTGGCTAAATAGCGTCTGTCTTCAGAACTCTAGACAGGAAGGTTTACATAGGAAGTAACTGCAACTAAAACTGTCTCCAGAAATCCCTTGCCCTCTCCTGGTGCCACGCTCAGGGTATGCCAGCGCTCTTCTGGAGTCTGGCGCAGCGCCGATGGAAAAGGCCTTACTTTGATGAACTTGGAATTCTGGTCTTCCAGAAGCAGCACCTCCTCCTCCATCTTCTTCATTTTAGCCTCTGCCGTCACCTTCTCCAGCTGCAGCTTCTGCCGGGCCCCCTCCTCCTCATCCAGCTGCTCCTCCAGGTCCTGGTGAAGAAAAGCTCCCGTCAGCCTCCCAGCTGCTCCACCACACGAGCACACAGGAAAAACGTCATGCCTGCGCTGCGTTTGCAAGCAGGAGGCAGACATAGGCGCCTCCACGAGTTAAGGTATAATCTGGGTCAACCCAACATGGCAAGCTCTGCAAACACAACTGTGGGAAACCATTGGGGTGATTTGGACTAAAAAAAAAACCAAACCCCAAAACCAATGAGCTGGGGCAGCGGCAATGGCTGTCGTTCCAGCACTGAGGCGGCTGAGGCAAGGGAGATCTTGAGTTGCAGGCCAGCCTGGCATGTGTTACCACCAGGAAACTATGAGCGTGCTGCAGAAAGGCTTTGGCAATCAAGCTGTGGTCCATCCGTGAAGAGGCACAACATGGAATTCATGCCGCACAGTAACGATGAGCAGCAGAGGAGACAGGAGGGACGACGGCCTGCACCAAACACCCGTCTAGCTCGGGTGCACCTGCGACCTCAAGCGTGTCACAAGCCCGAGTGGAACTCTGAGTGCATCCATGTTTTCACTCTAACATGCTGATCTATTCACAGTCTATATTAGCAGATGATAATTAACGTGTTAACAGTAGGCATGGTTGCACACATTAATTAACCCAAGAGTAACTGTGCTTAAAGGTTCTACTTATGGTAAATTTCTGCATGAATCTTGTGAGGTTGAAGGTGACCTCCATTACAAAAGCTCCAAGCATCTCTTCAAGGGCACAGTGAACATCCACACACCCTGAAGTGTGCATAACAAGAATCACCTCAGGGCCTGCCTCCTGCATTGGGACTCCCACCTTCTTCCTTTTTCTTTGGCTTATCCTAAAGCAAATCCCAAGCATGCTATTTCATCTGAAAACCCTTCAGGCTACATCTCTTTAAAAAAAAAAAAAAAAGCCCTTTAACAAATTTGTTTGCTTGAGTCTGAGTCCATGAACCTCATGGGCTGTGACTGGCGGCCTTGTAGGTCTCCTCGGATCTCTGGGTTGCTGACTTCTCCCTACATCCCGGCCGTCTCCCCACTGCCTAGCTTTTGCTAACTACATTCGTGCACTGCACGCTCATAAGGTGGCAAAACACAGCAATATGCTCAGTGTAATTTCAGTGAATAAGTGAGTCTGTATGCAGTTTCAAACAAGTCATGGAAAACGATGGGCGTAGGAAGGGGCGAGGGGCAGAGGACCTACGTGCCCGACACTTTCTATCAGTCAAATTAATGCTAACACCAAGAAACTCATCTTCAAAACCACATATGAAGACAGCTCTAGTTAGAGCAAAGCCAGACGATGCAAGGGATTCAAATGGGGCTCCCCAGCCATGTAGTCAATTTGGAATCTCTGACATCCCACAAGAGAAAAAAAGCACACCACCTAGTAATATCATAGTGCCATAAGTAATTTTAGATTGTACATGAATGAATTCAGGTCACAAGATAATAAATTAAAACAATGTCACATAAGCTCACGTTTATAGCTCAGGTTAAGAGCATGGGCCGCTCTTCCAGAGGACCCGAGTTCCATTCTCAGCAGCCACACTGTGGCTCACAACTATACTAGTATCTGGTGCCCTCCTTCTGGCATGCAGGTGTACGTGCAGGCAGAACACTGTGTACATAGTAAACAAACAAACAAACCTTTAAGCTTATGTTTATCTAGGAGAATATGGACCTCACATCATGAAAAAAACACAGCAGGAAGCTAACTGCTGGCACAGGGACATATTTGTGTTTTAAATAAAGAAACATCAATGTTTAAAGAAATGCAAGCATTTCATATGAAGTGGTTAAAATCTAGTATAAAAATATAGGGAGAAAGTCAGTAACATGGCTGCGTGGGTGAAGGTGCTGGTGCCCAGGCCTGATTAGTCCTGGACCACACAGCAGAGGGAGACTCGGCTCCTGCAAACTGTGCTCTAACCACAGAAGTGCGAGTGTGAGCACACGCACACACACACACGCGCATGATATATGCATATATATGTATACACACACATATACATACATATGTGTGTGCAGATATATATGCCACAAGGCTGGTGAGATGGCTCCACAGACACTAATTCATATGTAAAAGAATGCTTAGGTACATGTAGTTCTGATTGGATACACTATTTATTGAAATAAGCACATTTTAACTCACATCTGAACAGAACTGCTAAGGCCTGACAATACCGTATTTGTGAATATTGATTTATCTTTTACATTAGACCTCAGCTTAGGATTGCTAGGGAGCCAATCTCTGTACAGCTTTTGGGATACTCTCACAGAATACTTAAAACTGTCTGATGAATGGAAGTGTCTGGCTGACTTAGTATAGGAGGGCTGAGGACACAATATGGTGCCAGTGGTCGCTTTGACAAACATTGGTTGTGCTTTGCCAAGACGAGCTGTGTGGTAGGAATGTTAAGGGAGAAACGTTCCCACAGGAAGGTTTGGTGCAGGCCCAGGAAGCAGCGGTGGTGCAGGCAGGAGAAGGGAGATGCCCGTGTGCGAGGGAGCAGGCGTGACACCCAGGGTCTCGGCATTCACCAGGTACAGAGTGCTCTGTGACTAGAGCTTATACTTTAAGGTACCGGGACGGGCTGATGCTCTCGCCCAGCACTGCACACTGTTCATGAGCCAGTCAGGAGACGCCCATGACATCACTGTGACGACGTAAAGAACGGGCTAAGCTCCATGGAGCGCTCCAGAGCCTGGGCGGCTTCTGACTGTCTCTCCACATTGTAAGACGCTACTACTGGAACACAAAGGATTCCTACTTAAAATAATAAACCTACATTTGCAGAAAACTTGTTCAATCTGTGGTTCAAATGAACAATCGATCGGTACACATGACCTATTCTCAGGAGACACGGGATTCCACATGCTTAACAGACCCGAACTTAAGAGCCGCGCCAGGCACCTGAATGTGTGCTTGCATTTTCTTCTTCTCGCTCTGGAGGAGCTGGTTCCTCTCCTCCTCCTCCTCCACCCTGGACTCCAGGTCATGGAGGATCTCCTCCAGCTCCTGCTTCTTGGCGGCGAGTCGCGCCCTCATCTCCTCCGCCTCGGCGAAGAGCTCGGTCTCGGCTTGTAGTTGCTCTGCAAGGATGTTCTTCTCCTCCAGCAGCTGAAAGCAAGCACAGGGCCCAGGGCGTGACTCCCGTGTGCACCCCAGACTGTCCTGTTCCACACACCCCTGTTCCACACACCACAGGGCCCAGAGCCGCCGTGACTCCCAGAGCGCACGCACCAGAGAGACCGACCAGGTTCAGCAGTCAGTGCCTGCTGCCTCAGCCACAGCAGGCTAAGAACACCAAACACACAGGCAGGAGCTCTGTGTTCAGGCCAGCCAAGGGTACACAGACAGACCCTGCCTCAAAACAAACAGCCTATCTGGTAAAAATATCAAGTATGCTTTGGGTGTGTGTGTGCATATGCATAAACTATATGAAAATATTTTTATTTTCTATTGTCCTAATTTATCTTGAATAAGAAATACAAAGGTCTCACCACTTGGATAATTACAGTTTGTCCGTGAAGCTAGGAAGGACTGACAAATAGGACAGGGGACATTAAAGTGTTAGAGGGTTCCAGGGGCAGTGCCTCACACCTATAATCCCAGCACTTGGGAGGCTGAAGCAGGGGGATTGCCATGAGTTTGAGGCTAGCCTGGGCTACAAAGTGGGACTCTACCAAAATAAAAAACCAAAAACCAACCAAACAAAAACCCAAATCAAATCAAAACACTAAAACAAGCAAACAAAAATCCCCAACAGAGTTCTTGGGAACTACTAATGCCTCTTGCACAGCAAGTGACATTCTTGGCCTTCAACACTGGTGCTGTTCCTGTCAGAGCTTTTCCAAGTTCCCGCAGAGGGGCCCTGCTCAGCCATGCTGCCTTTACTTTTCTCTTTCCTCACAAGCAGACATGAGCACACAGCAATCGGAGTCCCATCCTACACAGGGCCAGACACAAGTGTCACAGCACCATGACCTGCTTAGTACCCAGAGCCTGAGACGAGAGAGGGGTGGGAGTTGAGGCTGATTTGAACTTACATCAATCTAAGTCATAAGGCCGAATGTTGCTGTAACTTTAGAAAGTGAGTGAAAAACCTGCCCTAACAGGATGATGTGGTAGGCGCAGCCGGACACGAAGTCAGGGCACTGTGGGGTGCGGAGTGGGCGCACATACCTGCTGGTGCTTCCTCTCCATCTCCTCAAGCTCCCCTTCCACTTTCGTCTGCTTCTCTTTCACTTTCAGCAGCTCCTCATCTTTTGCCTGGAGCTCTTCCTCCTGGCGGGTCACTTGGAGGAGAGGCTTCACCTAGGACAAGGTAAACAGATCATCAGACAGCTCAGCCCCACCCCTGTGATCGGAGGCCCCCACACAGAGAGGCGTTAGGACCACCTGTACCAGCCCACCTTCGTGAAGACGCGCCACCACTGCCAGTGCCGCAGCTTTAGGTACGCCGCACAGTTCCGCTGCAAGACCCTCAAGGCACTCAGCTGCTGCTGCTTCTTGGCAAAGGCCCTGCAGGACAGTAAGGAGAGCACTGCTCAAGACAAAGGCCCTGCAGGACAGTGAGGGGCACTACTTATAGCTGCTCAAGGCAAAGGCCCTGCAGGACAGTGAGGAGCGCGCTG
>OU015755.1:97528931-97544810 GCA_907169655.1 Acomys percivali | reverse complement strand
AGGAGCGCGCTGCTCATAGCTGCTCAAGGCAAAGGCCCTGCAGGACAATGAGGAGCGCGCTGCTCATAGCTGCTCAGGGGAAGCCGGCCTCAAGGCAAACGTCCCTCAGGGACGGCTCCCCCAGGGCCTTGGAGAAGCAGAGCTCCAACCCTGTGGTTTCCTTTTGGGATGTGCATCTGGCTCCTCCACATGCCGATTCCATGGGAATGCATGGCCCACAAGGACAGAGCCTGCCCGTCTCGCGCCCACTTGCATCAATGGGTACAAACACAATGCCCAGCCCAAGACCATGCATCAGAGATGCTGGGTTCATGCAGCCACTTACTTCCTGGCTAGGTAGCCTCTGCATACAGCTTGGAAAAAGATGATGATATCGGTGATTTTTAAATCTCTTTCTTCTTCTAAGTGCGCCAAAACTCCAGCTCGAAAAAATATCTTGCTCTGTCCAATTCTGTACAGGTTTGGGTCCAGTTCTAAAGCCCGGATCTGAGAGAGGAGGAGACTGTTTACTTTTGCTATAGGAAAGTCGTCGTCATCATCATCACCATCAAGATGTGGTGGTGCACGTCTTTAACCCCAGCACTTGGGAGGCAGAGGCAGGCCGATCTCCAGGACACACAATAGAGACCCTCTCATAAAAAACCAAAACAACAAAAAAAGAAATCTTACCATTCGCTCGCAGGCCTGTTTGCCATCCATGAAGCCTTTAGGAATAGCATTGGGAGTTAGGATCTCATATCTGGAGAAAGAAAAAGGTAGAAATACTGATTGGCAGTACACAAAATGAGAGCAGAGCAGGTGATACCCCAGGCCGTTTGCAGGTCCAGTTCCTACTTAGAAGTGGAAGGGAAACAAGGTGAATTCTCTCAGATCAAAACATAGGCTTAGGTGTCCGGCAGAGAAGAATCAAATATTGAAAACCTTCATTTTCGTTCATTTCCCACAAATGCCCACATCTTTAAGATAAGAGGATTTGGCACTTTGTACTTTCAACTCTTCAGTTCGTAAGCATTTATCAGACACTAGAAAAGCCTATAAAAGCAATGTCTATAGGCTTCTATTTAGAACTCCAGAGGATAACAGACAGGGCGGCCGTCAGCAGGCGCCGTCAGCAGGGTGTGTCTATACCACGGAGCTGTCAGAAGACCCTGCAGCAGGAAAGCGGCCATTGTAACCCGGTATCCAGGGTGCCGTTATGCTGCCTTTTTCCAGCAGTAGAAAGTGACTCGCCGCTAGACAGTGGGCTCCTAACAGTGGCTTTCCTGACGACACCCAGGACTCAACAGCTTCCTGAGTTGACTCTTCTGAGACACGGAGGGTGAGGAATAGCTGAAGCCGTGAGGGACCCTTTTTTGACCCGGAAGCCCCTAATTATTTTATGGATCAACAGTGGAAGTATTTTGAAAACTGCTTTCCAGAAGAAAAAGGGAGAAAAGCAACTGAGTTAGCAGCTTTAGAGAGAAACATTCAATAAAGCATTTCACAGTGTGCCCCAGCGGTCTACTGTGTGCCCATCAAGCTCAGCTCCTTTGCTTTTATTTTAATTGTTTTCTAATCTATTACTTTATCTATTCTTGTTAAAGATCTGTCATTGTACACAGACCCAGACCCACACAGAAAATTTATACTCACATGGATTCATTTACTAAAAAACAGATGGAAACATCCTAAAATATTTTCAGGAATCCTTACTGGAGGATTAAATTTTTTAATTTGTATTTTAACATACACTACTCATCTATTATTAAAATACATGTTTAAAAAATATATTAAGCCTGGTGGTTGTGATGCATGCCTGTAATCCCAGCACTCAGGAGGCAGAGGCAGGCAGATCTCTGTGAGTTTGAGGCCAGCCTGGTCTACAGAGTGAGTTCCAGGACAGCCAGGGCTACGCAGTGAAAGCCTGTCTCAAAAAAACCAATATATATAAAAAGCAAGAGACTTAGGCTTGCCGCTGCGTGGCTCACTGCATGGCTAACTTCTGCCCTTCAGCCCTTGGAAGAAGATGCTTTTTTGTACAGCAGGAGAATCAGCATCTCCCTCGGCAGGGAGCAAAGGAAAACCTTTCTCATCATACCAGCATTTTCATTCCTGCCAAGGTAAGCCTGGACGCACAGACAAAACAGGTACAAGTCAGCAATACCTCTGTCTGAACTCCTGGAAAACGATGCGGTTGGGGAAGCCCTGGCGACAGATCCTGATCCCTTCCAGGACACCATTACAGCGGAGCTGATCCAGCACGAGGTGTGGGTCCAGTTTTCCGGCCTGGTCGAGCAAACAACAGTTTTCTAGTTTAACCACGGTAGCCTGGCCCCGGCAACTGAGAACACGCATGCGCTCTGCCTCGCACATACCCACCCGCTTCTCGTGATTTGGAATGATGCAGCGAACGAAGTTGGGGTTGGTGTTTCGGAGGGTTGCCATCAGCTTGGTGAGGGACTCTTTGTAGAGCTGCCCCACGGTCCGGAACATGCCCTTCTTGGTTTTGTACGCAGAGCCAAAAGCTGTCTCAGTCATACCAGTGACTTGATCCAGACCTACAATGCGGTCCACTGGGGAGAGGAGAGGAGACGGCTGTGACCCAAACGCGGCTAAGGGGGCGCGAGAGACAGTGACAATCCAGCAGCGCAAGCTTGTGAACGGATGGTGAGAGGTGCCGTCTAGGAAAGGCGGTCAGCACATTCCGACAGTGCACAAGCTGAGGCGCTAACAGCCACACACGGATACGGCAGGATTTTGCAGTGCCCCACACAAGTCCCGCCTGCCACACTGGGGCGGGTGCCTTGCCCTGCCCAGGGGACCTACTGTCTGCTAAGTGTGCCTATGAGATCCGCCATTACTGGGCAAATAAATGGAAGGATCTCTGGCTGGCATTATTGATACAAACTGATGCGGGGGAGTCTTCCAGGAGGTAAGTGTGTGGACAACTCCACTCAGGGCAGGGGGAACCGGAGCTATGCTGAGTCAGCACACTCATAAGAAAGCCATCTATCTGTGCCTGAGGAGCAACACGCAAGTATGACATCACTTCAATTTTGAGCAATGTGAGTGTCAGCCGTCTCCTCAAAGAGCAAGTAACGCAAAAGCACAAAATGGGACAGAGACGCCTGCAAGCCACTGAGTGAACCTCCTCCGACACCCCAAACCAGAGAGCAGATGGTGTTTATACAACAGACCCTAATGAGGAGACTGGAAAAGTGCACCAGCCACTAGCATGTCTGCTGCATAAGATGCCATGTGCTTTCCTGAAACACTGGAAAAGAAATCAGAGCATGAACCGACTTGTCGTCATTGATACTCTGTTTCTCTGTGGGGGTCTGACCCTGGGTGGGGCTCAGTGTGCAAGATCACAGCCGACTCCCGACTCCCAGGGAGCTTTCTACAGAAGAGGAGCTCCTGGTCCAGGGGTAAAAAGTGCCCTCGAGGTGGGTCTGGCATGAAGCTGGGGGATGCATGAGGAGGAGCTGTGTGGCTCCCACGCCCATACACATAAGCAGCTCCCTGGAAGCCACCAACTCCCTGTGCTTGTGCTCTGGCATCATGGTCACTTGCAGTAGAGGCGAGTGGCAGCCACCCCCTACTTCCCGTCCTGCGCATGATGAGCCTCCTCCAACTTCGTGTCACTCCACTTCTGCATCACCAGAGCCCTGCTTCTCTCTAGAGTTCACGTTTGCCACTTGTCACCTCCATCTACAATCCTCCCAGTGCTCGGCCGGTGGCTTCCAGCCCACTTCTGCCTGTCCTAGCCAGTACTGCCCTGGCAGTAACTGCCCCGCACGGCAGTGGATGCTGCCCCGTTCCTCTCCAGCGCACCCTTTTCCTCCTCCAGCACTCTCCTCTCCCGCCGCCCCTGTCTATCACGTGCTCTCTAGGGACCTAAACTCATGTGAGATCCTTCTAGCATGTGGCCAGACGTGAGCACAGATGGCAGCCCTCTTTTCTCCAGCCATGCTCTCAACCAAGTGACTTCATCTATGAGTTTAAACTACATATGCCCGGCTACTGAGCACTCAGTCACCAGGTCCATGCAACTCTCCCCATCCGATGTCAGGGTACCTCTGTCCTCTACAAGCTCCTATGAAGTGCCTATCATGTATAATATTGTATAATATTGCATCTGCTCTCATGCAGAATTGTAACACCTGCTAGTAACATTCCTAATGCATGCATTAATGAAAGAACAAAGTACATTTTTAAATATATTTAAATCAAAGTGGGAAATTTAGTGAGAGAAAACTGCACGATGCTGAGAGATAGATGCGGTTAAGAGATCTCCTTCTCTGGTCATTGCTGTTTAATATGTTAAGACTAAGGATGAGACAACAGGGAGACAAACGCAGGGAGTGCGGAGGAGGCACCGTGCGCAGACACCACAAAGGCAGAGAGGTCGGAATTCCCGAGCCGTATCCAGAGCAGACAGCTAAGAGGAGTCATATTCTCATGGCGGGATCTGCTGTGTCTGCATCACTAACTCAATATGACACGGAGACGCGCCAAGGACAGTTCCCAGGCGAGCGGCTGCTGGCTGAGATCACGGCAGGATGGGAGGGAAGTGGGCTTGTGGCAGGGTAGAAAGGGCCTCAGTTCTGTACGTGAGATGCCTGTGAGCCTCTGAAGACGGGACACCAAGGGCAGGCTGAGTGCTGCAGCCTGCTACTGTGAGAGGGAAGTTGGAACAAAGGTAAACTGTCAGCCAGGTATTCAAGTAACGGGACTGGTAAGCTGGCCGGGGAAACAGATGAGCACCCAGGACCACTCTCCAGGTGGAAAAGGGAGAAAGAGGACATGGCCAGGAGGACGGGGACAGACAGGGACAACACTGGTACACTCCTTATCCCCATCTGTCCCAAGGTGAGCACTGCTCACTCCAGTGCAGGCCAGAGCATGTGCTGGGCACCTACTAGCTATTTAATAAACAGCTGCTGGGGGAACACACTTTGCCCAAAGAACAAATTATCACTACCATAAAAGAGGTGGCACTACGAGTACTTTCCAGGGATCCGATCCCGTTAGCTTTGCGGTGGGCTAGTGGTGGGGAGCTTCTTTAACTATGCACGCTGTGGGGGTCCAGGGCAGTGCCAATAATCAAAAGCTCCACCACTATCAGCCTCCTTTCAAACCCAATAGTTCTGATTACTCTTTAAAATTATTCAGGTTTACCAAAACTTAATGCTCGAGACTTTCGGGCTATTTTTTTTTACCAACTCAGGGTTGGGTCCCACCACCGAGTTCTCTATTGTCTTGTGCGCAACAGAGAAACACCCCAGGAAAGCCATTTAGAGGGCCGGAGCACACACTAAATGTATGATTTCATTTCAAAAACACGACTCAGATAAATGTCTATCTTAGAAGGGTCTTTTCTTATGGGAATGATGAGAACAGAAACAGAAAGGCAGAAAATTCAGACAAAGAGCTCCACAAGCTACTGCGAGTGGCACCAGCCCTTTGCCAGGCTTTGCCAGGGCTGGAGGTGGGCACCTGGGTCCAGTGTGTCGCTCCCTAGAACGTTACAAACAGTTTAAGGGTTTTGCACTACAACTTACTGCCCTATAAAATTTGAACAGTCAGAAATTAGGGGGGGGGCGTTTATATTCACAATTACAAAAAAATCTCTATCGCACCATAGAACTGCTATCACCAGTTTTTTATAAAAGGTGACGTGGTCTAGAGCCAGTGTTCTTAACTGGGCTGTCCTGTGGAGGGCAACCTAAGGGGCAAGGCGGAACAACATGTTTTCAAAGTCATTGTTCCAATCTGGCAAAAATATTAGTGCTTCCTACACTTCGTGAAGTATTTGAGATTCACTGTAGCTCATAAATGACAAAAGAGGAAATCTGTTCACTGCCCCTTGTAAGCCAGGCAGGGGTAGCTAAGGATAGATCCTATCCTTTCCTGGCATGAGCCTCCAGGAGGCAGGCAGCCTCAGGGTCCCTGCAGAACCTTCAGCAACAGAAGACTTAACTGCCGTGAGATCCCAGAAACAACACCAAACACCACATCTTAGGGCATCTCCACAGCAATTACAGATTCACAGCCAGTGTCTGATTGGTGGTTAGAGCCAATCTGTTACAATCATTTTAGCAGAGCTAGAAATTTTTGGGAAAATTTCAGGAAGGAAAGATATTAAAAAGATCACGTGACGTAAGGAGACAGCAATCTTTCTCACCCTCAGCACTAAGTGAGAGAACCGATGGGAAATGCCTCTCCCTGTCTTCTCAGCAGCTGTGGAAGCCGCTCTTCTCACTTTGGCTACGTTCACAGGCCTCTTCCTGTCAGGGAGTGGCCAGGATTCATGCTGACACCGGTGCTGACTTGCCTATCAGCTGACCCTGGGGACAGTATGAATTAATGTGGACTTGATCTTAAAAAAACCCAAAAACAAAAAGCAAAAAAGGCCAAGAAAATAGACAGTTCATAATTAAAGCAGCTGCAGCCACAGCAACTACACACCCCTGAACATCAAGAGCTAGGGTGTGATGGGTGTGGTGGGTGTGGTGGTGGCACACACCTTTAGTCCCAGAATTTGGGAGGCAGAATTCTGAGTTCAAGGCCAACCTGGTCTACACAGTGAATCTGAGATAGCCAGGGCTATGTAGAGACTGTCACAAACATACACAAAACAAAACCCCAAACCAAAACTAACCCCCGCAAAACCAAAGCCCAACCCAAAACCCCAACCAACAAAAACCACTTGGCTGTGTCCCACTCTCCCACTGACCCTGACAGCCAAGTGTCCTTGTTAAGTGTCAGTCAGGCCAGACCAAGTACCTAACTGATATTCCTCCATGAGCTTTCAACTGGGGACAGAACTCAAGCTAAGCATTTTAAGCAATATGTTGCAACAGTAGCAACAGTGCCCATTCCCTGAAAATAATGAGATTTAACTAAGTACACAGACTTGGGACAGACCCAAACCCAAACCCCAAGATGGCACTTAGACCAGCCACTGCGGGTGCTGGATAGATGCGCACTGCGCGGCATCCCTCGGCTTGCTAAGCAGGCCTCCGTTCACTGTGCCGCACAGGCTGGCCCTGAGAGCCTGCTGCCCCAGCCTGCTGGCTGCTGGGGTCACAGCAGCCCCACTAGAGCTCTTCTGATGCCTTACTGAAAAAGGACAGGAAAGAGACCGCTTTTGCAGTCAGAAAATCCTCACTGTCGTGTTTTAAATGTGGCTAAAGCTTTTCCCCTAAATTAATGCATGTCTGACTCTCAGTTGAGTTAATAGCTGCTACCATATCTCAAGACTTTCTCTGCAGGACCGAAGGTCGTGGGGAAATCCTTGCGTGGCACTTCCCACATTTTCTGTTTTTATTTTTTTTCCCCTCTCCTGGTACCTTTTTAGATCTGACAGTTGCAATCTAACACGTGTGGCTCAAAAGCTAAATGGTACTGTATGTGGAGGTCACGTCTGGATCAATCAGTGCCAAAGCAGATTAGAATCCAACTTGGTTTGGGTCAGGTCCCTGCCATCGTGGACTCTGAGGAACTCTTTGCTCACTCAGTGTGCCTTCAGAAATCTGGACTTCCACAATACGTGCAGGGAGACTGTTCCTCGGGGCCACCGTGGAGGCTGCGGCCGCAGGGCCTCCATGCTCTCTCGGGGCCACAGCAGAGGCTGCGGCTGCAGGGGCTCCATGCTTGCTGTAGGCACACCTAGCCCTTCCTTCTTCCCGTGTGCTCTATGGTGATTTTTGTTATCTCTCTGCCCAAGTCTCATTTTTTATACTCAAAGCTTGAAAACTTATTTCCCCAAGACTTTGACTACATTTGTTGTTTTGCTTTTGAGGCAGGGGTCTACGTAGCCCTGGCCACAAACACACTTGGAAGCTCCGCGCTGGCTGGCAGGACTCCCAGCCGTTCCTTACAGGTACCCACGCTCTGTCGCCTAGACTCTGTATCACTGTCTCTACGGAGAGCACTGGAAATACAGCCGCTCACATTTTCACCTCCACACCTCTCACCCTGGGTCTCTTAGACCCATAAGCAGGCTTTGAGGAAAGACCTTGCTGTAGAATATTCATAAATTCAAAGACTATATATACCCATGGTGGGTGGCTGGGTGGGTTCTGAGAGAACAGAGTTTGATGCCTTTGCCACTTCAGTTAAGGAATTCAACCAGAAGCCACTTCACAGCACAGGAAGGACAGAGGCAGGGACAGGGTTAGTGCTATGGCTGAGATGAAGTCAGCGGAGAGGGCCTCTGTGCTGGATTCTGCCAGTACAAATGCCTGGTGAGGGCGCAGAGGAGCACAGTGGCCACGTGTGGACACTGGTGTGTAGGATTGGGACTCACTCCAGCAACGTCCTCCTCCCCTGTGCCAGGTGCTGGGGAGATGAGAGGCCGGCCAGCAGGCCCCAACTCTTCCTTCAGAGACCTCCTGAGAGGGCATTTTGCTTGGAGGCTATCCTAAACACTAATTGCTGATTTTTTTGTTGTTTTGAGATCAGGTCTCACTGTACAGCCCATGTTGACCTCAAATTTGTGATCTTTCTGCCTTATCCTTTTTCCCAAAATGCCAGCCTTTGACAGAGCACAAGCATAAGACCATACACATCCAAAAAACTGATTTAGCTCGCCTCTCTCGGCATCCTCACTGCTCCCCAAAGCAAAGAGAACCGAGCTACAGGTTTCCTCTTTCCGAGTTCTGAGGCGTTCTCTCTCTGTGGGCTGAGCTGTGTCTGACAGTGTCTGGTCGTCCCTCCTGCTGCACCTTGCACAGCTGGCTTTCTCCCTGCACGTCAGCTAGGCCCGAGGGCGGGAGCCTCGACGGGGGAAAGCAGCACACACAGCCCTGCAACATTCTCAGAGGTAACTTCTGAGATGGGTTCAGATTTCAGCATTCTCACATTTTAAAAAGATGAAACTGACTTTACCTTCAAGTATTGCTACTTGACAATTTCATCCAAAACAAAAACTACAATTGGAGGGCTAGGTGGGTTTCATGTTATATAGGGCTTTGGGGAGCCCTCCGGTCATGGCTGCGGTATATCTGAAAATAAGGCTAAGTACACAGAGTACAGATCTAAACATTTGGGGGTCAGTTTCAAGAGCAAAGTATAAATTCTAAGGCCATTCATTACACTGTGCCTCTAGTTCAAAGGAAAAAGCCAATAGCCAGGTAACACCAAGTCCAAGGGGCAATGGTGACAATAATCCTGGGGTAAACACAAATATTTGTTCACAAAATGTAGTAGTTTTAAAGAGAGAAACTTCCTTCTTAGAATTCCTTAGGAGCGGTTCGGGGATAGAAGAAGAGACTTCCTTTAGCAGATCAGTTCCTAACAGCTAGCTCTCTTGGAGGAGTGTGTATCAATGGCACAACTGGAAAAGGTAGTGGCATACCTTTTAATATGCAATGCTGTAAGTGCTATGCATAAAATAAGAAGCGATGTGTAGGCAGCAGCGACTCAATTGTTTATGCACTCAAACGGTTGCCTTGAAGTATAATAAAACGGAGCATGAAATGGGACGTTCATGCAGGCCTGTGAGCAAAACACACACAAACCCCCAGGCCAGCCCGCCTCCCAGGCCGCCCTGCCAGCCCCCACCCCCACCGCCTTCTCCTGTGGCCTTAAGACCCTTGTGTGTGGAGGCCCTGCAGGCTGTATACATTCACCTGGCGGCTCATGAAGACCAGATACACTGTCATAGAAAGAAGCTCTCTGAATATTCTGAATCTCTAAAGCAGAGAGACAGTGAGAACAGGACAGAAGAGCAGATACACAGACACGTCGTTAGTGTGGACACATTTGACATCACAGGTAACCTCTGAAATGGCCACCCAAGTAGCTGTTCCCGGGGGAAGCCTATGCAAAAATTACTGTTTCAAGAATCTGTGCATTTGGATAAAGTTCTTTATATAATAAATTTAAGCTGACTCAAAAGAGCAAACTTCCCAGCACCAGGTGTGAGCATCATGCTGTACTTGTGGTATTTAAGAGTAACGAGGTACTTACTAATTAATCTGTCTTGCAGTTAGCAAATCAGGGCAAGACTGCGGTTGCATTAGAGTGCTGAGATAAATGCAAAGTCAGTGGCTGTTACTGTCAAAATTTCCAGTACAGATTTTGGAAACATAATTTATTTCAAATACAAATTTCTAAAAGGTTGGTTAACTACTCCAGTTCGGCTGTAGCAAATGTTAAAGTAATTTTAAAGCTCTGATCATGCCATTACTAAGGGGCACATGTACACAACAATGCAATCTTAATTGTTACCGCTCATATGCATACAGGGAATCAGGGGAGGGCATGAATTCCAGTGCAGCCAGTAGACAGATCCCCACAACAGCTTTGGGTAAGAGCAGGGCACAGGGCACTATGAATCTCTAGGGCAGGGCTGCCGTCAAGACCTCTGTTGCTCTTGGTTTGGCCTTGAGAAACTGTGTGAAACTCACAAACTGGATTTCAGTACAAAGTGATTTCAATTCAAGGAAGACTCCGCCCACCTTCTTAGGCGAATTGCCAGCAAGCACTGTACATTCTCCATCTGTGGGCAGCTCAGCGGTTTCTGCTCTCGCATTTCAGTGGCACAAAAAGGAAATACCTATGTTTCACCAGGATCATTTTTTTTCCCTAAGGAAAAGTTCCTCTTAGCCCATCTTGAGATTTCTACATCTTGAGAGACAGTGATGAGTCTCCACTCTGGCTCCATCATCTAACTTCCTGTCATTGCCTGTGTGTGAGACCCACAGTCCTCAGGCCTGGCACTGCCCCTCCACCTGCACTCTGCTCTACAGTGGCCTCTGAGATCTCCTGCCACTCAGATTTGGCCAGATGTCCACCCACACTGCTGGCAAACAGGACTTCCTGCTAGCGATGACACTGTCAAGAGGGCAGACACTATCAGAGTGAAACCAAACGTGGGGTAGGTAGGACTTTCTCACTCCACTCTGACCTGAGTGGCCACTGCGCCCAGGCCACAGCTCTGTAGCAGGGCAAACAGTGCAGCCTGTAAGGTCAGAGCAGGAGACTAAATACGGACAGCCAGGGTTGAAAGGATGTGTTGAGGCTTTGAAAATTGTTAAGTGGCACTCACAAAGATGCAGGCAAAGACTCTCCACATGTGGTCCCAGCTATAAGACCCCCATCGGTGTCCCCTCGCAGGCACCATGCCCGCCACCTTCCCCAATCTGTGATTCTAAAACCTGATCCTCACCAGTATCTGTGACTAAGGAAGGATGGAAGGAGGCAGCTCAGGGAGCTGGAAAAAAAGATGAAGGCAAGCCCGGTTTGCCCAGGCTCCTCCCTGCACAACAAGCTTGGTGGGGGCAGGGGCCTGCCTTCCATGCTTACACATCATCTGTCAGGTGGAAACGCCAGTGTGGCTGTGTATACAGGATAAGCATTGAGCCAGGGTTTTACATGACAATTTGGGCAAGGAAAAGACAGGCGATCACAGGGCCTGGTCCACGCTATAGATGTGTGTGAGCCCCGCACGCTGAATTTCTCTAAGTTGTTAGCTCTGAAGCCACTGTAGGCTTTCTCTGCTCTTTCCCCTCTGCACTCCTTCCTGGCCCACTCTTACCCATCACCTCCTGCCTCCATCACTTCCAGGGGTTTCACAGAGTCCACCCAGGAAACAAGCCACTTTATTTGCATTAGATTGAACCACCTGTCAAGGAGCTCTTGTCTAAGCAATTCCTCCACCTGGCTTGGGCACTAGGCTTGAACCTGGCCCCACACCAGCCTCACTTCCTGCTTTCTGACCCTTTCTGCCCCAGCCCTATTATCTAGACAGAATGGGCAGATTCCTGACAGACAGCACCACATGCCACTCCCTCTGAGACCGTCCACATCCATCCACGCCGCCAACTCTCCAGCGCCGGCCTTTCTAGCCGCAGGGTCCTCGGATGACCCGAGCCCAGTCCTTTCTCTTACTTCATGTTTAGTTTCTCAGATTCCATGAACATAAGACTTAACATCACAGCGCAGAACAGCCCCGCTCTGAAACTGCGGACGAGGGAGGCCCAGAGCCTTTGCTGCTGCGTGTTCAGACAGCACCTTGACTGACTGATCCCTGTAAGGGACAGTGTCCAGTGGGCAGTCTCCTATAATTGTAGGCCCATGTCTTCCCAGGACACAGGCGTGCATGTGAGTGGTGCCCCGACCCCTACATGCTCCCTCACACCCCGCCGCCCCCTTTGTCTTGATTGTCCCAAATTGTTTCTGTCCCCCGTGTTTCTTTCTCTCTACCTCTGAGAAGATGGCTAGACTAACTCCCTGGGGTGTTAACAGGAGAGCAGACATGAGCTGGCTACTGTAACGGGTGGCGGCGGCCCAAGGCACAGCAAAGAGGAGGGACGTAGCAGGGATGAGGGCCGGCAGAGAGTGAGCTAGGAGCTCTAGGAGATGTGCCCACACTAAGGATAAAGACAAGCATTTTGTATGCTCATAAAACCTAACCTGTGGAAAATGTCACCCAAAATCAGAAATCACTTGAGGGTCACACACACAAAAGAACTACAGAGAAAATCAGAGGCGGCCGGTCTGTCTGTAAGGCACTAAGGAGTCTACAGCTGGTTACTGTGTGCACGCACATGTGCATGATGGAAGATGCAGCTTGTTAGACCAGTGTATCCCACTAGGAAAAGGCACTATACACACCTGTGCACATCTTCTAGAGCTGGCTGTGCCTGTGCCTTTATGTCATAACCTCAACTGTCCCTGGGGAGCCCGGGGGACCCTGTAGCTTTCTGTGGCTCTGAATGCTGTCTGTTTCCATAGTCCGCACAGCGTCTCACTAAGGGGGCAAATGACTTGTATTTCTTTCCTAATCCGGCACTCCTAAAATGGGTGGCTTCTGACACAATGGCAGCCCTGCTCTAGGGAAAGATGTAAAGTAATAAAAACCATATGGATAGATACAAACACAAGCATACGTGAGAGAACCGTAAATAAACCTTAATGACAGGAGAGTCAGCCACGCTTAAAGACAAGCACAAGCTCATCTCACCGTCCTTCCAAAGCTCGGCCACGAATCTGTCTGACGACTGGTGCAGCAGGGTGGCCACGTTGTCATTCAGAGGGTCCATGTTCTTCATCAGCCACTCGTCTGCCTTGTAGTCCACCTGCGCACACCAACGCCAAGTGGGAGGACACAAGCAACACACGACAATCACCTTCCTCAGTCTTAACCAGAGACTTTCACTGAACAATCCCCACCCCGCACTGTCTCAGTGGCCAGGTATCTGTAATAATGTACTTAAACCTTATACACCACGAAATGTGGCAAATCCACAAACAGTGGATCTGTTTCTTTCCTCCTCCTTCCTTCCTAATGATAGAGTCTTGCTGCATAGTGGTGCACACCTGTAATCCCAGCACTCGGGAGGCAGAGGCAGGCGGATCTCTGTGAGTTCGAGGCCAGCCAGGGCTACACAGAGGAACCCTGTCTGAGGGTTGGGGAGTGCAGGGAAAAACAAACAAAACAGACAGGGTGGGTCTCTTGCAACCTGGCCTTGAGTTTCTGATATTCCTGACTCCAAGGACCAGGGTTACAAGTGTGTATGTCCAACCAAATTTATTTCCTCTTCTTTTTGAGGCAAGGTCTCACCATGGTCCTGGCAGGTCTGGAACTCACTGTGTAGACCTAGCTGGCTGTGTAGACCTAGCTGGCTTTGAACTCAGAGATCTGCCTGCCTCTGCCTCCTGAGTGCTGAGATTAAAGGCGTGCTTCACCATGCGCGGAAGTCTGTTCTCTTTCTACGTGGTGTGCGCTTGCTCTGTGTATCTTTATCACTTTCACCCTATGTTTTGAGCAGTCTCTCACCGGTCCTATTAGCTTGTTGTTTTAGAAACACTGACTGGGCAGTGAACCCTGGGGACCTGTTTTGCCCTCACCATGCCTCCTAGCATTGGGGTTTCAGGTGTTCTCCACCATGCCTGACTTACGTGGGTGCTGAGGATCCAAACTCAGGCCCCCCCATGCTTGTGTATCAAATGCTTACCTGATGAGCCATATCCCAGCCCCACCAAGCAGCACTTTAATGGAGTTACTCAGCCTCAGGGCTCTCACCTTCCCTGCATAGTGGATGATGCAGAAGTCAGCTTTGTCTTTCAGTTGCCGTGGCTTCTGGAACTTGGAGTGGGAACCTTGCTCCTGAACCAGCTTTTCAACAAAAGTTTTATCTGTGGCTTTGGGGAACCAGCATTCTTCATCCAGGAGGGCCAGCACACCAGGGGGATTCGCCTGATAAGGAAAGGCAGGGAGCACTGACAAAGATGACACTGGTACCATTGGGTGGCAGCTTCTAAAATGATCAACTTTATGAAGATCTATGAAAAACCACCACCACCACCACCACCACCAACAACAACAACAACAAACCCATCTCTAGAATGAAAAGTGTGTCCAAGTCAGAACAAACTAAAAATTCAAACACAGACCATAAATTACTAAATACTGGGAGAAATGGATAACTATTTGAGTAAGCGCTGAATCTGTACACGGTCAGTAAAGGAACTGCAGGCAGTCACTCCACAAAAGCACAGAAGCCAGAGCAGCTGGGGCAGGGGTGGGAGCATCTTATGTTCAGTGGCCACCTGGGTATATTATAAAACTCAGCTAACCAGCTACTTCACTCTCTATGCTAAGCAACGTAGATTATGTTTGAATGGTGATTAAACCGGCTGAACCATTTCTTGCTGGTGAAACAGCTGAAGCTATTACTAAGTAATAGCACAGTGTGGCTGTTTGAATAAAAATGTCTCCCCAGTTGGTGGTGCTGTTTGGGGCAGGCATGGCCTTGTTGGAGGAAGTACTTGAGGTTTCAAAGCCACACACCATCCCTGGTTCACTCTCAAGCTGTCCCTGCCACCACAACTGCTGCCCGACTGCTGCCCACCGCCACACCTCCCTGCCACGATGGGCTGGCTCTTAGCGCTCTGGAACCTTAACCCTAAACTGAACTTTCCCTCTGTAAGCTGCCCTGCTCTGTCTCAGCAACAGAAGAAATGTGACTAATAAGTTATGAGAGGCAGTGACGTGACTGTTGGTCACTTTGAAAGGTCTTGGCAAATCCAGAGACAGAAAGCAAATCGGTGCGTGGTCCCATGCTGGGAGTGTACGGGGCTAATGTGTGTGAAGATTTTAGCAGGGTGAGGTTATGAAAACATAAAATTAGTGGTGATAGCCACACATTATGATATAGCACGAGACTGCTAAATTCAAGCCTTAACAGGTACATGTATGTGTGTGAATTATTTAAAAAAAATAATTAAAAAAAATCTTTTGGATGACTTTTTTTTTTTTTTTTTCTAGACAGGATTTCTCTCTGTAGCCTCAGCTGTGCTGGACTCACTGCCTCCCTGAGTGCTGGGATTACAGGCGTGCTGGCTCTTTTTCAACACAAGTGACACAGTGGGCCCCGCAGCAGTGCTTCTGGGCCATCTTTATCGCTGTAGTGAGTGCTGGGATGGAGAGCTGGCAGGCGACACAGAGCTCAACTCTCTTTGCTGCTGCAGTGAGTGCTGGGATGGAGAGCTGGCAGGCGACACAGAGCTCAATTCACCTTCTGCATCATTCTTGTAAAATTGGCCTTTTCTTTTTGTACAAAACTTTAATCTACTTTCTTCAAGTATTTATTAGGCGAAGAGCTAGCTGTGTAGACAAGTACTATATGAACAGCAAGCAGAGGGTATAGAAGTATAAACGAAGCCATATGACGCCGGCAGCAGAGGCATGAGCTGACTGGAGCACACGGTGCTGGGACTTAGGAATCCTACATCAGACCCTGACGCCTTTGCTCCTTCTTAAAGAACTCTCAGGGTTTCAGATGAGTTAAAGAAGGGTTATATTACCCAAGATTGGCTACTTCTGGAGGAGCCATGGTCACAGTGGCAGGCAGCTGGGGCTACTGAGCCAGGATCACAGTGGCA
>OU015755.1:97489085-97522761 GCA_907169655.1 Acomys percivali | reverse complement strand
CAGAGGACCCCGTCACCCAGTCCCCATGAGCCCCAACAGTGCCGAGCCCACGTACAGAGGACCCCATCACCCAGTCCCCATGAGCCCCAACAGCACCGAGTGCACGTACAGAGGACCTCGTCGTGAGAGAAGCCCATTATGTGCATCGCTTCCATGGTCTCCTGAAAATTATCCTTGTCTTGCTGTCCAGGAATAGGAATGTAGCCATTGGAGAGGAATCTGTAGTTATTAAAACCTTCGAGGAGTAAGTCAGCTAAAAGGAAATACAACGGGGTAAATTTAATTCATACTTATCAACCGATGGAAAGACTCTGCCTATAGAGCCCGAGAACGCAGAGCAGGCGTGCCACCTAAGCCAAAGTGGCACACGGCTCCTTGTTAGTTCATATAACACGTTAGCACAGAGTTTCCCAGTATTTGTTTCTTTCTTTTTTTAGAAAATATTTCACTAATTTATTCATATTACATCTCAATGGTTATCCCATCCCCAGTATTTGTTTCAATGAAGGAAAAGAAGATGTGAGCGTGTTAACACCCCCACAGGTTTCATTTGTTTTGCTTAGTGATTTGTACACTTTCTTATTTGAAATGGGGTGAGAAACAAGTAAAAACTCCAAATTTAAATATCTCACCATCATTTGAATAAAAGCTTTGAAACTCTTACTCTGTATTTTTACCTCAGAAGGTAGCTTACAGCAATGCTTCAGAGGGCTACAGAACGCTTCCATGAACGTAAGATCTGGACGGCAGGTGGGCAGGACACCGGAGCCTGTACAGCCCTGAACTACTTGCTGCCTCAGGCTAGCGGTGATGCTGGGGCTTGAGCAGCGCACCTGGGGCATGTGACACACACGCTCTACCTCAGAGCCAGCCCAGCCCCCATGCCAGTCTGCTATTAGAGACAGGCAATAGGTCATATCATGATGGAGCTTAGGGAAACCACCAGAAGCTGCTCAGACTACAGTGCCATGCAATAAACTCAATGGCACACAAGGTGTTCCTCACTGGAGATAGATGAGAGGGCGGAGCCGCTGACGTCCCACCCCTGCTGTCCTCGGAGCTGGAGAGTCCTCACAGATCACTCCTTTCCCCAGTTCTTAACTGTATCACCTTGAACTTCTGTTTGCTTCCCCCACACCTTCTTTCATCACTCTGAAAATCCTTTGATGAATTCCAATGACAGAGTCATTGCTTGTCTGCAAACAAAAGCCTCAGAGTCTCATTCTCCTCAAATGTTTCATCTTGAGAACTTGGTATCTTTTTTAGCAATTCTGTTTGTTGTGGAGTTTTTACTCCTTGCAGGTTTCTTAATTTCTAGTGTATATATTAACTTTGCAGAAACACTGAACTTAGGACTTAATGATACTTTCTCTCAATATTTCTGAGTCAGCAAAATCTTGCTCCGCTAGAGCCAGGGTCTCACTGTGTGGCCCTGGCTGGTCTGGGACTTGAGGTAAACCACACTGGCTTGTGCCTCTGCCTCCTGAGTGCTGAGGTGAGACCATGCTTGGGTTTAGGTTCTTTTTCAAATTAAATTTATTTTTCTGAAAAATTTTACTTTCTATTTTGCCCAGCTTTAAGTTTCCACCCTTGTGACTCACACCAATAAACAAATATCCACATTTACTCATTCCAGTGCTAGTGCAAATAGTTGTAAACCAGAGAATAAGGGTTTTTATTCTACACTTTATAAAGTAAATTAATTTTTTTTACATTTCCATGATAAATGTTAGGGCAGAACCATACAAAGACAGACTTTAAGACAGGATCTCTTTATGTATCCCTGGCTGTCCTAAACTCTATGTAAACCAGGTTGGTCTTGAATGCAGAGATCTGCTGGCCTCTGCCTCCCAACTGCTAGAATTAAAGGTATGTGCCACCATGTTTGACTCTAATTTTATTTAAAGAAAATCTCAAAATCTAATATACCAAAACTCACACGCCTGCCTCTTAAGTTCAAATGTCAAAAAGATGAATGCGGAAGAGCGAAGAACCCCTCTACTTACACTTCAGGTGCTCCCCTGCTCCAGACAGCAGCTGGTAGAAGATATGAAATGTACGCTCATCTTTAGCTTGACGAACAGCACGAGACTTTTCCAGAAGGTCTGAGCAGAAGGTGGTTAAGGATATAATAACAAAGGTGGGTCCTTGTGCAATGTCTACACACAACTTCCTTTCTTGGCTGTATGTCAACTTTGTTATAGGGAAACGTTCTAAACAATTGTGCTTTGTATGAGGGAAAAAATCCAGCTTATGCCTCTTATTAATTTTCTAGACTCACTGGGCTGGGAGGGAATTGAACACATCACAGGTGTCCCTGTCCCACCCACCACATAGTACTGTGGACCATGGTAAAAGGACACAGAACGACACACAGTGAACAAAGTGCAGTTGCCTAAGGTAGGAGCTACAGAACTCCAGACCATCACAGGTTTGTAAATAAGGAACAGACACAGAATTAGCCGGAGTCGGTTAACAAATGGAGGCTCTAAGGTAAAGACTTGGCAGGGTTACTTTTCTCGTGTGGTGCAGTCCCAACAAAAGCCACTCAAGGGCAGGAGAGCTGTCTGGGCTCACAGTTTAAGTCCATCGTGGCGGGGACGACATGGCAGCAAGTGCATGAAGCAGGTGGTCACATGGCATCCAGTCAGGAAACAGAAATGAGTGCTAGTCCTCAGCTTGGTTTCCCGTTAGCTCCAGGACCTCTGGTCATGGATGGCCTGCGCACTTTCACTCGGCACAGACAATCCCTACACAGTACAGACCCACACAGTCGTTTCTATGGGGATCCTAAGTCCCACTGAGCAGACAATCAAGATTGACCATCACCACGTGACCCCAACCGCGTGTGTCTGACCGATCTGCTGCTGAGACAGCACCCTTGTTGTCAAAAACCTGTGCATGAGCTGGGTGCCTGCCCTGGAGATCTTGCTCTTGGGGTTCTTCTCCCGAGTGCTTTGACAACCGTTGCTACACTGGTCACTGCCCTTCCCTTCCCTACACTGAAGAGGGAGAGAGCACAGCCGAAAGCAGGAAGCCACCCACAGGCCTGGGCTTCCGGGGGCAAAACTCCGCAGAAGCAGCACCTGAAGTTCAGACAAAGCACACCCACCTGTGACCTCAGGCTCAGGGTGAGGCTCGCTGGGACCTCCTCAGTATTAGCGCTGCCTTAGTCTGTGGGGCCACAGGCACACTGGGTGCTCATGGACTGCTTTATTGCTTTGTAAACTGATAGTCTCTTCTGGGGGTACACCCTTCCTGGGACTGAAAATTCTGTATGTGTGACATAGCCTAAATTCTAAGTGAGACCTTCCCTTAGTTCTCAGCACTTTGGTTAAAAAAGTCTGAGGAAAGATGTAATTAACAGACTAGTATGAACTGAGGGAAATGATAAACTCACTACGTCATCACCCAAGCGTGGCTCTGAAGGTATATAAAATTCTACTCTTAGTTAACAGGAACATTTCCACCTAGCCTTCATCTATAGCAAATGAATCTCTATCACTGCAGTTTATTTATGATCTCACAATTATTTATTTACTATCTCACTAATCAAACAGGAATTGTGTGTGTGTCAGGGTCAAATCTAGGGCTAAGCAAATACTTTGAGCTTTCTTCCTAGTCCCTCTAAATTTGTTTCATATATTCCTATTATTCTTTCCACGTACTCTATACAATGACATTTCTTAGGAATATTCTATGTATCTGACATGCTGTTTTTGTCCTCACTTTAACACAAACTGAAATTTCATTAACTCTTTAATTCCACAGGCTTGTTTCATGAGTAGAGGCACAGCCTAGGAGCCCCCTAAGAATACAGTAAGCAGTGAGCAAACAGCCCAGCTGCCCAGGCCCACAGCGCAGGGTGTGAGACTCCCCACACTCAGGCCCACAGCCCTGTGGCTGGTTTTATGAACACACGGGGACCTGAGTGAGTTTATGAGCACCATGTGCATGCAGGTGCCCGTGGAGGACAGGAGTCTGCATGGATCTCCTGGAAATGGGGCGACATGCAGTTGTGAGCTGTCTAGCTGGGCATCAAACCAGTGACCCTGCAAGAGCAGCAGGTGTGAGCTGTTAACTGCTGAGCCACCTTTCCAGCCTTTGTAGCCCTTTTTTGAAAACAACAACAAAAATATCCATGCCATTTTGGAGCTGAGAACCCGAAACTGAAAGTACCCGTATGTGTCACAGCGTCCCTCACACCTTCTCCCACCTGGTATGATATCATGGGTGACGCTTAAGGCCGCAGGAAAATCTACAGTTACTTTGGACTCAACTGTGAAAAAGGATACATGTTTCAATGTTGGCTCCAACAATGTAGCCAGTTACATCAAAGTTGATCCGAATAAACTTGCCCTGAAAATAAAAAGGAAAACTGAAGATAAATAAGGACACAGAGGAGCGATCCACTTGCCTTGAGTACCAAGGAGAGCCTCAGCAGCAAAGGTTAGCACAAGGGAGACCACCGTCCTAGCCTGCACCCTAACAAAGCTGGCAGCCGGAGCTGACAGGCGGGTCAATAAAGCGCCCACTGCTCAGAGGGCAGCGTGGTCCCTGGCACAACTCCATGTCAGGGGCCTGGCAGCCGGCTCCAGCTTCCCCGGTAGCCATGCATTCGGCACACACTCGCAAATGTGCACATGCACACATAAATTTAAAAAAAAAAAAAAGGAAAATCTTAAAAGGAAAGGGGGGTGGGGAGTGCGCAGGAATTAACGCCAGCCACTTAGAACTTGAAGGCTTTTCTAAGTAGTGTGTGTGAGGCAGGAGGCATCTCAGAGGACTACCACAGCTAGCTGGACTTCAACCCCTGGCTTTTTAAAATTTTAAATAGCAGAGATTTTGTAGGAAAATAGAAATCCATTAAAAAGTGGTGAGTGAGGGAACATGAAGAGACACAAAGACAGCAACGCAGAATCATTCCTTCTAAAATGCTGAACTTTTAAAAAAAATTTATTTATTAAGTATACAGTGTTCTGTCTGCATGTATGTACACCTGCAGGCCAGAAGAGGGCATCAGATCACATTATAGATGGTTGTGAGCCACCATGTGGTTACTGGGAATTGAACTCAGGACCTCTGGAAGAGCAGGTGGTGCTCTTAACCACTGAGCCATCTCTCCAGCCCAAAATGCTTTATGTTTTATAAACACTAAACACCTTGAATCTCTTATATGCCCTTGGGAGAGAAAAGGCTGGGTTATGGCTCAGTGACACAATGCTGGCAGAGCAAGCCCCAACATTCCTGACATAGACAAAGGAGAGAGAGGAAACAGTGATTGTCCCATAATTCTTTGATATTATCATTACACTGACTACACAAACTGGTCAAGACAGCTGAAAAACAAGAAAGGGGAGACAAGGATAAATCTGATTGTCGCTTACTCTCTATATATTTTTAAAAGATTTATTTACTTATGTGTACAGATTTCGTTATAGATGGTTGTGAGCCAACATGTGGTTACTGGGAATTGAACTCAGGACCTTTGGAAGAGCAGTCAGTGCTCTTAACCTCTGAGCCATCTCTCCAGCCCATCTATATTTATAAGACATAAAAGGCCAAATCAAACACTTCATACGCAGGGCCATGAAGAGAGCCCAAGAAGGTCTCATTCTGGAACTAATACTCATCATAAGGCCTCAGCGGTCACTCTCCGAGGGAGCCGTGCTCCTGAGTGGGGCAGGGTGGGGTGGGGGGGGAGTTGGGGGGTTAGGGGGGCTGGGGGTGAGGGGTGGGGGGGATGGGGCAGAAAGGACTGGGACTAGCTGCCACCTGTTCGCTGTGAGCCTTACATTTACATACAAGATACTTCTGGTTTTTTCAATTGTTTCTTGAAAGTTTAAAGTAGGCCACAGAAAAGGTATCTAAGTCTTCTGTCACACCCTTTTACATACTGAGAAACAGGCTGTGGTGGTTTGAGAGAGAATGGCCCATAGGCATACATCTCTTTGTTGGACTGTTTAAAAGAATTAGGAGGTATGGCCTTGTTGGAAGAGCGGCGTCACTGGGGCTGGGCGCTGCAGTTTCAAAAGCCCCAACCTGGTGGTCCCATGTGAGCGCCCAAGCTCCTGCTCTAGTGCCTGCCTGCCGCCTCGCTCCCTTCCATGACACAACTGTCGTGTGGACTAAGCCTCTGAAACTGTGAGCCCCCACGGAAATGCTATCTTCTATAAGCTGCCTTGGTCATGGTGTTTCCTCACAGTAAGGGAAAAATAACTAAGGCACAGGCCAGATGCAACAGTCGCTACAGTAGTCTCTCAGCCGACCCCATCTTTTAAAATTTATTTATTTGTATATGTGTGTGTCTACATGGGTTTATGTTTACCACCTGTGTGCAGGAGTCCAGAGAGGCCAGGAAAAGTTGTCAGATCCCCAGGCATGGCGCTGCAGGCTGGAGTAAGCCACCCGATGTGGGTGGTAGGAACCCAACTCAGTTCCTTTGGAAAAATAGCAAGTGCTCTTAAGCATGAACTATCTTCCCAGCCTCCAGCCCCATATCCTTATCATCTTAAAATTCGGGGACGGGATGCTGGCTTGAACTTGGGAGTATTGAGCATGCTAGGCAAGCATGTCATGGACTGGGCTGCACCCCCAACTGTTATTTTCATCTTTGTAGTATAGCTGGTAATACTTATAAAGCAATGGTCTGATTCTTTGGATGATGAAACAGCACAATGTTTTAACATGGAATGAAGATATCATGAATACTCCATCTGTTTCTACGATTTAGAAAACAGCCCAGTGGGTCCATATGGTAATTACAAGACAGTGCATTTTATTCCATTTAAAGATAAGTTTATTTTGTCTTTGTTCCTGAGATGAACCCCAACACCCCCCAAGAAAGAATAAAGTTAAACCATTATTCCATATGGATAGTTAACTGTTCAAAAAAAAAAAAAACCCTCAAACTAAAATTGGGTCCTGATGTTATAAAAGCGGGTTAAAATTCTCCATAAATTTTAAACAGCTGTTCCATCCATACGATACTCACTGAGTTAATTAAGAACTGCTATTTTAAGAGACAGTAGCAAAAGACAATTTATTCCAAGGCTACAAAGCACACGATGCCAGAGCTGAAGCACATAGCTCTCAAGCCCCCGGCTCACCGCCACAGGAAGGCTCATAAAACCATTGGTGTCGCCCAATTCCTAAGCACAAGCTCACAGCGATCACCAACGTGTGCAACTTCTTCACTGAGTGTGTCCCAGTATACTGCCTCACTGAAAGTAGAACTGCCATGTGGTTCAGCTACACCAGGCCTGGGTGTGTGCCCAGAGGAAATGAAGTCAGGTACAGGGGGCACCTTCGTACCTGTGGTTATCACAGCAGTGCTCACACGGTCAAGATGTGGAACCAGCCTAGGTAGGTGTTTGTCAACAGGTGGACTGCATACTGTATGTGTGTACAGAATATGTTATATATATATATATACACACACACACACACACACACACACACACACACACATATATATATATATCATACAGAGGGACTTATTCAAGCAGAAAGAAGAATGAAATCATGACAGTTTCAGGACAATGGTGGATGGCACAGGAGGGTAAAAGTGAGTAGCTTAAAAAGACAGATTAAAAAAAGATTTATTTCTTTGTTTTATGTGTATGTGTGCTCTATCTGCATGCACACCTGCAGGCCAGAAGGCAGAATCAGATCCCAAGTATAGATGGTTGGGAGCCACCATGTAGTTGCTGGGAATCAAATTCAGGATCTCTGGAAGAGCAGACACTGCTCTTAACTGCTGAGCCATGTCTTCCGGGCCAAGATGATAGATTTTTAGAAGAAGAAATGGGTGGCTGGGGAAAGGATAGCAGAGTCCAAAGAGAAATGGAAGAAAATTCAGGTTTGGCTTTCATAATTGTTAATGTAGAAGTGAATGTTCTGAAATAACTTAGCTATGTGGCTCCCGTCTCCTCATTAGCTCCCTAGCTCGGTTTTCTTTCCTAGCTGGGTCCACAGTAACTCTAGGTATTACAGTGTGGGCCACAGAAAGATTCTAGGAGCAAATAAAAAGAACTAACCAAAGAGTCAGAAAAGGGGGCTCCAGCGAGGCCAGGACACAGGCCTGAAGGAAGGAAAGGGGACCGGCTGGCCTCTTCCTCCTCCTGCTGTCCCTACATCACCCTCAAGAGAAACCAGCATTTCTAAAGTCAGAACATGCAAGGTTCTAGAGTAGTTTCTTCCCCCAAAACATAAAACAGCAATTTCTTAAGGTTGACAAACTACTAACTACTCTTAAATGGAATTCATGCAGATATTTTACAAGATGGAGCCAAAGACTCTAATACAAGGTGAAATTTCAACGCTTGAAAAACATCTTACTGCTGGGCGTGGTGGCACACACCTTTAATCCCAGCACTCGGAAGGCAGAGGCAAGTGGATCTCTGTGATGACATTTGCCTTTGGGGGTAAAAAGGGGACGGAATCTGTAAGTTAAAAAAGCCTTACACACACACACACACACACACGCGAAACAAATCCAGACTAAACTGAGAAACAAGAGTGAGTTCTCTAGCTCTTAAATATTACGTGAAGAAATCCACGCTAAACCAACTCTCTCCATATCTGATCTCACAAATCTCAGGTTATGGTCCTCAGAATGTTCAAGCAGGATCTCACCAACAAAAAGGCCACAAATATGACCACACACTGCATAGTAGTCACAGCCACACTGTGTGGTGGACGGCACTCACAGCTGTGCTTGGCTGCACATGGCCTGCTGGGAATACCTGTTCATGATGGTCTGCGAGAAGCACTTTCCCTCAGCTTAAGGCCTATACAGAGGCTTTAGAATGCTGTGCAGTAAGCTGGAACTACACCCAGCCTTAAAATACAAGCTGCTTAGAAATTCCATCTTAACAGGACAAACTGGATATTGCCTGTTTTAATTTTATAATGAAAAAAAAATTGATTTTTTGTTTTGTTTTTCAAGACAGAGTTTTTCTGTGTAGCCCTGGCTGTCTCGGACTCATTTTGCATACCAGGCTGGCCTCAAACTCATGGAGATCCACCCGTCTCTGCTTCCCTGAAGAAAATTTAATTATCATTTAAGTTAATATTTGTTCTGAATTAAAAAAATAGTTCTGGAGTAGCTAAAAGCATCTGGAGTAATTAGGCATAATGAATTATTAGTTAGCAGCTACTATAGGGTAAAGGCAGGTTTATTTTATACTCTGCAATTTCTCCTTCCTAGCTTGGCACCTAATACCATTAAATATGAGCCATGTTTTACTTTAAACACTTGAGCAAAAATCTTAATGTATATGAACTCTGTTTTAAATTCCATCCTGGAGGCAGCCATTCTCCTTAACTGAGGAGGCCATTGGAGGAGTCATGGCTAGCCTTTAATCCAGAGGCCAGATGGCCACCTCAGGGGTTCAATTATCCTAATCGCCAGAAGCTCTGCTGCTACTAAATGAGTTTACATGTGAAGTAAGTGGCCTGTGACTAAATGTAATGGATGGATGGATGGTAGAAATCACAAGGTCAACGTGAGCAGTGTGCTGTATTCGGGATCCCCTGACCAGCAACACAAACTCTTTCCACTTGGGCATGAAGCAGACACTGGGCACTCCAGAGGGCCTGGCTCTCAAAGGGCGGATGTGCATGCAGTGCTGCTTTGGGATGCTGGCTGATGGCACAGACTGTCACATCCAATTCTGTCACCCGAACTACAGCAGGTTGACCTTTCAGGTTTTGGTCAGAGAGCTTAGGTGTTTTAATGTTGTAACACATGTGTGACACCTGTGACTTGATGTCAGGATGATCAGGGACCAGACTGAGGCGGCTCTGGTGCCTTACCTGGATCTAAGTGATGGAGGCTAATTATCTACCCCGGGGCACAGCAGAGCTACATGGTTAAACTGGCTCAGGTTGGTTTAACAGCAGAACACAATTAATGAAGAAATAAAGCACGCATGCAAATAGCTTTCTGAGCATCTGAGCGCTTCAAACAAATGGCTCAAGTCCTGCTGCAAAGTTTCGCTGTGACGGCCGCTGTCCATAAGCCGCCTCCATCTGGAACGCATTCTGCTTCTCATAAACAGAACTGGACTAACTGCGATAATGATTTTCAGACGGCAATGCTCTCCTGAAGAATCCCTTAACACGAACCACATGCCAGCATCTTCAGAAGAAAAGATATCTTCAGGAAATTAGCTGGCTAGATCAGATCAAAGAAACGGAACCAAATGGCTTCTAAAGCTCAGAGGCTACAGTTTTAAGCATCTTCCCTGCAAGCACATGGCTTGAAACAAGGAAGGCACGAACTCCTCCTCCTCGCTCAGCATCGCACCACATGGTTCAGGATGACACTGACCCCAACCCGAGGCCTGTCGTCCACGGAGCCATGTGCCTCCCTCCCACATAACTCCAACCCACACGTAAGGCACAGTGAGTAAACTGTACACGGCACGGCATGTCACTGAGGATAGTAATGTTTAAGCCAAAATGAAGGAGTCCAACGGGGCAGGATCTAGTTTGCCCAGTGGGACATTCCCCAGTCTTACAGTGTAACTGGCATATGGGGCATTTTGATGAACTGCATCCTGTAATACATCTACTTACATTGTGAGGTGTGGTGCTGGAACCAAGTGCACAGCAGGGAACAAGGCAGACATGGTCGCTCCTGGCTGAGCGCTCACATTCTCAGGGGAGGGATGGCAATCAAAGTAATTGGCTACTGGCTGTGGGAAGACTGGGTGTAATCACTGACTGCCATAACCTGTGAGGAAACAGGAGCCCCAGAACCTCCTCAGATGGTGTCAGGCAGGTGGGGGGCAGGGAGAAATGTGGTCCTATCTCAAAAACACATTCAGGAGGTTTCACTGGGACACAGGCCAAGAGGAAAGATCTGAATTCCCAGCTGTTTTGACTTCCCAGATTTTTGTTGTCTTTATTTTGCTTTAATGAGCTTAAGTAGCTTTTTTATACCATTCAATTTATTGAGATAAGACATAATGGAACAAATCCTGAAAGAAGAAAACTTTCCATTTAAAGTATGCTAAACCATAGAGATCTACAAGACACAGATACCCCTTGAGCAGCACAACTGCTTGGCAAAGAAGAGATGTTTAATAATTAATTGACTCACACAATAAACTAATACCCAAATTTAATTTAAAATTAATTTAAAATTAAAATTTAATTTAAAATCATCCCTGGTCCCTGAGAACCAAAGGCAGCAAGCACAGAGGAATCTGGAAAGGACAGCTTAACTGCACAGTATTCAGTGAAGTTATAAAATCATCTCTTATGAAACTACTAAAACAAGACACCTGTTTTAGTGTCATGTAGCTAACCCTTATATTAGCAGAAAGCTGCAAAACCATTTCTAAGAAGCAAATGAACAAAGAAAAGTCCCCAGCACTGTACAGAAAGCGAGAAACTGGAAAAACGTCTTTGCTTTTTGGTAAACAGAGTTAGATCTAAGGTATAGCCTTAATCACTGAGGCAGGAGCTTGCGGGCAGGCACTGAAACAGAGGCCAGAGGAATGCTGGCTTTCTTCTGCTTGCCATGCCCACCTTCCAAGGGAGGAAGGCATTCAGTAAGCTGTGCGCTCACATCAATCCTTAATCAAGAAAATGCCTGCAGACATGCCCACAGGCCAGTCTAAGGGGACAGTTCCTCTTGCCCCTACCCAATTGACAAAAACCAAGCAGCACGCGAGCTCATGTACTTTGCAAATAAAGCGCAGAACTATTAAGCTTACTTTGAGCTATAATTTGAATGCACAGTCAAGAGCAGAAGTTTGCAACTTCAGCACAGCTGACATTTGGGGCCAGGCAGTTTTGTTGTGGGAACGGCCCTGGGTATTACTGCATCTTGGCATCTCTGACCTCGACCCAACAGATACCAACAGCAATGCCAATGCCCTTCCCAGTGGCTGAGTGTCTCCTGGGGAGAGGAATGCTAAGGCTGGAGAGGGCTCCGCAGGGGCTGCTCTTCCAGGTTTGATTCCTGGCACCGACCAGGCAGCTCACAACTGTAACTCACTCCAGTCCTCGGGAATCCACCCCCGCCTCTGGCCTCCGTGGGCAGCAGCTACAGACACATGGTACATACTTACAAAATTGGGGTGGGGGGAGCCAGGTGTCGCTGGTCCTCACTACTTTGTGGGTTCTTCTTTACCTCCTCCCCCCATTAACCCCTGGTTTCACTCCCTATCACTAGAGAGGAGAAAGAGGAGGACAGAGGGAGAGGGGTGAGGGGTGGGGTGGGAGCCTCGGATCTAGTTTCTCTCTTTGCTTGTGGCTAGTCTTTGCTACTTTGTGGGTCCTCCTTTTTCCTACCCTTTATCCCCCCCCCCCATTCATCCTCTATCACTAGATTTGAGAGAAAGAAGGACAGAGAAGGGATTGGGGGGGGAGGGGGAGAAAGAAAGGGGAGAGGGGGTGGGGTAAGGGGAGGAGGGCGGGGGAGAGGGGGATCCTTGAATCTAACTTCCTTCTTATAACAAACTGCAACCAACCCCACCTGTCTGTGCGCTAGCTAGTATTTATAGACCCTCTGAAAAGGTCCCAGAATTCCAAACGTCACACAGTCACAGAAATTATCTGCAGCTGCCAGAGCACGAGGCAAATCAGAGTCAGCTGCTGTGGACAGTCCGAAGCTGACCCACAGCCCCACACCTGGGATTAAAACAGAAGAATATCTGTGGTTTATTTTTGTTTTTTGTTTTTTTTCTGAGACAGGGTTTCTCTGTGTCAGCCTTGGCTGTCCTGCATTCGCTTTGTAGACCAGGCTGGCCTTGAACTCACAGCAATCAGCCTGCCTCTGCCTCCTGAGTGCTGGGAATAAAGGAGTGCGTCACGCGCCGCCCACATATTTGTGTTTTAAAGAAATCAAAATTCCAAAATTGTTACAACTGCCAGCTAGTGGTAGCACATGCCTTTAATCCCAGCACTCAGTGAGCAGCAGATCTCTGAATTTGAGGCCAGCTTGATTGATCTACAGAGTAAGTTTCAGAACAGCTACACAGAGAAACTGCGTCATGAGAAAACAAAAAACAAAACAAAGCCCCAAACAAAAACCCACAACTAAATTAAAATATAAAAATAAAATGTAAAAAAGGGTAATGTTAGTTATACGTCAGAGCCCACTATATGCTAACAAGGAGGGCCTCTAAGGATTTGGGGTAGCCAGATTGTAAGATGGCTGGATCACAGGCGTCACACCCGGTCACAGTTCCCTCCCATAGAGTCACTTCCAAGGCGGGACAATAAAAGACACTGAGCAGTCCTTGCCTTCCCTCTCAGGGAAAATGGCCTCCATGCAGCGAGAACACTTAGGCAGCTCCAAAGAGGCTCAGCTGCTGGGGCCTGAGGCCTTCTACCACAGCTGCTGGGGCCTGGCACTTCCTGTCAAAAGCTCCCTGCACAAGCCTGGGGAAGCAGCCTCTAGCCTGTCAGGCCTTCACATGTGACAGCGCTAACCGATAGTGTCATAATGACAACTTCATGGGAGGCACTGAGCCAGAAGCACCCTGCTAAGCTATGACTGAGTTTCCAACACCCAGAGATTGTGAGATAATGTTTATGTCAGTATCTTCTGGGGTTATTTGCTATAAACAACCAAACGCAAAGGGAGTGGGAAGATGCCCTGGCAGGGGTAAAGTCTTACCGTACGTTGACAGCATCACTATGGTATTTACCACCAACAGACATAAATCATGTTTTAGTAGCAACTTCTCTTTTCTAGGCAAAAACAGGACTACCGTGTATCACACAGTTTCTCCTGGATTTGGAGTGTGGTTGGGAGCAGGCGTTGTGGGGGGTGGGGGAGTCTCAAATACCATGGGTAGCTTGATTTATGTGGTAAAATAAAGAATTTTCCATGAAGCTGCACTTGAAAAATCTTCATGGAAAAAAAGAAAAGTCACACACCAAAACTGTTTCTCCCATCCCACTAAACACAGGGCTTTTCAGGAGGGAGAGTTTAAGATTCAGCTATGGCAGAGACTTAATGTGGACGGTCCAGGGAAGGCCAGGCCTCCAGTTCAAGACTCCCCAGACCTTTTCTAAATGCAGCGCAGACAAGCCTCTGACGAACACAGGCATCTCACCCCACACTGCACAAACAATGCTGAAGGAGTCAGGAAATGAACATTGAATTGAACAAATCTTCAAACAACAAGCAAAACAAAACAAAACAAGCAAACATCACTATTTCCTACACAGTGGAAAGACCATCACACTTCAGCTGTCTGAGGCTGAGACAGAGCAGTGGTGCCTTACTTTATGTTAAAGTTCTGGTGTGAGGTGGCGCACGCCTATAATCCCAGCACTCAAGAGGCAGGTGGATCGCTGTGGGTTCAAGGCCAGCCTGGTCTACAAAGTGAGTTCAGGATAGCCAAGGCTACACAGAGAAACCCTGTCTTGAACTGCCCCCTCTCCCCAAAAAGGAAAAGCACATCTCTATCATCTAATCCACACAGCTAGAGGCTGTTTACCGGGCTAGGCCTCCGAACAACTAAACCTGGTCCCTTCCACTACTCACAAAACCCACGCCACCAATATACACGCACCCCACAGTGCTACACAATCTTAAAAAGCATGTAGCAATGGCATTATGCTCTCTAAAATGTTCATAAAAGGATGGTTAGAGATAAGATGCCTCTTGTCCTGGTGTTCTTGACTTTCACCAATACTTAGGAGAGAAAAGGAAAAAATAGTCAAATTCGAATAACTTAGGTACAAATAACTGAACGTTAAAGTTTCTTGGATAATAGAAAAACAACAACAACAACAACAACAAACAAAACAAAACAAAACACCACAAAACCCTCTCCCCAGTCAAGCTGAGGGCAAAGAGAAGCTATTCAGGAATTAGCGTAGTTGAACAGTTGGGAAAACAAGCTGTAACCGAGGTGTGGTGGCACACGCTGTTAGCCCCAGTGTTCTGGAGGCAGAGGTGAGTTCCAAGCCAGCCTGGTCTACAGTGCGAGTCACAGGACAACCAGGGCTACAAGAGAGACCCTGTCTCAAAAAACAAAGAAAAGAAAAGAAGTTGTAAACAGAAGCCACACTAGTGAAAAGCATACAGTCCACGTCTCATAGAATAACTAGTCATAAAAGGGCCAACTCAGGGCTGGAGAGATGGCTCAGAGGTTAAGAGCACTGGCTGCTCTTCTGAAGGTCCTAAGTTCGATTCCCAGAAACCACATGGTGGCTCACAACCATCTATAATGAGATCTGGTGCCCTCTTCTGGCCTGCAGGCACACATGCAGGCAGGGTTTCATATAAGTAATAAATCTTAAAAGAGAGAACATGGATGGCTATCTAAGCCTATGTCTCTTTATAAAAAATGAAATAAAAAGGACAACTCATTACACCAAAACCAACCCACACCCACTGATGTGCCGAATACTCAACACAGACACCATTTATCTTAGGGTTTCTATTGCTGTGATGAAACACCAGGACCAAAAGCAATCTGGGGAGGAAGGGGTTTGTTTGGCTTATGTATCCCAGGTCACAGTTCATCGAGGGAAGCCAAGGCAGGAATTCACTCAGGGCAGGAAGCTGGAGGCAGGAGCTGATGCGGAGGCCACGGAGGGCACTGCTTATTGGCTTGCTCAGCCTACTTTCTTACAGAGCCCAGGACCATCAGCCCAGGAGGGGCCCCACTCACAATGGGCTGGGCCCTCCCACCTCAATCACTAATTAAGAAAATGTCCTACAAGCTGTCCCACAGCACAATCTTATAAAGCCATTTTCTTAACTGAGGCTCTGTCCTCTCAGAGGACCATAGCTTTTATCAAGTTGATAGAAAGCTAGCTCGCACACCAGTATCTATGCAATCCCATAATAGAATGACTGGCAATGGTAAAGAAGTGAATACAGAGTTCTTATGCAATTACGTGTCCACATAAAAACAAATGAAATGAAATACAACTACAGTCACTTTCATATGTGGTTACCAGAAGAAACTACATCTATTAACTAGCCTTTCTTAACATCTAAAGAGAAAATCGATTCATTTGCTCATGTCATAGTGGACATTTCATGAGAAATCTGTGGAAGTCCAGGTTTTGGGCTTTTCTACTTACAAAGCGAGATGAATTATCATTTTTCACAGTCTTCGCATTTCCAAATGATTCCAGAATTGGATTTGCTTGTAACAGCTGCCGTTCAAGTTCCCCCTAAAAGACATCACGCACACACAGACATATACACACGTTAATCTCGTGGCTTTACTTAAGTCCTCAGGGTGAAAACAGGACTACAAAGCCCCCTCTTCCTGTCACTCTCATCCTGCTGCGGTCCAGCCGCCTCTGCTGGCTCCTCACCCCTGGTTATGGTAAGAGAAAAATGTCATGATGGGCAGATAACAATTTAAACCAGGCAGAAAATAAAACAAAGCAATCAGTTTTCATGATGTGAAATGGGGTGGCACTCGTTGGGGTGACACTCTGCAGTTAACTTTCATCCTGCTTTGGGCGGGGATCTGAGGTGGCTGACAAGCCCCACAGACGAGTGTGTGTTCCATCGGCCCAAGTCCTTCCACACGGCATCACCACAGCTTGGACAGGACGACAGCCCCACATCAGCTGGCAAGGCACTCACGTCACTAGTAAGTGCAACACGTGGCATAAAGCGTGCTCCAGTCACTCTTTATATGTAAATTTCACAAACGAGAGGTGGAAGTGCATGAAGCATCGCAGAAGCTGTGTGAGAGAGCAAGAGCCAGGCCAAGAACACTGCAAAGTGATGTTGTGTTTGGGGGATGTAATTTCAGACTTATCTTTTATGATCTACATAAATCTGTTCCCCCCCAAATCTTATCTCTATACTTTAAATTGCCCACAACCTTCTAGACCTAAAGAAAATAAATAAATAGAAACCCCTAGCAAATGTGATTCTCTAAGCAAAAAGAATGAAATATAAAGAGCCGCATGTACTGTTTTAAAACTAGTGGTCATCAAGATGCATGACGCGTGCCACTATCAAATCTCAGAACAGGAACACACGCATGCTGGGCCATTACCTCACCACTCACGGAGCTGGGGCATCAACAAAGCCAACTGAAGAGCTCAGTTTCAGCATCCCCTCGGTGGGACTCTGTCATGTGATGCAGTTTGAAGGGCAGGGCAGTGTAAGCAGAGCAGCTGATGTCTACCGGGACTGCCCAGACCCTCACAGGCCATGGCCGCAGCCGAGCACTGTGTCCTGCTGAAGCAGTCGGGGACTGGTCCTGTCTTGGGGATTTGCTGCTTCTCATTGCTTCACTTTCTGGCCATTAGATAACTTTCTCTCTCTACACTGAATCTTGCAGTTTATTGGCTTAAACACTCAATGGAAATCTGTCTATTATATGCTAACAATATTTCTCTTCCTTCCTTGCCTTCATTCCTTCCTTCTTTTTTCTTTTGGATCTTTTGGGACAGAGGCTCATTATGCAGCCCTGGCTGTCCTTGAACTTACTAGGTAGACCAGGCTGGCCTCCAACTCACAGGGATCCACCTGTCTCTGTCTCCTGATTGCTGAGATTAAGGGCACGTGTCACCATTCTCAGCCACTAAATTTTCTTAAAGATGGCTGGAGTCCTGAATTATGTTTGATTACTGAGAGCTACTATTACTAATGTCTGGTATGGGCTGGGGATGAGGCTCAGGGGAGCGTGCGGCAGGCTGTGGGGGGTGGCAGAGAGGGGGTCAGTTACCGTTCTGTGAGCCATCACTTCCACCAGCATGCCTATGTCTGAGATCTTGCAGTGCACTGATTTTGTACCAGCTGTTTAAGCCTCCGAAGGCTCCTTCTCTCCTCAGTGACCTCTGTGTACTGTATGGATGCTTCATCTGTGAAAAGCCGCTAATTGACTTATAGCTGAGGCAAAACACAGCAGGGGGGAGTTCTGGTAGAGAGAGTGAATGCTGGAATGGAGGGAAACGTGTGGGGAACTGGCCTGGCACACTCAGGCGGACAGACACATGAAACCTGAGCAGAGGTGACCAGCCACGTGGCAGAACTTAGACCATATACGGGATGTTAGTTCTGAGCAAGTCAGGGAGCATGCTTAGCTATACTGCCTTTTGTAAATATATTTAAGCCTGGAGTTATTATTTCTGGAAACAAGGGTATGGGTGAAAAACACTAATTAGAATAAATCCCTTTCTACAGGGGATGGGGATGCAAAAATTGTCAGGAAAAGTGATGCTCTGGTAAGTGAGGCACTTACTGTAATACAGATTCCTTAAAATCATGTATCATCGTGCCAAATCATGATTAAAAGATTGATAATATTTTTTTGTTTGATTGTTTTTTTTGCCTGGGGGGGGGGGCGGTGGTGGTGTTCTGAGACAGGGTCTCTCTGTGTAGCCTTGGCTGTCCTGGACTCGCTTTGTAGACCAGGCTGGCCTCAAACTCACAGCGATCTTCTTGCCTCTGCCTCCCCGAATGCTGGGATTACAGGCATGTGCCACTGCACCTGGGTTTTTGATAATCTATCTTAAGGTGCTTTCCTAACTTGGAAGTGAAACAAATGTAGCACTTCTGGTTTCATGTCCTTAGACATGGCAACAGAGACTCTGGGTCACACTTATCTCACCGGTCCCTTCCCCTTATCTTGGTCGCTTTCAGGTCGAAATGACTCAGGAAATGTTTGAGCAGATGTGCAGTATGTCCTAAAACCTCTAGGACTGCCTGGGAAGGGCATGGCTGCGAGCCAAGGGCAGCCCTAAGATCTGGGCTGAGGGGTAAAGTCATCATGAAGACGGTGCCACTGCTGTTGCCTTGACTAAGGCATCATGGGATTGTTTCTCTCCTAACATATCTGAGACATCAGTGAGAATGAGTGAAGGTCTTACACAAAGCGGATTATTTTCAAACTGCTATCACAGTCTTTTTTTTTTTTAAAGATTTTATTTATTTATTTATTTATTTATTTATTTATTTATTTATTTATTATGTACACAGTGCTCTGCCTGCATGCATGCCTGCAGGCCAGAACAGGGCATTAGATCACATTGTAGATGGTTGTGAGCCACCATGTGGTTGCTGGGAACTGAACTCAGGACCTTTGGAAGAACAGCGGAACGGTCAGTGCTCTTAACCTCTGAGCCATCTCTCCAGCCCTGCTATCACAGTCTTACAGTTAATTAGGGAAACGGTACTCCTATCTCTAAAAACTACCAGGGGACAATGACAATTTATATCCCTACTAGAACTAGACAGCTCACCTTTGCTTCTGTTCTATGTGACAACAACAAATGTTCGCTATGGCCATGGGAGGAAATATTATCTACAAAACGTTAAGTATTTAGTTATGTATTGTTTACGGTCTACATCACGGTGAGACCTATGTTTATTTTGCAGTATACAACAGCCCCTTGGTAGGAGACGAGCAAATGCCATGAGGACAAGAGTCTGCTGCACACTGCAGGGCCCAGCACAAGAGCTCCAGACCTCGGGAGGGGGAGGGCAGGCGGGCTCGACCACAGGTGGAAAATCAGATTCCAATCTCAAACAGCAGGCTCTGGTTTCCCTGTCTGCTTGCCTTGGTTCAAGGCAGTTCGGGCCTCTGAAGATGCTGAGAGGCAAGACCATTGGCTTGAAGGCATCACTCTTAGTGCAGGTAAAGTTTTAAAACTTAGTCATTCCCAAATCTACTCTGAAATGCCCCATACTGAGGCCTGGAGCGGCGATGGACACCACTGAGCCTCCAAACAACCTGTCAGGGGGAAAAAAAAAGGCGCTTGCAGCTGCCTGGTGGGTGGTACCGAGGGCGTAAAGCCCAATATAACTTCCAATTATGTTATAAAACATATCTGAAAGTTCACAGATAAATCTTCACTTGAAGTTTACTTTTGTAACTTGAATTTTGAAGACCAGTGTTTCTTTCATTTATTCATATTTTCAAGGAAAACATAAAAGATCTGCTGTACCACTTGGGGGCTTATACTAAAGGGTAGATATCGCCAAGTGCGCATGAGGACACAGAGAAACAAACACTCACATGGCTCTCCTGTTTTTACCTCACCCAGCAATGAACTCAAGAACGATGAGACAATGTCCCTGAAAAACAAGGCCCTAAATGTTTAAAATGGCCCAGACTGGAGCAACCCAAACGTCTGCGACTGTTGAGTGGACAATGAAATGGGGCAAATTTAATACAACAGAACGTTATTAAGTCATAAAAAAGAAAGTTGTACTTCTAATGATGTGGGCTGGACCTTGGAAACATTACGCTTAGTGAAGGAACAGCCAGAAAAACAAGCCTCATTCACACCCAGTGCACACAATACGCACGTACAAAGGAGCGGCCAGCGCACTAGTGGTTGCCAGCACAGGAGGGGATGGGAGGCGACCGCCAGCCGACACACTTGTGACGCTGAACTGTGTGGCCGTACATGTCAAACTGTACAGTATGAATTGTACTGCAATATTTGACCAACAAAGTTCAATGTAAATTCGGAAACCAGTAGAAAAAAAAGGAGAGTGGAAAGAAAAAAAGAAACTGAAACAAATAGTGACTTTGTAAGGTCAGCCCTCCGGGCTCTGCACCCACAACTCCAACCAAGAGTGCAATGAAAATATTTTTTTTTTTTTGCAGGGGAGGGAGAAGCGCCTGTCCCCAACACATAGGTTCTCCTTTATCACCATAACAACTACGTACACAGCACGTATATTGTAACAGGCACTGTATGCACTCTAGTGTGACTTAAGTTACACAAGAGGACTGCACAGGTCCCCCTGAGCATCTGAGGAACTTGGCATCTGAGGAGGATAAGGAGAGGGGCCTAGAGTTAACCTTGCCAAGGGACCAAGGGACCAAGGGATTAATTTTAGGCTTCTATTCTTCAGGATGTTGGAGCGTAACTAAGAACCAATCTTGCACGTTTCTAAACGCATCACACAACGACCACCATTGACGAAGGTAGCAATGAAGGTGGAAAGGCAGCCCTGGGGCTTGTGCGCACAGCCGGCACACGCAGAGGCCTGCCACTCAGCAGGGCAGACAGCGCGGCCCAGCACAGCAGCTTCCTCCTTTGGGAGGACTTGCTTCCAGGGATAGCCTGGAACGTGAGACACCGAGACACCCAAGCGTGACATGCCACTCTCACACGGCCAGATGTACTGCGGTTTGAAATGACATGAAACACAATGTAAGTGACGGCGGCTCCCGTGTTTCAGGGAACCTGGAAAATCTAAATGGTAAAATTGCTTATTTCACGTTATCTCAGGGCTCTGATTAAAATGTCATAGAGAGTGTGCCTCAGATGCACAGAGAAAAGCTGGTTCCTTGTCTGTGCTGTCCCTCAACCACTGAAGAAGTCATAGCACAGCGAGCCACGCATTAACTCTTCAAGCTGCAGCGCTGGCCTGGACTGCAGTTAGTCACAGAGGACCATGGCTGGCCTTCATGGGTCAACAGAGCCGGGGACAGACAACTCCTTAAATGTTAAGAAAGACACTTGAGCACCTCAGCATCTGCGGCAGCTATGGGTGTGTAGGTATGCACCATCTTTTCTCTATGTATTAATAGATCAACTATGACTCAGCAGCACTGCTTCTTGCTTTAAATTAACACCATCACCATGCTTGCGGAAGACACACAAACCAAAACGGCTGCCGTGCCAAGGTGAGGGTCAGGCCCAAAGCTTCCTCCTGCTCCTATAGGACCCCAGGAAGCAGGGAACGGGGTTCAGGCCTGTGTGTGGCTTGTTCAATGTTGGGGATTCTGGAGTTAAAAGGCAAGCAGCTGATAACTCTTCCAGTACTTGCCCGGCACAAAGAAAAATTCTGATTTATTGAGGATATTAAATACAACAAGGCCAGCCTTTGGGCTAAAACACACTCAGGCATAAATTAAACAATGCCATAAAAACTTAACAGATTAGAAATGCAGTTGCTTTAGAAACGCCGTACAGCTTTCAGGATTGTGCCCCAAATTTAAAAATAATGCACAGCACACAACAAAGTTTGCATGTGCTTGCTAAATGGTAAGGCAATTCTACCTAAGATGGCAGATGGACTTATTTTAAGTTTAAAGCCTTCATAGACATGCATTTCAATGTCATGATAAAAGGGAAATGTTCATACTCATGGGACACAACGGGAAGCACAGGTACGCGCTGCATCGCATGAAGGAACAGGGCACTGGCATTTTCAACATTAGACCTTACGTAGACTAGGTTGTGCTCAGAACCAGAGCAGGCACCCAGGACGGGAAGCATAAGGAAAACCACCTGCCCGGGGCTTCGCTGGCTTAGGCGATTGCTGCTGCAGCCGTCAGCACAAAGCACCAGGCCAGGGCGCAGCGGGAGGTTCGGCTGGCACACGCAGGCTCACCAACACTACCACAACATCTCAAAAAATGAGAAGTTCACTGGCACTCGTAGCCTGTGTCTTTACCTTCTTATCATCCATCGACTCTTCCCACAGATTTCCCCAATCCCTACAGCTGCTACAGGCAGCAGCCACAGGCTATTCTGCAATCTGGAATGAGCCACTACAATTATTTACAGACACTCATTGAGTGGAATTAAGAGAGCTTTGCAGGCACTGCTCATTAATTTATAAATTGGGCTTCAAGCCACAGCGGTGACTCCCATTTGCCTTGTGAGAAAGCCTAGTAACTTCCCCGTTCTGTGCCTGGCTCCTCCTGAACGGACAGAGAGTGGGGCTGCTGGGTGTGTGGCCAAGGAGCTGCAAGCCAGAGCAGTGAGTGGAGTAGCTGTGCTTTCCTGGTTTGCGTCTGATATTATGAAAGAAAGAAATGCAGACAAAAGCAACGACTTACAGGAATATTATGGTCCTTTCTTCCTTTGTGTGAAGAGGCAACATGCGCGAGGTACTGAATGACTTTCTTGGTATTTTCTGTCTTCCCGGCACCCGATTCACCCCTGTGAGAAACATCAACAGCAGCTACTTTAAAGAGAACTCAGCACCTGTTCCCAAGTTACAGCTGATACAATGACACTGAGCAGAATACAATTCCAGAAAAGAAAAAAAGAAAACAAGAGAAAATTTATAGGCAACAATAATAATAGACAAAAAAAAAAAAAAAAAAAAAATTACTGTTTTTTTTTTTTTTGGTTGTTTGTTTGGTTTTTCGAGACAGGGTTTCTCTGTGTAGCCCTGGCTGTCCTGGACTCACTCTGTAGACCAGGCTGGCCTCGAACTCACAGTGATCCGCCTGTCTCTGCCTCCCGAGTGCTGGGGTTGCAGGTGCGCGCCACCACGTCTGGCTTGTATTACTGTTTTTAAAGTATCAACTCTTCATTCTTAGAATCAACCTTGTTATCACCTCTGAACCACCTTAGAAATTGCTTTTGTTCTTATATGTATCAAAAATGTACACCAAACAATGAGTTCTGGGCTGCAAAAGAGAACTGCTGTTCATCTTTTCTACCATGTCAATGAGCACACACAAGTGCTGGTCTCATGTGTGTGTTTGTTGTTGTGGTTTTTGAAACAGAGACTCCTAGTGCAGCCAAGGCTAGCTGGCCTGGAATTTACAATATAGACTAGTCTTTTGAAGTCACAGTGATCCTCCTGCCTCAGCCTTCCAAGTGTTAGGACTAAAGGTTTAAGCCACCATTCCTGACTAAGAAAATTGTATTATGCTGCTGCTGCTGCTACTGCTGCTCCTACTGCTGGGTGTGGTGACACATGCCTTTAATTCCAGCATTTGGAAGGCAGAGGCAGGCCAACCTGGCCTACAAAGTGAAGTCCAAGGCAGCCAGGGCTACTTGGGAAAAAAAGGTACTAAACCGGGGCTGGAGAGATGGCTCAGAGGTTAAGAGCACTGGCTGTTCTTCCCAGGGTCCTGAGTTCAATTCCCAGCAACCACATAATGGCTTACAACCATCTATAATGAGATCTGGTCCCCTCTTCTGGTGTGCAGGTGTTACATGTGAACGCAACACTGTATACATAATAAATATTTTTTTTTTTAAAAAAGGTATTAAACCAAACCAAATAAATATTCATTGGTAGTACTCGTGAAAAAACACAGGAAAATATCCGACACATTTTTCCTGCTTCCCGGGGTAAGAGCTTCCACAAGCAAAGAGAAGTTTATTAGAATTGTCATGGAAAAGAAAAGAAAAAAAACCAAACACACACCCTGCCACCCCTACCCCTTGACCCCCCCCCCCCACCAACTGCATTAGAAACATGCTGTAGCATAGCAGCACTGAGAGAGAAAGCAGCACTACGCTGCAGATTTCAATCTGAAGGAGCCGACAGCGGGGATGCTTGCTTGTCACTGTGCTCATCTCCAAAGCACAGGCCCATCCCAGGGCCAAGCCAATGATGCACCTGGAAAAAGCCTTCCCACTGACTGGCCTCACACACAGGCCTCCTGATCTCATGGCCTCATGGGCTGGTTCATGTCTGAACCTATATAGCCTCACACAATATGAAAATGAGAAATACTTCGTATTTCTGGACTGAGCTTGAACTATAGAGAGCCCTCTGTACACTCTGAGGGACCCCAGAGTCTCCCCTCTCTTCTCAAGGATAGTCCAGGCCTCCAGAAAATGAGCAATGGTTTACTCTTTTAATAGTCACACATATTAGCCGGGCGTGGTGGCGCACGCCTTTAATCCCAGCACTTGGGAAGCAGAGGCAGGTGGATCGCTGTGAGTTCGAGGCCAGCCTGGACTACAAAGTGAGTCCAGGACAGCCAAGGCTACACAGAGAGACCCTGTCTCGAAAAACCAAAAAAAAAAAAAAAAAAAAAAAAAAAAAACTCACACATATTATATAAGAATGTTATATATAAGATAACCCTTTATATATTACATATACAAGATTACATATAAGTATATATTTGAACTCTTAACAAGACATTTAATCTCCAATTTAACTTGTGGACTCGGTTCACCTGCACACAGGCAGTCTCTTAGTGCTTTAGCTCACCGCTCTAACTCTCCCAGCAAATCCTGACTCCTCTCCTTGGAGTTATACCTAACTGCACTATTGGAATTGCCCACACCTCAGGTTTCCAGCAGGCTTACCAGTTACATTGTCTCCTCAGCTCTGGGCAGCTGGTTAACCACAGCGTCAACCACAGGGGGCTGGGCAAGGGGACCCTACGGAGCAGCTGTAGGAACTGGAGTAGGAAGTGACCTCGGAGCTTCAGTATCCCAGCTCTGAAGAACGCAGGCCGTGGATCTGACCCTTCCTAGTTCCAACGTCTGATGATGCTCGACACAGACCACCCACTGACACAGTCACACTTCAAGCTTACTGGCTGTGAGCGCTAATCCTGGGTACCACCTTGACTACATACGTCTGGAATCAATTACAACCAAGCAGCTTGAGCACATTTGTGGGGTACATTCTTGACTGGATCATCTGAGGCAGGAGACCCATCCTGTATCTGGAACATTTGCAGTCAGCAGACACACCCAAATCTGGGCTACAACTCATCACGGCAGCCACATAAAGGGCCATGGAAGGCACCTTTTGGTCTTTTGCCTGCTTGCTTTCACTCTTGCAGGCAAGTTCATCCATTCTGCTGCTGAGGCTTCCCTTTGTTGGTATTAGAACCTACTTCTAAACACACATACTAAAGACCAGATGAGACATCCAGCCTACCAGTGAACTACCAGACTCTTGGCCTTTCCGTCTGGAGACAGCCATTGTTGCACTAGCCAGACCACACTGATAAACCTTCACACACGCATGCACACTCATGCACACACGCCCACACGCATGCCCACGCCCACACAGTAAGTTCTGTTCCTCTAGACAACCCTGACTAATACACTAACCCCCTCTGTTTCTCCTCCTAGGAGTTTCTAAGTCTTAGGTCTCAAACCTACCACGCTTTTAATAAGGTTTCTGCCCACTTTTGAAAGCCTGCATTGAAGATTATTACATCCTTCTAAATTCTCAGGTTATGTAATTTTATTAACTCTACCTGTATTTTCTCCTAGACCTTGATAAGTCTCAGATTTTATAACTGAATCTTTGGTCCACCTGAAAAAATTATAGCTGAGATAATGTAATCCCCTCCCAGATGAGTGGCTCACCCCACCAGCTACCTGAGGCGCCATCCTCACCCTGCCTGCTTGCTTCTCATACACACTGCCTAGTCAAGGGCAGCACCACAGCTGGGGCCTGTGACGGACAATTAGCACTATCCTTTGGAAAATAAAAAGATAAAAGAAAAATATTATCCGGGGTTCATTTCATAGATAAGCTTCAAATTTTGTTCCACTGTTCTCGGTCCACTTCCAGCAATCCGGCGGCCCACCTCACCCAAAGCATCAACAAAACGTGGCTTTTAAGGAAAATGTTGATTTTTATCTCTCAGATAATTCTTCTTTTATTCAAAATAAGCAAAGAGGAGACTTATTTGTCTTCCAGAGCCCAGCAAAAAAGAAAATACTGCTTCAAATAAAGGTATCCCAAAGCCGCACTGCTGACTTCCTCGTAATTCCTAGAGCAGAGACAATGACTCTCATCATAACATGGGAATAATAGCTCCTACACATAAAGTTGTTGAAGAAAAATAGTAGTATCTAAAACACATGGTTAGTAACGGGTGACATTACCCATACTGTCCACTCAGATGCTGACTGATCAAAACTGAGGTAGCTTGGATTCCCACACTCTGTTGCTTGGTCAATCTTTAATATTGATGCAGTGCTTAAGGCTGTGAATAAATATGGCCTGTCTAGATGTAAATATTTCCTTTGTCATGAGATATTGAGTGTTCCTTACCGTAATGCTCTGCAGTGCACGCTCCCTACCGTAATGCTCTGCAGTGCACATTCTCTACCGTAATGATCTGCAGTGCACGCTCCCTACCGTAATGATCTGCAGTGCACATTCTCTACCGTAATGCTCTACAGTGCATTAGATCCCCAAACAATGGAGCCAACGAAGCAGGGGCTGAAACCATGAGCCTGAATAAGCCTTTCCCTTTTATGAATGAATTTATCTCTGTTGTTAAGATAAAGACCAGGAACACATTATCCACCTGTATTGCTTTAGATAAGTACCTGCTCACCTGAGACTTAGTATATATAGAGAAAAAGTTATTTCCTACAACTGAAATGAGATGTAAGCATCTAGAATTGTGCCTGGTAGCAGTGTGAATAGTGTTGATAATTATAATGACAATCAGTAACAGGAGGTAACAAACAACAAAAAGGATTTCTTATGTTAATGAGACTTTAGAGAGAAATTAGAATACAATTCTTTGGAAAATGGAAAAGCGAAACACAATGGGAAATGACACATCTCAACAGACAGAACCTGAAAAATAAAAACACCCTAAACGACAGTAGTGGGAAAGCTGGAGAGGTGGCTCATGGGTAAGACATTGGCTACTCTTTGAGAGGACAGGGGTTCAATTCCCAGCATGTACACGGTGGCTCACAACTCCAGTTGCAGGGATCTGAGGCACCTTCAGGTACCCATGGGCACTACGCATGCAAGAGGCCCAGGCTCACCATACACATCAAATATGAAATTAAAATGTAAAAACTGTTGGAAAAAAGTAAAGGGAAAGAGAACCAAACAAAAAGCCCATCAGGGCTGGAGAGATGGCTCAGCGGTTAAGAACACTGTCTGCTCTTCCAAAGGTTCCAAGTTCAATTCCTAGGAACCACATGGTGTCTCACAAGCATCTATACCCTCTAATGCCCTCTTCTGGTGTGCAAGTGTACATGCAGGTAGAATACTCATATACATAAAATAAATAAATAAATAAGATAAATATTAAAATAAATAAATTAATTAAAAAAAAAGTCCATCAAGCTTCTTGCGCAGAGAATGAAAAGAACTTTGCGGGGGAGGGAGGGGGGAGGGGCAAGGGCAGTCAACAGACCAAAGCAGGAGGCAGCGAAGATGCTCTGCCTTCATTTCCACCAAGAAACTGATGTGCAGTGCGTGCAGCCTCAGCCTTGAAGTGGTGTCACTGTCACTGTTGGTTCCCAGCAGCCCAGATAGGGAAGGGAGGGTGACTGGCTCCGCGAACCCATTCCCTCCGACAGTGTGAGTCGGAGCACAAGTTAATCTGAAGCTGTAAACAAGAAGGCTGCTGAAGTGCACTGGATAGTATCCATCGGGAGTTTTTAGCCTCTGCACATTCCGCACAGAGGTCTAGAGCCTTCGTTTGCCCCTCAAAGGGATGTGAAAATCGGAAGCAAATCCCTCACAAGCAGTGCAGAGAAACAGATCACTAACACAGTGGCTGCACCAGGATCCTTCCTTCAACGCTCTGGTCCCCGGTTCCGCCAGTGAGAACCCCTTTCCTTGTCTTTCTTTGCTGCGTGTGTGTTGCCTGAGTCCTTGCTTTGAATAACCTCAACTTGAAAATCGCCACCTGCCTCCTACAATGCCCAGCAGCTGGACTTGGCTCTTTCTGAGGAGCACAGGTCCTCACTCTGCTCCAAGGTGACTGAAAACAGGACAGAACCCTGGCATCTCCGTCACCTTGCTCAGTCGGCTGCCACCAATCAGACCACACTGACCACACCTGTTCCATGGCAGGCCTCTGCATTTCCTCTATTAAACCTAAATCACATGTCTGACAACGGCCTGGGAGGGCCAGCCGGCAGACATTTCCTGTCTCTCTGTACCACACTGACTGCACCTCTTCCTCTGCGTTTCTCCATTACTCATCCCCTTGACTGGCACTTTGAGATGGGCAGGCAAGTTGGGATTCTGGGAGTCAGGACTTTTTGCTTTAAAAGTCTGGCTACAAGCCGGGCGCAGTGGCACACTCTTGTAATCCCAGCACTCAGGGAGGCAGAGGCAGGCGGATTTCTGTGGGTTCCAGGCCAGCCTGGTCTACAAAGTGAGTCCAGGACAGCCAGGGCTACACAGAGAGACCCTGTCTTGGAAAACCACACACACACACACAAAGTCTGGTTACAGGGCCCTCTTTTCTATATTAAACATGCATATAATATATTAATATTAATAAGTGGATTCCTATAATTTCTAAATTAGCTTTGTATTTTTTTTTTTTTTTTGGTCTTTTTGAGACAGGGTTTCTCTGTGTAGCCTTGGCTGTCCTGGACTCGCTTTGTAGACCAGGTGTATTTTTTTAATCATGTACTCAGGCAACATTTACTGAGCACACAACACATGTCAGGTATAACATAGGCAAACAAGTTTTTGACACTTTTAAACTTCATAGTCTAGAAGTAACCTGTATCAGTCAGGTGCCCATGGTTTTCTTGTTTCTGGTTATTTTTGAGCTATAGTTCCTATTTCTATAAACAAAAAATTCCTCCCTTTTCTCCAAAGCTTAAGCCACTATTAATTGAAACAATTTATATTTTGTAAAATCTTTAAAAAATTATAGTTACCAATGAAAAACTGTCAAAGACACAGACACTAGTTAGTCTTTAGAAGGCAGCTTACTAGCAGAGACTATAAAACCGAGGCTGGCTGTGTTCAGGTCCCTCTCCCCCTGCAGTCACACTGGTTCCTTATAGGGTCTTAAAGTAGCATGTGCTGGGGATGATGGGTAGAGACCTTAGCTTCTTTTCTTTGCCTAGAACAGCCCCCCCCATTTTTTTTCTGTTTTGTTTCTTTGAGTCAGGGTTTCTCTATGTACTCCTAGCTGTCCTGGAACTTGCTGTGTAGACCAGGTTGTCCTTGAATTCAGAGCTCACCAGCTTCTGCTTCGAGAGCTGGGATTAAAGGCGTATGCCGCCACATCCCACTATTCGCCCCCACACACTTCAGAAGAAAATTAATAAACACATATTTCTACCCAGAGCTTCTTAAATATCTATCAGCGGCTTCATGTGGCTCCTTTTTTCTCTTATAACATAGTTATAATTTAAAGAGAGGAATCCAAAAATTCCAAAATTTTTATGGCTTGAGGACATCTAAAATAGAGTTTTCAGAAAAGCAAACCGGGATGTTGGCATACTTTTCACCTATTTTATTTTGTTTTCTTATATCTCTACCTCCCTTCCAACCCCCAACACCAGGTAAGAGAGAAGGGAAGTAAGAAGGGACCGGGGCGTAGACCTCTTTAGACTTAGTCCTTGGGCAATGCCAGTCTCCTTGTCAGGATATGCAGCAGTCCAGATAACTAGCAAACCAGCAAACAGCAAACCCAGCAGCAGCTGACTTCCTTCTTGGAGCATCCCTCGAAGCAGCTCCCCGCCCCCACCCCCCTTGCTCTCGACACACACACACTTAGTATTTATATCCTCTCAGAGTCAACTATCTGCAGCTGGGAAAGACCACACATATGCCTGTAGGCTCAATTTTCTTAGCAAATATATTTTATTATGAACTTATTAACTGAGAGTACCGCACTTATAACCCGACTAACCTAAACAATAGGAAAAGAAGATTAAAGAATACAATAACAAAACCATAAGGATAGCAGTTCCAAGGAATGATTCACCTGGCGTAATCAGCAGGATTTCTTCTGCTGGAACCTGGAGCAACCAGAACCTGGAACCTCAGCAGGAGTCTGGAGCCCCGAAGGCTTCCCTCGAGCAGTTCTCTCTAGGAGCATCTCGAAGTGGAGCAATGAACAGCCTAAACTATCCCAAGTCTCCAAAGGCTCCACCTCCTATTTTTGGCTCACATTTATATCTCCTCTCAGCATTTGTTCAAGGATGTTTTTCAGCTGGTTAACAACCAATCTCCCTGACATGGTGGTTCGACTTCTAAGGGGATAAACATCACCTGCTCTCTCACAAGTCTTCTCATCCCCCACTTGTGAGCTAAACAAAAAGCATGTTTATCTGTCCTTCATCTCCCCCTTTCTATTAAAAAAAAAATAAGCCCTTTACAACAAAATAAGAATTATCCATTAAGTCACATTTACAAGGACCATTCCATTTGTAGTTAACAATTTTTAAGAAATTATTCCACTATCTATCCTATGCTACTGATTCTTATCCTAATGTCTAAAGTTTTTTTCACTAAAATTATATTAATACTATGGCTATCTAGTCTTCAACCCTAGAGACCCCAGAAGGAAAAACTATCTAATAAGAAGGAAATGCAGGCCAGCAACTTCCAAAAGTATTGACAGGACAGACAGCTGACTGTCTGGACAGTCATAAGTTCCCCTCCATCGTCGGGGCATCCAGCCTTCAGCCAGCAGGCCCAAGGCATCTGACAGACTGCTTCTGGACTGTCACAAATTTCTCTCCATCATAGATGCATCCTGCCTTCAGCCAGCCAGCTCAAAGCATCTCACAGACTGCTCTGAAGCAGGAATCCTGAAGGACTGGCCACCTGGCCTCTGCAAGGCTGGGCAACCAGTTTCTCAGTATCAGGCTTGATCAAAGTGGATGGTTATTCTGTCATCAGAGGTAGAGACAAGCAAAGTTCCTGTCCAGTGGCTATCTGCCACTATCGTTTCTTTCTTTCTTTTTTTTAAAAATATTTTATTTAATTTATGTGTGCTGGTGTGAGGGTGTCATATCTTGGAGTCAAAGACAGTTGTGAGCTGCCATGTGGGTGCTGGGAATTGAACCCGGGTCCTTTGGAAGAGCAGGCAGTGCTCTTAACCACTGAGCCATCTCTCCAGCCCCACTATCGTTTCTTGATGCCTGCATAATTAGGCTGGAGGTGCTGCCAGGAATGGATGTGTCTCTCTGTCATAAAAGCCCTGTATTACTAAATGCCATTTTCTGTGGATCTCTGAAGTGTTTGAAGACCATCTATCTATCTCTTCTATCCATCACCTATATATTCCTTTGAAAACATACAAAAAATTAAATAAAGCTTATTCTATAATTAAGTAATTTAGTATCTAATAAGATTTATAAGTTACCAACTACTGATTTCTATCTCCGACCATCATGAACAAATCATAACAGTTATTTTTCACCTTTCAAATAAGTTGTACATGTATAATACATTAAATAAATGTTACACAAAATGATCTTAAGTCTCTACCAACATACAATATACAATTTAAGTTTCATTAGCATATCATATACGATATATAAAGTGAAAATTGAAAAAGGGGGGAAAACTTAAATTTCCATCCATCTACAATACCAATGTGAAATATTTGAATACCAATATAAACTATTTGAGGTTAGTAGATTCAATAATCTACTCTTTATTCTATAAATGTATATATGCCTGTGCACCACATGCGTGCCCTAGGAATCCACAAGAGGACTGCAAATCAGCTGTCATGTGGGTGCTGGGAATTGAACCCAGGTCACTCGCTTTTCATTCCACTGACAGCAGGCATTCCTGTTAGGCTGGGACCAGGACAAGACCAGCAAGGCGCTGGCCGACCGCCCATTTGCACCAGAAAGCCCTTACCCCTATGGCGCCAGCCCCCCATCCCCAACGACCACCAGGCAGTCAAACCAGTATCTTATATGGAAAAAAGCCAGCTCTGGCCGGATACGTCACCATTCCCCTTGCCCAGGGCTTGAATCACTTCACCAGAGAGCTGCACAAATACACCCGAGCTTGTTTGCAGACAATTCGGTCTGATCTGGTCACTTCAAGCCTCCCTGCCACCCCTCACCCCCATTCCCAAACCTCTCAATTCCCTCCTAAGGGGTCTGTTGTTTTCACATATCCTCAAAGGTTTTCATTAAAGTCACCCAGTTGGCCCTGGTGGCACAGACTTGGGAGGCTGAGGCAGGAAGACTGCAGGTTCAAGGCCAGCCTGAACTGTACACAGTAACTTTAAGTCTTGTCTCAAAATAAAAAGAGGGCTGGGGTATGTCTCAGAGGGTCAGTGCTTGTCTATCACCACGAGGCCCTCGGTCAGCTCCCGGGAACAGGAAAGAAAGCAGTCACCCCAGTTCCAAACAACACAACCAGAGAACTGAGCTTGCCCCTTCTGTTGGCCGGACTTGGTCTTGTGCCAGCACTCGGTGGTGGGCCACAGCGGTGCTCACTGTTTCATACTTCACTTTGTAGTGGTTGTCAGGTGGCAGGTGGACTCAGCCACGGTTGTTGGGCTTGGGAGAGGGACATGGAAGGGAATACAGCTATCCCTTTAAAAGCCAGCATGCGAGCACACTCAGAGAAGCCATGGCCTGTTCAACAGTTGGCCAGCACCCACAGCGGGCTACAGGGGTGGGGTGACCCCTTGAGATGGCCAAGCCTGGCCTATATAATAAGATAACCATGCGAGTCCAACACAGTTGCCAGGAAGTCTGCAGGATCATGCAACCATGCTGGGCTTTTTAAATTATTACTTTTATTTTATTTATTATTTGTATATGTTAAGTGTGTGAGTGGGAGTGCCATGGGGCATTTGGGGGGGGGGGACAAGGGCAGTTTATGTAGTAGGTTCTCTTCATCTTTCTACCTTTATGTGAGTTCCAGGGATTGAAATAAGGTTTGACAATATGAGGCGACAAGCAACTGCTGCGTCACCTCACAGGACTGACCGTGCTGTTAGGCCACGAGGCTTCACGGGAGAGCTCTTTCTGTAACACCGTGAAGCTAACTGATGAGAAGAAGAAAATTCATTCGACAGAGCGGATTCTCTTTTCTTCTCTCACACCTTTCTCTTCCCACCACATACTCAACACCAAGCTTTCTATTCCAAAAGAAAAAGAAGGCAGCCCAGGACCGGTTCTCAGCTCCCCCTCTCCAGCCTGTGGACAACCCCACAGGAGAGCCTGCCATGCCCACCAAATTCTCCTTCCTCCTGCTTCCATCCTGCTACTCTTAAAACCAGTCTCCCTCACTTCTCATCTTGGCCACATTAAAAGCACCAATGAGATT
>OU015755.1:97473481-97488079 GCA_907169655.1 Acomys percivali | reverse complement strand
AAAAAAAAAAAAAAAAAGAAATCCAACTAGCCTTCTAAAGAGGCTACATGTGTGCTAGCACAGCAGGCTCAGTGGTTTCCAAAGCCCCTTCCAAAAACCACAGGAGGAGGAACTTGGTTTCGTTGACATAAACCACACACTCAGCAGTGGGAATGCTCAAATCAACAATCTCAGCTCCCACCATAAAAGCCTAGGAAAGAGCGAATGAAACCCCAAGAGAGGAAGCAATAAAGAACAGAATGTAACATAGTAGAAAACAGGGTTGGGGGAGGAGACTTACCTACAACAAAACAAAAAAACCAACAACCCAAAGTCCTGTTATAAGTATCAAAGAAATTGACTACATAATTAAAATCCGTCCTATGAAAAAGTGACGCTTATGGAAGGAATACCTAAGGTTGACATAATTCTAACTTTCTACAGTCTCCAAGAAGAGGGAGAAACAGTTCCCAGCCTACTCTAAGAGCCGAGGCTTACTTTAGCCTGAAAGAAAAATCCAACAGAAAGCCTGTATCTCATAAATAAACACAAAAGTTCTTAACAAAGAGATAGCAAATAACATCCAGCAATATATAAAACAAGTCACAGAATGGGCAAGTGCTGCTTATCCTTAGCTGAATTCACTGGGCTAAGAGACTAAGACAAACTACTTCATCACTGAGTAGATGGAGAAAAAGCATTAGGCGTGGGGGCAATCCATTCATGATTTTAAAGGAGGAAAAAGCCGTGTGTGGTGGCACATACCTGATTCCAGCACTCAGGAGGCAGAGGCAGACGGATCGCTGTGAGTTCCAGACCAGCCTGGTCTACAAAGCGAGTCCAGGACTGAGAGACCCTGTCTTGAAAAACCAAAAAGAGGTATGGGAGAACTGCTTAGCCTCTATCTACCTAAGCCACGGCAGCCCCACCATCTTTGTGAAGGCCGTACATCTAAGGTGGTGAAGAAGGCAAGGTGTCCACTCATTACTTGCACATGGAAAAGTAAAAAGGAATACAAGGGCAGTGGTGGTGCCTGGTCTACAGAGAGTTTCAGGGCAGCAAGGGCTACACAGAGAAGCAGAGACTCCACCTCCCCCAACTCTGCCCTCCTCCCAAAGATGCACTAGAGGGTCTGGAGAGGTGGCTCACAGGTTAAGAGCACTGGTTGCTCTTCCAAAGGTCCTGAGTTCAATTCCCAGCAACCACATGGTGGCTCACAACCATCTATAATGTGATCTGATGCCCTCTTCTGGCCTGGAGGTATGCATGCAAGTAGAGCATTGTATACATAAAGTAAATAAAGACTTCCTGAAAAATTAAAAAAATAAAATAAAATAAAATAAAATATGCATTGGAGCAACATAGAAAGAAGCACAAGAAACTACAGCACTCACAAACACAATTAGAAACTACAGCTGACCTCGGAGAGACTACTAACTGGCAAACCCAAAGCTGACAAAGGGTTGGAAAAATTGGAACTCACCTACTGCTAAAAAGAATGCAGACTGTTTTGGTAACATCTTATAAACTCAAAAACTGACCCAGGTGAAATGGAGGCTCCACACACATGCAGTTCCCTTAGTTGCCCAAACCCACATGTTGTCTAAATGGCTTCCATAGAATGAGTGAATAAACCAGGAAACACGCTCACAGCGGAACACTTGCCAGTGCTACAGACACGCCCACAGCGGAACACTTGCCAGCGCTACAGAGGAGAGACGCACTGCTGAACCATCTCAACCGCAGCCAGCGCACCAGCAAAGGAAGGCGGCACTCAAAAGGCCGAACTGCAGACGACTGTGACACCCTAGGCTTTTATAAAAGACAGTGTGTCTTCGGAGCACTGATTTGTCTTTGGCTATAATGAGGGATTGCTAAAATATGCACGCAAGCCAGAAATGCTTGTACCTTTCACATTTCTCTTCTGCGATGTCAACTTCAGTCCCCTAACCCTTTCATTCTCCACACTCTCCCACTTCTTAGCTTGCTCCGTAATATTTACCACTATTTCCCTCCCCAGTGAAATCAAGTCCCCAACAGTATTACTAGCATGGTCCCCCTACGTCTCATGCTTAGTAAGCTGGGGATATTTCCCACTGTCCACTTCCATATCTCAGAGGCCAAACACAGCCATACCACTTATGAAAGATTCCTTTTCCCAGCACAAAATGCCCCCTTCCCCATATCTGTTGTTTATGTGTTTTATGGTGGCTACCAGTGCTTTGTCTGAATGCGCGGCTGCGCACCAGAAGAGGGCCTCAGAGCCATCACAGACGGTTGTGAGCCACCACTGGATGCTGGGAACTGAACTCAGGGCCTCTGGAAGGGCAGGTTAAGGTACCTGCTCATCCTCAAATGCTGACTGTCTGGCTATCTTGAGGCATCTTTCTTGTAAATGATATATATTTGTTGTTAGGCTGCCTCTTACCCATAGATAAGGTGTTAAAAGTACAATTACTGTTAGGGCTGAGGTGCTTGGTGTCACAGGTTTTCTGCCTTCCTAAACATCTTGCCTTTAACTCTCCAATGTAGAAAGCGTGACTCAGCTTCTTGGTTGATTTTAGAAGTTTCAAGGGCCATTTCTGAAGGATAGCAGTCTTTTCTTAGGGTGCTCACACCTCCGGCAGGAGAAGTGGTACAAGTGCCTGCCATGCTGGGGAGCGCTCAGCAGAACTCTTCAGCATGACATCTGCCACAGAAAAGCTAGAAGAGCAGCCTCCACGGCACCATGACAGCCTCCACGGCACCATGACAGGCTCCCAGGACTGTCAGGAAGTGACTGAGGCCATCCTCCAGTCAAAGCAACTGTGATGTCCTCCAGACTACAGAGATTGCTCTGCACCGAGTGGTGGTCTAAATCCACTCACAGAACAGGAACCAGCTGGGCCTTAAATGAAATAGACACTGTCTCTACAACTGTTTAGGCCTTGTGATGTAGACATGAAGGCGGAGTGTCAGCCCCAAGTCCCTTCAGTACCCGCAAGGGCTCCGTCTGTCCTCATGGCCCCACTCTCCCTGTATTCCCCCAAGGCATCAGCTGTACTATCTGCTGCTGCAGCGACAGTGGGGGGAGCAGAAGTGGCATCTGTCCCTCCGGGTGACCACGGCGACACCACTTCTCCATGCCTTTTTCCCTCCTTCCTTCTCACGCGCAAACAAAGCCTGCTCTTAGGGTCCTTGAGAAGACGGAGCATCAACACGTGATAAGTAAATCACATTTTTCAGGCCAAGGGAAATGATTAGCACAGTTAATGCTGTTGGGAAGGTGTCAAAAGCAAGGCAGCAGACGGTGACTCAAGGCAAGCTGCACTGTGAGATTCCTGGAGAGAGACGAAGGGACGGCGGGCTGCATTGGACAGCCGCAGACACGGCAGTAGATGGTTTGTAAATCCGGTTGGGGCATCTGAGACAGTTCTCTGGTGACTTCTAATTTCTCAGAAATAAGAATAAGTTGCTCTATGGGAAGCTGAGCAACACATACGGAGGCAGAGCTCTGAAGCACACAGGGCCATGGACAGGGAGTGTCCGTCACCTCACTCTGCAGATACAGCCGGCAAGCTGCACTTAGGGTAGTTATTTCCGTCATGATTTACGGCAGGGCCAATCTGCCCACTTGCATACAGTAACTCCAGGAGGACCAGCACCCTGAGGAAGGATGCTGAGGCACCGCAGCCTCGCTCTGCCGGCCTGAGAACTCTGACAAACTGGATAATGAAGAACGACAGGGCTGAGGGCTAGGCTTCGAGAGACTGCTGCACTGAGAGAGCACAAACTCGCTGAGGGACAACAGCGTCCACAGGAAGCAAGAATATACATTTCCTGAGTGGACCACCCATCTGGAAGGACATTGCAATAGAATTTGTGAAATATTGAAAAATCAGGCGATTCAACAGATGAAAAAGTCTGCAATGTCACAACAGAAATTGGTAGCACAAATGAGATGAAGCCTGTGTGGAGGTGGGGGGTGGGGGGTGGAGGGTGGGGGTGGGGAGGGCTGCCATGAAAACACGATGTAGCTCCCAACACAGGATCACAGCAAAGCCGGAGGGAAAGAGAGCCCTGCCTCTTTGATGGTCAGCGGCATCAAAGAATGAGAGGAACCTAGCAGAGAGCTTGGAGGGGAGGGGATGGATGCAGGGGGGGCAGGAGGGAGAGGGAGGGAGGGAAGGAGAGGGAGGGAAGAAGGGAGAGGGCGGGAGGGAGGGGGAGGGAGGGGGGGGAGGAGAGGGAAGAGGGAGGAAAGGAGGGGGAAGGAGGGGGAGGGAGGGAAGGAGAGGGAGGGAAGGAAGGAGGAAGTGAGGGAAAGAGGGAGGGAGGGTTGATGCAGATTCAGATACAGCTAAGATACACAGCAGAGCAAGGTGTGTTGACTTTCCTCCTAAGACTCCAAGAAAGCACCACACGCGTGAGCAGTTAGTTACAGCATGCAAAGGAGCCTCTGAGGCCACTGTCCAGTCCCTGAAGCTAGACTGTGTCGCAGGACTGCTGTTCCCCACGGGAAGCTGGCTGGGATGGAGGGTGGCCTTTGGTGTCAATACCACAAATGAGCAGTCTGATACTGAAGATCCCCTTCCATGAAGATCCTCTGCCCTTGTGGCCTGTCTGCCTGGAAGATCTAAGTCTTTTCTTTAGCTCAGGTACGTTTTTCCAAATTATCGTTTCAATCACAGAAGCTAGACAAGGCTCCAGGTCCCCACCTCTCCCTTGCTCCCAAGCTCCACTGCGTCCTTCTAATGTGCATCTGGCTTCTGACGGACAGACAGACTGATGGACTGCTTTAGCTCTGTCAATATTGCTGTCCCAAACTTCTGCTGAACATGTGACTTTTTTTGCAATCTAATTCACAACCAAGAGCTCCACTTCTGCCCGTTCATTCAACAAATATTTATTGAGCAACTAGTATGCGCCAGGCACAGTCTGCATTTCACCAATCCCTTAGATTCCATACCTAAGAAAAATTAAGGTTTTTAAAGATTTATTTATCTTTATGTGTTTTATATGTTCATTTGTTTGTTTAATATATATATATATATATATATATATATATATATATATATATATATATATATATAATGTATCAATGTATTTTTGTATGCAGTGGCATGCCTGTAGGCCAGAAGAGGGCATCAGATCACATTATAGATGGTTGTGAGCCACCATGTGGTTTGCTGGGAATTGAACTCAGGACCTCTGGAAGAGCAGACAGTGCTCTTAACTGCTGAGCCATCTCTCCAGCCCCTTATGTGCATACTTAAGTGTTTTGCCTGTATGTTGGCTACCATGTGCATGCAGTGCCCATGGAGGCCAGAAGAGGGCATCAGATCCCTTGGAATTGTAGTCACAGACAGTTGCAAGCTACCACATGGATGCTGGGAATTGAGCCTGGGCCTCTGGGAGAGCAGTCTTACCCACTCTTATCCACTAAGCCTTCTCTCTGGTCCTTACATTTCTTAAAAACAAACCTTTCAGCATTTCTATCAGTAAATATGAAGATGAAGAATGTGTGGCCAAAGTAATGGCACAGCATAGGACTCAGATGACACTCCACTCAAGAACGAAACAGGACTGTAAAAATCTAGACAGGTTAATGGGGAATTGACTCTAATATCAAGTTGAGAGGAACCCTGCAGGCTGGCTGTCCACGCGGTAGCAAAGGCCTGAACTGCATACGCTGTCTGAGCCCCGCGCCCCCCCCCCCCCCCCCCCCCACCCCATCCTAGGGTAGTTTCCCCTTTCTTTTTTTTTTTTTTTTTGGTTTTTCAAGACAGGGTTTCTCTGTGTAACAACCCTGGCTGTCCTGGAACTTGCTTTGTAGACTAGGCTGGCCTCAAACTCAGAGATCCGCCTGCCTCTGCCTCCTCTCCCGGCTTTTGTATCAAACTTTAAATTGCTTATATGATCGATGAATTTCATTTAATGTGGGTAAGGATGTTTCAAGTAGCAGCCGTGTGTGGCAGCTCAAGCCCCTGAGCCTGGCACTCGAGGGTGAAGCAGGAAGTCACTTCTGTGAATCTGAGGTCAGCCTGGGCTGCGGAGACCCTATCTCAAAACCAAAAAACAAGAACTATGTCAGGTTCTCCTGACATGTTCTTGGTCACGTTATTTAATTCCTTTGTGCCCTGGTATAAGAGATAAATGCAGTAAATATTATAATTGAGCTGTCCGCTCTAACATGAGTGGTGATGATGCACACGCTCGTGGACCACACCTTCCTCACATCACGTGCCTCTCTTTTTTCCAGGCTGATTTGGGAACCAGTCACAGAACTGAACGGTTGCTCGTGAAGCCACTGCAGCAGAGTCAGCTCTCCACTCAACCTGGCAAAACACTTAAAATGTCTGTCTTTTCCTTGGGTGTATTTGACTGTCTGTACCAGTCCTGTGACACTCAGCAACTGTGTAGCTGACAAGGACACAGCCCTCTGACGCACACCCCGACAAGACATACTTTTGTCAGCAGCTCCAGGATCACACAGAGGACTGTGGGATGGCATAAGTCTTAGCCTTCTGATAACATTTTCCATGTGTTTCTCTTTGCTAAGATGTCCGAACTAACATAGCAAATACAGTCATATTGTTTTTAAGCTGATCTCGCTGCATTAACAACAGATTCTATAATTCTTCCTGACTTGTACATTATGCTCAGGAGGCTGCAATATTTTCTCCTTTTAAAAGAAATTAGAATTGTGTATAGGAGAACCTACCTAGCCATCTGGCAACTTCTCTTTTCTATAGAAATCCAGGCACTGGAGAGGCAAGCTCAGCTGAAACAGGGATCACGGCTCAGGTAAAGGGGGTAGGTGCCTTTTGCACTTCCTGTCTCACGAGGTGCACTATATGGTCAGACTTTAAAAAAAATCCTTCCATAACCATTGTTCAAAGTCAGGGCTCAAATGAAGGACTCAAAACAAAAATCTATAATTCATTCTGATCCAAAAGCAATTAATGTCAATCAATCAACACATTTAAAAGCTTTTGTTGTTGCGCTGGAGAAATGGCTTAGAGGTTAAGAGCACCGCCTGCTTTTCCCAAGGTCCTGAGTTCAATTCCCAGCAACCACATGGTGGCTCCCAGCCATCTATAATGAGATCTGGTGCCCTCTTCTGGCCTGCAGGTGTATGTGCAGGCAGAGCACTGCATACAATAACTTAAAAAAAAACAAAACTTTTGTTTTCTCTTTATATGCATTTACTACAAGTAAGATTTTATAATTCTCCCTCACTCAATGATGTGTCCACCTTTCCTATTACTCTTATTGGTAAGTCATTCATTCATTCATTCATTTACCTACCTATCTATATTTGGCAGTATTACAGCCTGAACCCAGGGAGCTATATCCCCAGACCATATTTTTATTTTGAAACAATATCTCAGTAATTCACCCAGGCTGGCCTTGAACTCATCCTGAATCCAGGCAGGCCTTGGATTTATGTTCTTCCTATGTAGCTGGTTTTCATTTCATATTACTTTGCAATGCTGGGGATGGACTGAACCCTCGGCGTCACACATGCTAAGCAAGTGCTCTACTGCTGACCCCGCCCCCACCCAGCCCTTTCCTACTGGCTGTAAAGCCTGATACAATGGAGTGTTACTTGTGCTGGTTTGTGGTGGAGTTGGAACATGCATTAAAAAGTACATGAAGAGCTGGGCGTGGTGGCGCACGCCTTTAATCCCAGCACTCAGGAGGCAGAGGCAGGCGGATCACTGTGAGTTCCAGGCCAGCCTGGTCTACAAAGTGAGTCCAGGACAGTCAAGGCCACACAGAGAAACCCTGTCTCAAACAAACAAACAAACAAGTACACAAAGAATTGTTATGAAGCAGCAACCATATTCAGCTCTCTATAGAAAACAGCCTCATCATCTATTTGAATCTTAAAAGTCAATAACTTTTCAACAATAAACACTGTATTTATTCATTGTCTGATTGAGACAAGCTTTCACTGTGTAACTCTAACTGCCTTGGAACTTGCTATGTGGGCCAGGCTGGCCTCACACTCAGAGATGCACCTGCCTCTGCCTCTTAAGTACCACCTTGCCTGGCCTACTTTTTAATTCTTAAAAGTAAAATGAAAACCTTTTGTAGGTCAGATCAAGACATTAAAGAACATTATCTAACAGTGTCCAAGTGCTTCTTGCTCCCGCGTCTCCGCTCACCTTGAAGCATGCATCTGTAAGCGGACTCTGATATGGCGTAGATGTGCGGTGGCATCTCATGGCGTTTCTTTCCTCTGTACATCTCAATGATATTCTCAGAGTAAATCGGAAGGTTCTTGTAAGGATTTATCACTACACAGAAGAGTCCAGAGTAAGTCTAGAATAAAAACAAATACAAAGTTAAGAAACAGAAAAGTCAAAACCAGACAAACAGGGCTGGAGAGATGGCTCAGAGGTTAAGAGCACCATCTGCTTTTCTGAAGGTCCCGAGTTCAATTCCCGGCAACCACATGGTGGCTTACAACCACCTGTAATGAGATCTGGTGCCTCTTGTGGTGGGCAGGCACACGTGTGGGCAGAATACTGTATAAATAATAAATAAATCTTAAAAAAAAAACCAGACAAACAAAACCTGTATTTATCACTCAGGACTAACCATAAGGCAGAAAACACTATGGCCATTTAAACAGGAGATCTTTATCCTTCAGACAGCTATCTCCCAAATTAAGTCATCTCACCAGGACAGTTTCTGACAAACTCCTAGTATTTTTAGCAGAGCATTTACTTAGGGTATTGTTCTTGAGTCAGTTCTGTAAATTACCCTCACCTGCATGTGCCACAGGTCATGTTTTCAACCAAGTTCAAAAACCATATTATTGGTCTTTCTTTTCACATTTACCCTCTCATGAATACACAAATTTAAGAAAGCTTGTTAATGTAGTTTAGACCTTATGTTACAGTTAATCTTTAAGAAAATGCCATTTGAGGGCTGGAGAGATGGCTCAGCCGTTAAAGGCTAGCTCACAACAATAAATATATGAGTTCGGTTCCCAGCACCCACGGCTGTCTCTCCAGCCACCTTTAAAAAAAAAAAAAAGAAAAAAAAGAAAATGCCATTTGCTAAGTTTGGGTATATATAATGCCAAGGAAGAATATTCCCAATTTATCTGAAAAGTGATTAAAATATTCCTTTAAAAATCATTTGTAGAGTTACTTAATGTTACGTGTATAAATGTCTTGCTTGGACATTTGCATATACATCATGTCTATGCCTGGCGCCCATGGAGGTCACAGGACGGCATCCGTTCCCTTAGAACTAGAGTTGAGATGGTTGTGAGCAATCAGGTGGGTGCTGTGAATTGAACCCCGGTCCTCTGGAAGAGCAACAAGTGCTTGAAACCACTGAGCCCCCAAATAACTCCTCTTTCTAAAACATCTGCATAAGGCAGGATTTCTTCACGTAACCTCACAACAAACAGAACACAGACGCAGACGTGAGAACCCAACTCTTTTGCTAAGATATGAAAGGAGACTTACAAAAATAAATAAATAAATAAATAAATAAATAAATAAATAAGATTTTACTCGGCAGCTCTTTTGGCTTTCAAAATATTTTTTGAAAAAAATAACTTTCTTAACTTTCTATGGGTTCATTACTTTTAAATGAGATAATAAACATTAGATTTTGTACTTCTAGTATGGCAAACATTGTCACAGTAACCCAAATTCTCCTCGATAACGTATGAACAACTAGATTAGGAGGCTCCAGGTCAACACGGTAGTCATCTTTCAAATGGCACTAGGGAGGGTCAGGAGGCTCCATGGTTAGCACTGGCTGCTCTTGCAGAGAACCTAGGTTCAATTCCAAGTGCCCACTCAGTGGGCTCACATCCACCTGAAACTCTAGTCTCGAAGGATCTGATGCCCTCTCTGACTTCCTCAGGCACCAGGCACACATGTCGTGTACATAAATACAAGAGGGCAGAATACTTATACACATAAGATAATAAAACATTTGGGAAAATAATATACATTTCAGAAAAGAAAAAGAAATGACATGCTGGACACCTAAGACTGAGATTTTAGTCTTTTCAGGGTGACTTCTGAGACTGCTCTGTAGAACTCACCACTGGAAAACCAAAGACAGGGAGTCCTGCTTCCAGATGTGCGCCAGATGCGCCAGGTGCGCCAGGCCTCCGGGGACTGTGGCATTTGGAAAGGACATCCCTTCCAGCTGCATATGAGGCAGACCTTTTACTTGGTGTTTGACCAAATAACCAGTGAGAAGATGCTACAAAGAGCCAGAGAGAGACCCTTTCCGTCCCGGGCACCCACACAACAGCTCACTACCGTTGTACCGAGAGGTGCCGGGGAGGCAACATCCTCCTCTGGCCTCCACAGCGCCAGGCATGCGCATGGTGCACATGCACACAACGTGCAGCCACAACACTCTTACACATAAGTAAAAACACATAAATCTTCTCAAGAAGAGGGGGTGAAGGGGGAGTGGCTGGAAGATGAGGCGAGCTGGCTGGAGCTGTGTGGCCAGCTCCCCAGGGACAGCTGAGGGGAGTTGTAATGAGCAGCCATGTTCGTAAGTGCTGAAACCTTGGCACTTGCTGCAGAAAGCCCTCTAGAGACCGCTCTAGTTTGAATGCTGCACTTACTAATGCTAAAACAAGAAGAAAGCTTGCCAAAACAACTCAAGTGACCAGACCATCTCCGGCGCTGCTCTTTATAGCTTTTCTTGAGGCACTACTGCAGGCTCGGAGGTGGGATGCAAGTGAGAGGGGGCCTGCCTGGAGCCTTGACCTCTTGCCATCTGACCTGATGCGATGGGAGCCTGCCCCTGTTTGCCTGGGGCTGGCTGCACCCATGGGTCGCCTCCGTCGCTACCCCAGACCCTTGGTCTCGTCCGTCTGCACGGACACAGGCAACTTTAGCTTGCCCCTGGTCTTCCCAGGCCACCAACCACCTCCTCCCACTTTCTCCCCAGCAGGTCCCTCATTTAACTAATGCAGTCTCAGATGACAAAAGACAATAAAAACACACTTTACAGCAGTGGAAGAGCCACTGCACTATGGGGTAGCTTTATAGTGACTGTAAACCTTGTATTCCAAAAAGCTGGGAGAAATTAGTTATGAGTATGACACATGTTTGCGACAGGTGTATTTGATCTAGGCACACAAAGCGAACATGTATGGAAACAGCACCGTGTTTTCAATGTGTCCATTACTAAACCGACTTAAATTTTAAAGTATTTTATTAAGGATCAAACAAAGAAAGGCAATCTCAATTGTTACTGGGTTTATGCTATACAGTAATATAAGTTATAGCCACACAGTAACGAATCCTTAAAGATAAAATATTATTTTTTCACTCAAGCTTGGTCATAGGCTGTCAAGACACTACAGCATCTGCACTTCATGTTTTTAAGAGGAAAATAATTATAGAATAGGAAACAACAACAACAAAAATGTCTTAGTCAAAGTATTACAAATTAAAATCAACGTTGTGTAGTATGGAGGGCACAGTAACAGATTGTAACAAGAACACATTTAATCAGAACCAAGCCCAACATGTCTTAGGCAGTTTTCTGAGGACAAGGATTACAAAGATGAGTAAGCCTCACAAATATGCATTAAGTCATCACAAAGAAAACATTAAATAATCATTAGCACTTCATGCTTGCCAAGGACGAATGTAACAAATGGCCAAGCAGAAATCTTCTTAAAGTACCAACTTCTGAGTACCTGAAAAATAAGCCCAAATATTGGTTTTTTTTTTTTTTTAAGTGGAACATTTATTGCATCCAACAGAGCACTGGTACCGACATGCCACCATTACACAGCTGCTGTTTCTACCACAGGTGCCAGTCAGGAGCCCTTGCTGATGCCTGTCTTAAAGAGCTGACATCCCCGATGCCAGTCATCTTTGCCAGAGCCATCATATTGGGGTTTTTTTTTTCCTTACATAAACTGATTGTTAATATTGTATAACTTCTGTCTCTGGCAGACCATGGGCCTGCAAGTTCAAATATATTTTAAGTATTTGGATGTGTACACAACACCTTCAAGAAGCACACATTCTAGGTGTGAAACAACAGGCGCACACGAAACAAACCAGTCAGACCATGAGGCGGCCAAACAGGGAAGAGGAAGGTAAACAGGTGTACCGAGGAGGGAGAGCTGTGGCCAGGACACCCAGCAGACAGCAGGCACCAAGTGCCACGGCATCCTGCCCAGAGCCATGGAACTGACGTAACAGCCCCAGATGGTCTTTGATGCTGTTCCTGCCTGGACGCTGTTAGGTCCAAAGGAGGGATGAAGAGTTCCTATAAAACAGTGGAAGGTTAAGACTCTTACAGGGACAGATGGAGAAGCCTGGCACAGCTGAGAACGGTTTGTACAATGGAATGTAAGAAAAGTCCACAGTCACACTGAACAATCTAGGCTGTCCTCGATAGGTGACAGTGACTTGAGGAAAGCACTTTACACTAGGTACCAGTCTGGCAGCCATCTGGAATAGTAGGGGGAGGAAAGCAGCGGACAGAGGGGCACGCCACGGAGACGCTGGACACAGGTGTTCCGGATAAACAGAGAAATCCACAGGGCAGGAGCACCGAAGGCCCCAGTCAGGGAGGGATGCAGTCTTTAAGCTTGAGTGGCTGCAACAGTTATTGAGACGAGGGAAAGATAACGTGCTTTATGAGGAAAAGACTGCACTCCTCTTTTCATGTTCTGAGACCACGAGGCAGCAGATGAGCCCAGAGGATGCTTAGGGAGCTGCTGGACATATTAAATTGTCAGAGCCACAGGAAAATCCTGGAGAACTAACTGAGAGGCCTGAGGGAAAAGTCTGTGTAATAACGTGATTGCATATCTTACCTAAGAGAGACATACAAAAATATTTGCACACACAAAGCGCCACAGTTGGGTCGGTTTGTTTGTATTACATTGCTTTATGCGTCCTGCCAGGCTCCTGTCTTGGCTGCTCCCCGCCTGGGACGCCATCCTCCCTTCCACTCCACTGCCGGAAATGTTGCTCACTCATCTTCTAAGAGTCGGGCCAGTGTTTAAGAAAGCCGGGCTTTGTATACACATTGTTTCAGGGGATCAAAGGACTAGAGAGCTAGGAAGTGGAAGCAGGTGCAGACGCTCGGCCAGGAAGCAGAGACACAGCAGTCTCCCCTCGGGAACAGCAGATCGACCTCCATCCCACCTGGAGCTCTCAGCGGAAATCAGTCCAAAGCAAAGCAGCTCGGGGTGGGGAACGGGAGAGCATGTGGGATGGGGGACAACTGACCTATACCATCTACAAGCACTGTACCTAGGTGACAGCCACATGTATACCGGAAAACAAAGTTGTCCCACAAACAAGAATATACTACATGCTGGCAAAAAGACCGTCAGAGGATTTGGAGGAAGAAGTTACGTGTGGAAAGCCCACAAACAAGCCACGAGCAAACCTCAGCGTTAGACTTACATCTACAACAGAATGTGGTGTCACAGTCTTCACACTGCTGCAGAAACAAAAGAAAAGAACCAATGGCCAAAGACTGAGAACTTAAATCACAGAGGGGGTGAGGCACCGCCCAGTACTCAGGAGGCTGAGGCAGGAGGAGTTTGGGGCCAGTCTGACTATGAGGTGAGTTTTTGGCTAGTCTGAGCTCCACAGGGAGAAGTACACGATGTTAATCTCAATTGTCAGTTTGACTGGATTTGGGTCCTGTGGGAGACACACCTGTGAGCAAGTCTGTGACGGTGCTTCCTGAGAGATTCAATTGGGTGAGAAGGCCCACCCTGGATGTGGGCAGCAGCACCTCACCAGCCGAGTCTTGAGCTAAGGACCAGCATTCGTCTGTTTCCTGAACGCAAACACAATGCTGCACTGGGCCTGCCACCTTACCTCACCGGCTTACACCTTCAAACTATGAGCCAGCTACGTCCCTCCGCCTAAAAGTCGCTTCTTGTCAGGTACTCTGGCACAGTGACAAGTAGTTACTAGTCTACCCTGTCTCAAAACCAAAGGCAGAATGAAAACCAGGAGATCAGAAGCCACATTTACGCTGAGGCACTCTTCCTATAGAAAAATAGACCATAAGGAAAATAATACATGAAAAGCATGTTACACAAATAAAACTAATAAAAACAACACCCAGAAGACAAGTGAATGTGGATGACAAAGAAAGATAACTAAGTTATTAACCAGTATTGCTGTGCGTGTGTGTGTGTGTGTGTGTGTGCGTGTGCGTGCGCATGCCTGTGTGTGTGTGCGCGCGCGCGCGTGCATGCGTGTGTGCGTGTGTGTATTATATCCAAGGTATACAAAACAACAAGGTGTGGCTGAGATCACATCTGGCTCTCCTCAGTCTATTATTTGTTTGTTTGTTTGATTATACATTTGGAGGATAAAAAATTTTTAAAAAGTAACAAGAACCAAACTGGAGCCAGTCATGGTGGCGCACACCTTTGATCCCAGCACTCAGGGGGAAGAGGCAGTGGCTCTCTATGAGGTGGAAGTCAGTTTGTTCTACACAGTAAGTTCAGGGACAGCCAGGGCTACACAGAGAGAGCTGTCTCAAAACAAACAAACAAACAAACAAACAAACAAACCTGAAAAAAAAAATGACTTGAGATGGCTTGAATAGCTCTTCATGTGACACACACACACACACACACACACA
>OU015755.1:97449044-97473471 GCA_907169655.1 Acomys percivali | reverse complement strand
CACACACACACACACACACACACACACACACACACACACACACACACTGGACTCAGCAGCCTGAGCTCCCAGAACCACCATGGCAAGAAAGGAAATATCCTAGAGAAACACTTGAGTCCTTCCCGGCAGCAATCCCAAGCAATGGACCCCAAAGAACTGAAAAGTTCCCCAGGTACCCCACTGTCCTAGTTATGGTTACTATTGTGATAAAACAGCACAATCAAAAGCAGGTTCGAGAGGAGAAGGTTTTCTCTGCACACACTTCCACATCACAGTCCATCACTGGAGGAAGTCAGGACAGGAACTCACACAGCGCAGGAACCTGGAGGCAGGAGCTGATGCAGAGGCCATGGAGGGTGCTGCTGACTGGCTTGCTGTCTGCTTTCTTATGGTACCCAGGACCACCAGCCCAGGCTTGGCCCCACCCACAATGGGCTGGGCCCTCACCCATCAATCACGAATTAAGAAAATGCTCTACAGGCTTGCCTACAGCCTGATTTTATAGAGGCATTTTTCTCAGTTGAGGTTCCTGCCTTTTAGGTAACTCTTGCTTGTGTCCGGTTGACATAAAACTAGCCAGCACAGGCATTAAAGTTTTCTGGGGTTTTGTTTAAAAAACAACAACAACAAAAAAACAACCAAACATTGGGCAGGGAGGGTGTGCTACCACACACATGTGGCAGTCAGAGGACAACATTCAAGTGGCGCTCTCCTTCTACTGTGTGGGTCCCAGGAAGCAAACTCAGAACATCAGGACCGGTAGCAAACACCTCAGCCCGCTGAGCCATCTTGCTGTCTCCTTAGAGTCAATTTTTGTTGACTAGTATTATTATCTTGAGTGATAAAGTGTCCAATTAATTAAAAGCCAAAGTAGAGAGTTCTGGTCGAGATCTGGAAGTTATTCAAATAAAATCCAAAAGAAAATTCTAAAACTGAATAAAATGGTAACAAAAACAAAGAACTCAATGGGTGTGTTTAGCGGAGCTCAGACACAACTGGAGAATTAGATCCTTGACATTTAATCAGCAGCAATCACCAGGCTGAGGTGCTCATAGACAACGCTAAGTATGGAAGATGGTGAAGCCACTGGCACGTGGAGAGGTGAGCCACAGAGGTACGAAGGACAGGGTGGGCAGAACCAGAGTCCCAAGAGATAAACAGCCAAGAATTTCCCCAAACCTACAAAAGGTATCACGCCACAAATCCAAAAGCACCACAAATGCTAAACGGAATATACTAAAAGTTTACTAAGCACAGTCAAACTGCTCAAGTCCAAAGAGAAAGAGAAACTCTTTGAGGTGCCCTGGTTTGGGGAGCAACAGCTGGGGGCACAACTCAGCAGCAAGCAACAGTGCCTGCTGCTCCTGCAGAGGCTCTGAGTTTGGCTTCCGTCACCCATATGGTGGCACGGCCACTCTTAACTCTGGTTCCAGGGGACCAAACATGCGCTTCTGATCTAGGGAACCAGGCACACGTAGCATACATACATGCATACAGGTAAAACACTCAAAAAATTTTAACTATAAGCGAAACTCTATATTTTAGTTATTTAACTAATTGTGTGTGTGTGTTGTGTGTGTATGTATGTGTGTGTTGTGTGTGTGCTGTGTGTATGCGCCTGCTTATCTGTTCACCACAGGCATATGAGTGCCCAGAGGCCAGAAGAGAGTATCAGAGCCTCTGGAAAGCTCCATAGGGCTGTGAGTCACGTGATGCGGGTGTGGGGAAACAGAACTGGGTCCTCTGCAAGAGCAGCTAGTGCTCTTTATCACTGGACCATCTCTAGACCTGAGGCTAAATTCTGAGAAAGATGGAAGAGGAAACATGGCAGCCTTGGTGTCTGTGCTGCCGGCCAGCTCTGTACCTTCTGTTGAGTTTCTCTGTATCTTGGCTGTCCTAGAGCTTAACAGGCTGGCCTCACACTCACAGAGAGAGTGACGTCTGCTTCTGCCTCCAGAGTCCTGAGAGTAAAGGCCTGCGCCACCACACTCTGGCTCTAGCTCTGTAAAACCCTAAAACAGAGCCAGGTGTGAAATCTCAGCCCTCCAGAGGCCGGGGCCGGAAGACTGCTGCAAGTTGGGTCCATCCTGGGCTACAGGACAAGAACCTGTCCCAAACAAACAGGAAACAGACACTTTAGGACAGAAGAAAGACATTTCTCCCCCCCACCCCCCGCGTGCGTGTGTGCGTGTGTGTAAGTTAGCGGTGACACCAGATGTCTTAGTCTTTTTGTTTGTTTCTTGAGACAGAGCCTCACTGGGTAGAACTCACTATGTGGGTCAAGCTAGCTTCATAATCATGGGATGCTTGAGGGTTTTTGTTTTTTAATTTTTAAATTTTGTGTATATGTGTGACAGGGTGGGTGCCCTCTGATGCCAGAGGTATGGTGTCAGATCTACTTGGTGCAGGAATTATAGGCAGTTGTGAGATGCCCAGTGTGGGTGCTGAGAATTGAACTCAGGTCCTCTGCAAGAGTAGTAAGCGCTCTTTGCTGCTGAGCCCTGTCTCCAGCCACTCCACCTTGTGTGCACGAGTGCTGGGTCCCTCTGCTACAATCACATGTGTGCACGAGTGCTGGGTCCCTCTGCCATGATCACATGTGTGCACGAGTGCTGGGTCCCTCTGCTACAATCACATGTGTGCACGAGTGCTGGGCAGCCACACTTAGGCCTTGTACTTACAGGACAATCACTTTACCTACTAAGCTTTGCTTTGCTTTTCTCCTTCTTTAAATAAAAGACTTGCTTCATTTTCACATATGTAACTCTGTGATGTATGTGCATGGATGCTGCCCACAGAGGCCAGCATAGGGCATCAGATCCCTTGGAGTTGGAGGCATTTGTGAACTGGGATCCAAACTCCAGCCCTCACAAGGGAGCGACAAGCACTCTAACTGCTGAGCCATCTTTAAACACACACGCACAATTCATTTCTCAGCCCTTTTTGGCAAAGAGCGTGTGTCACATCATTCATTACTGGGCCAAGAATACAAATAAAAATACATAACCACTAAAAGGAAAGCTAAAGTGAAAAGCAAAAATGTATAGTAAGAACTGGCTGGAGATGGGTCAAAACCACTTCAAGGTTCCGTCAAAGGACTGGAGTTCAGTTCCCAACACCCACCGGGCAGCTCGCGACTCTGGAGCTCTACTTCAGGCATCCAGTGCCTTCTTCTGGCCTCAATAGGCTCCACTGGGTACATAGCCACACACGCTGGCAAAACATACTTATAAAAAGAACCCCACCCCCTGCCGCCGCCCCCTGCCCCCCCGCTCCCCCGCCCCCCGAGATGTGGGAGCTGGGGTCCTCTGGGTTAAGGTAAAGGGGAATATAAAGAAAGGGAGAAGAGAAAATGGTGGTGCTGGGGAAAGAGCTCAGCTGGTAAAATGTTTGCCATGAAAGCAAGAGTCATGGAAAAGCCAAAAAGCACGCTTGTAATTCTAGCAATTCTAGCACTGGAGACGTGCAAGACGGAACCCTGAGCTTGCTGGCCAAGCAGTCCAGCTTAGTTAGTGAGTCCCAGGTCCCAGGGCAGGAATCTGTCTCTAACAGGAAGCTGAAGGGCCAGCAAGATGGCTCTGCATGTAAAGATGATTGCCAACGAGGCGCAGTTTGATCCCTAGATCCCATACGGGAGAGGAGACCAAATCTTGCCAACCTGTCTTCAAACTTCCACATGTGCAATGGGACACACACGTACACACACGTACACACATGTACACACACACAATAGATAATAGGGAGACAGATGACAGAGAGATAGCAAGTAAGTGTAACATAAAATTTATAAACACATGGTAGATAGTTCCTGAGGAGAGCAATACTCTGGCCTCCAGAGGAATGTACATACACACTCACACACACAATAGAAAACAAGTTAGAGGGCAGATGAAATCATGTTATTAGTCATTATAGTGCACGTATTTAAACCACATACTCACTTAAAACTGTCAGACTGTCAGACTGTCTAATGCAGCCTGCCCAGATAACTGATTTCTCATTCTCCTTGTAAAAATCTGTTGATCAATTCCTACCTCATTACTGAGTAAATTATAAATTCTCACCCTAACATAAATAAATGAGAGAGAGAAAGAAAGGTGATCAGACTAAAAAACCTGGGGTATCGCAACTGGCATCACTCCCTTGAGACACAGATGCAGGAGGAATTCAACACTGCCCTGGGCTACATAGTAAGACCCATTCCAAAAGAATGAGACAGACTATTGTTAGATTTGGGACAAAAATAATAACTATATAGGTGGGTGGTGATAGTGCACACCTTTAGTCCCAGAATTCAGGAAGCAGAGGCAGGCAGATCTTTTGAGCTCTGGGCCAGCCTAGTCTACAAAGAAACTCTGCCTCAAAAGTAAAGGATAAAGGGCTGGAGAGTTGGCTCAGTGATTAAGAGCACTGTCTGCGTCTGCTCTTCCAAAGGACCAGAGTTCAATTCCCAGCACCCACATAGCAGCTCACAACTGTCTGTAACTCCAAGAGCTGACACCCTCACACCAATGCACATAAATTAAAATTAAATTAAAAAAAAAAGTAAAGGATAAAGAAAAAATACCTGCCTCCAACTACAGCTAGTTAATAGGATGCATGTCTTCAGTATAAGGACAAATCGATGCTGAGATTGGAAGACAATCCATCGTGCAAATACGAGGAAGGGGAGACAGCTCAGCAGGTCAGGGCACTTCCTGCTCAAGCACAAGCGCCTGGATTTAAATCCCCTGAGCACAAGAAATAAGGCGCATTTTGCAGGATATCTGATTATTGTATGTAGAAAACCTGATTGTTAGCAAAATATGAAAGCGTAAATGGACACAGATGCAGTTAGGTGCCTCCTGAAGAGACTCAGCTTGGGTGTGCCTCTGAAAGCCTCCTTAAATACCATGCTAAAGAACAGTCCCTTTGGGCTGGAGAGATGGCTGAGTGGTTAAGGGCACCGACTACTCTTCCAGAGGTCCTGAGTTCAATCCCCAGCAACCACATGGTGGCTCACAACCATCTGTGATCTGATGCCCTCTTCTGGTCTGTAGGCATACTTGTAGGCAGAACACTGCATATGTAATAAATAAATCAAGCAGTAAGTCTCAGAGGCTGAAAATATTTTTAAAAAAAAACAACTTGCCTATTTTAAGGCAAGTTGCTTGGGAGACATCTTGTGGTCTTTGCTCTGTGACCTAAGGCAAAGTCAGGTGGGTGGTTTTGAGCTACTATACATGGTCAGATGGTTCGACCCCTACTGACTGGGCTTGGAGCCCCCCACCATGACAGTGACATGGTTCAGCCTGCCAAGGGTGTGGAGGAGGAGCTAGAGACCTCTTACAGAGCCGCCGGACCTTTGCGGGCTTGGAAGAGCCTCATGGACCGAGCTCCAGGTAAGAGCCATGGGGATTCCTCTCTGGGTTTGCAGTGACAACAGAAGCTGCTGGCAGGACACAGGTATCTAGGAAGGAGAGCTAAGGAGCCCTCATGGGCTTAGAGCAGCTCAAGAGAAAGAGAGACTAGCTCAGTAAAAAGAGATTTCTAAAGAGCGAGCAGTTTAGTTGTAGAATTAGGCTTGTATACACATATCTTATATGTAGTTAAGAAAATAAAGTTACATCACTGAGCTAGCAGATTTTTACAGGTGTGTGTGTGCTGGCTGTACCATAACCCAGCACTGCTCGGACGGAGACACCTCCATAAGCACGCACACACACATGCTAGCTGTCTGTCAGCCTAGCTCCACGCTCAGTAAGAGACCCTGTGTGACCGAGAAGGGCACCTGTGTCTTTCATCTTCCACTGGCCTCCACAAGCTTTTGTGTGTGTGTTGAGAATCGTTTAAAAAAATGGAAAAAGTTATTAATACCAAGAATGAAGGACCAGGAATAGCTCGGCGGTGGAATGCCTGTGTAGGCGTAAGGCTAGTGTGCAATTCAACCTGCCCCTCCCCCACATCGGGGCGCAATCCTTGTGGCTCTGAGACTCTCCTGTCTTCATGAGGTGTAAGCACTGCTCCCCCAATGTTCCCTGATAGGCCAATAAAGCAGCTTACAGCCACTTGCTGAGCAGGGGAGAAAACAGGGCTGGACTTCCGAGACACCAGAGAGGAGCTGGGATTTACTCTGGAGGAAGCAAACTATCTCAGAAGGCTAAAAATAGAGTAGTAACTGCTCAGCTAACGTGCTGTGAAGCTTCTTAATATAATTGAGTCTCAATTATTTGTGTGATATCGGGGTTAAGAGAGAAACTAAGAAACAAACACAATTCTATAAAACTAACTTTAACACACCCGCACAGTGCGCGTGAGGCCCCTGCGCTCCCTCATCTGTCCCCGGGTTGAAGAAGCGAAATCACTGGAAATTAAACTCTACAAGAGAGAATTACCAAGCATCCACAGCAATAAATTTGAAGTATCCATGAACTAGACAGACTTCTAGAGAAACACAATTATCAATGGAAACAAAGTAGGTCTGAAAAGCTCCAGACCTATCACAGAAAAACCTTCCATCATCGTTTTCAATTGAGCCTGAGTCCCATTCAGACTCTTGTGGAGAACAGCCCCAGTTCCTCTCGTAAGACCAACATTGTTTCTGGAGTGGTGCTGAGGACGGCCCGAGCCTCCTAGCATGAGCTACGCCAGCACCCATGGAGCCACATTCCTGATACAAAGCTATCTTAACACGAAATATGACAAGAATATTTATTCCAGAAGAGAAGAGTGAGCTCTTCCCACTCATGAAGATATGCGCAGAGCCTAACTATTAGCTAGGAAAGGGAGAACGAAAGCTGAGGGAGGATATAGGATCCTTGGTCCTGGTAAGATTATTTAATATTCCAAAATACACAACAAATAGCAAAAAAAAAAAAAGTTTATACTATTATCTCATTGATGATAAAAAATACTTGCTAAGTTAAAACTCAATCAAAATTTTAAAAAATTATCTATTCAGGATAGAAACTAAGAATAGAAAGAAAGCTCCCTTAAGTTGACAAAAGAGTATTTTGCTATTTTTTATTTGTTTTTAGTTTTTCTGGACAGGGTTTCGCTGGCTGTCCTGGACTCACTTTGTAGACCAGGCTGGCCTCAAACTTAGAGATCTGCCTGCCTCTGCCTCCCGAGAGCTGGGATTAAAGGCCACCTCTGCCTAGCTTAAAAGAATATTTTTGTTTTGAGACAGGGTCTCACTGAGTACCTGTCTGACCCAAAACTAGCATGTCTGCCTCTGAGTCAGTTCTGGGAATAAAGGTGTGCCCACCATGCCCAGCTGAAAATGTCATTCTTAATTCTGAAATACTGAAAACTTCCCCTGAGATTCGAAATGATACAAGAATGTCTATTAGTTTTATTCAAAAATATCACACTGGGGATGGGGTACTAGTAGTATAATAAAGCAGACAGAAATGTGTAAGAATTGGGAAGGAAAACAAAACTTTCATTTGCAGATAATGAATCTTCGGGGAACTATTATCCTAAACAGTGAGTAAGCTCAGCAAGGCCCCTGGACACAAAGGCAGTGTGTAACAACTAGTCACAGAACAGGCTATTCCTGCATCACGGCACTAATCACACACATAGTGTGTCCACACTATATGGACCAAGGTGGTAAAATTTTAAACGCTACTTGTCTTGGTTGGGTTTTTGTCAATTTGGCATAAGCTACGGTTACGGGGAAGAAGAATCTCAGCTGAGACAGTCCCTCTGTTAGGCCACCTCGGGCAAGTCTGTAGGGCATTTTCTTGATGGATAATTAGTATGGGAGGGCTCAGCCACCCCCGGGCAGAGGGCCTGGGTTGTATAAGAAAGCAGGCTGGAGAGACGGCTCAGAGGTTCAGAGCACTGGCTACTCTTCCAGAGGTCCTGAGTTCAGTTTCCAGCAAACCACGTGGTGCCTCACAACCATCTACAATGTGATCTGGCGCCCTCTTCTGGCCTGCAGGTGCACATGCAGGCAGAGCACTGTATAAATAATAAGTAAATTTTAGAAAAGAAAAAAGAAAGTAAGCAGGAGCAGGTCTGAGGAGCAAGCCCGTACACAGTGTTCTTTTATGGCCTGTGCGTTCCGGCCCTGACTTCCCTTCAGAATGGGCCGTCACCAGCCAAATAAACCCTCTTTCCCCAAGGTGCTTTGGTCATGGTGTTTTAATCACAATAGAAAGCCAAACTATCTAAAGAGTAACTAGGAAAAATATTCAAATAATCAAAAGATAAATTTAGCAAAACATGGGCACAGAGGCTGGAGAGATAGCTCAGATTTTAAGAGCACTGGTTGCTTTTCCAAACACCTGGAGCCAATCCCAAGCACCACATCACAACCATCTGTAACTCCAGCTACCAGGGGATCTGATGCCCTCTTCCGGCCTCTCTGGGTACCAGGCAAGCATGCTTGCTGTGCACAGATAAAACATAAAATAAGATTTAAAAATAATAAAAGATGCTTTTTAGCCGGGCATGGTGACACATGCCTTTAATCCCAGCACTCTGGAGGCAGAGGCAGGCAGGATTGCTGTGAGTTTGAGGCCAGCCTGGTCCACAAAGCGAGTCCAGGACGAGCCAGGGAAAAAGATGTTTTTTAAAAATATGGATATAGCTTTCGTAAAAAAATTATAAATACAAAAATAAACAATTAAATACATGAGTTTATCAGGAATTAAGGTTAATTTTGTAAATATCTAATTTCCCCCAAAACTGGTTTGTAAAAATTCCAATTTCAAAAAATCCAAAAGGCTGGGCATGGTGACACACGCCTTTAACCCCAGCACTTGGGAGGCAGGGGCAGGTAGATCTTTGTGAGTTTGAGGCCAGCCTGGTCTACAGAGAGTTTCAGGACAGCCAAGGCTACACGGAGAAACCCTGTCTCAAAACCAAAAGAAAAAAAGAAAAAGGAAAAGACATAGGGTTTTATGCAGTATGCTTGTAACAAATGACAAGTGATACCAAAATTATACTGAAATGTGAAGGACCTACTATCTATAAACAATCTGCTACTAACAAAGCTGAGGGCTGCTGGGTGTGGTGGTGCACACTTTTATCCAGGCACACCGGCCAGATTATCACAAAGACATCTAAATTTTAACCACCAGATGTGGTGGCGCATGCCTGGAATCCCAGTGCCAAGGAGGTTGAGGCAGGAGGATCCTGACACAGACAAGTTTCTGTATTTAATCCAGTGTGATTGATTACACGGTGCTGCACATGAGGGAATTCAGACTCAGAGAGACTCGGTTGGGAAAGAGGAAACGGTCTCAAAAAACAAGAACAGTTACAAAACCCTCAAATTACACGACTGACAACAAAATACCATCGGGTTCTTTTTTTCCTTTTAAGTAACAGCCTCACTTTATTTTCAACAAAATGCCGGCCAACTACCCCTACATACGCAACCAGAACGTACCTCTCAGTCTTTCTCCTATATAAAAATGCAGCCTATGAAAAAAGCAACAAGTTCAGCTTCTAAGTCCGACCCCCATACATGCTGCCCAGGAGGGCAGCCCCACATGTCCTGCACAGCAGAAGCGCTTCTTCACACAGGATTTTTAAAAGATGTATGCTCGGGGGTTGAGACTTAATAAAATCAATGATTTTTCCTGCTTTATCAAAGACATTCTCAAGTAAAGCTAGATTCACTTTTTCAACTATCCACAAAGCTCAGTGGGGGCGGGGGACACTGTGAACACAGCCTGAGTCACTACCCAGGAGAAGCTGTCATGAGCTTAGTCAGCACTGCCTTTGGACCATCGGTACAAATGTCAGCGGTGAAAGGGCAAAATGACATAATGACAGTGAAAATAGTTTTGACCTCTCGGTTCTCCTGTAAAGGGCTTAAGGGAACCTCACTGACCACACTATGAAAACTACTGCGCTACATCAACTCGGAACACTGTGGCTCCATCTTTGAAATGTAATGCCAAGAAGGAGGAAAACCACAGACTGCGCGAGGTGGCTCATTTACATGAAGACACAAAACCAGGCAAAACTAAACTTGTGTTTGCAGGTGCACACTGCAAGTTCATAAAACACACTGCGAGATCTCAACACATTTCTCTTGTCACTGACACACGGAGACAAATATGAGACTTGAGAAGTTTTGTGTGCGCAGGCGCACACCTATGGCATCAGAGGACAAGCTCCAGCCTTGCTCCTCAGCCACTAGCTACATGGGGCGGGGGAGGTTTGAAATTGGGTCTTTCACTGGCCTGGAGCCCAGAAAGTAGGCTAGGCTGGCTGATCAGCAAGCCCCAGGGATCTGTGTTTGCCACCATGCCTGGCTTTTTTATGTGGGTTCCTGGGGCTGAACTCGGGTCCTCATAGCAAGCACTTTCCTAACTGAACCGTCTCCCTGGCTTCAGACTGCAGAGGAAGCAGTACAGTTAAATGCTGGATCTAGCGGCCATGCATAGACTGTATGTCCAACAGTAACTGAATATACAATCTTTACAAAAGTACAGAACACTCCCCAAACAGAGTATATTTACAGAAAAGAATTTTCAATAAAAGTAAAGTGGTGCACGCCTTTCACCGCAGCCCTCGGGAGGCAGAGGCAGGCAGATCTCTGTGAGTTGGAGGACAGCCTGGGCTACACAGAGAGTTCCAGAACTGCCAGAGCTACATGAGACCCTGCCTCAAAAACAAACAACAACAAAACCCAACAAGGACTGCTATTATATGATCATTATCTTTGTTTTGTGATTACTTTTTTAAAAAAAATCAATAGTAAAAAGGTAACTAAGAGCAACACTTGAAATTGAGCATGGCGGCGTGTCCTTGTCCCTGCAATCCCAGAACTTGGGAGGTGGAGCAGGACGAGAAGGAGGTCAAGACTAGCTTTTGTTACACAATGAGTTTGAGGCTAACCTGGTCGCCAACAACAACCTGCTTTCAAAAGCCAAAAGGCAGGGCAGAGAGGACAGCTCAGTCAGTAAAGCACTTGCCATGGAAGCCTGAGTTTGGACCCCTAACCCACTCATACAACAGGCAGGCAAGGCAGGATGTACAGCCAACCCCAGCACCAGAGACAGGCAAGGCAGGATGTACAGCCAATCCCAGCACCAGAGACAGGTAATCCCTGGAGTTCATTGAGTAGCCAGTCCTGCCAAACTGATGCGCCCCAGGTTCAGTGAGCGATCCTGTCTTTAAAAATCAGACAAATGGGGCTGGAAAGCTGGCTCTGTGGTTAAGAGCGCTTATTGCTCTTGCAGAGAATCGGGGTTCATTTCCCAGCTCCCAAACAGCTGCCTGTAACTTCACCTCTCCTCTGGCCTCCACAGACAAGCATATTCCTGTATACATACATGCAAGCAAAACTCTCATACATACAAAATAAAAATAGATAACTCTTTTAAAAAGTAATTGGGAAAGATACCTGAAGCTGACCTCCAGCCTTCACAGGCACTCACATACATGCACGCACGCACACGAACATGTACATATATAACACACACATGCATGCACACACACGAACATGTACATATATAACACACACATATGCATGTATGCACACAAATGTGTAAATATATAATACACGCACATGCACGCACACACACGAACATGTACATATAACACATGCACATGCATGCACACACACGAACATGTACACATAACACATGCATGCACGCACACACACGAACATGTACATATATAACACACACATGCTTGTACACGAACATGTACATATATAACACACATGCATACACACACACAAACATGTACATATAACACACACGCACGCATGCACACAAACATGTACATATAACACACACATGCATGCGTGCACACGAACATGTACAGATAACACACAATGCGTGCATGCACACAAACATGTACATATAACACACACACACACATATAAATAATAACAGGAAGAACAAAACAACAACAACCAAAACCGCAGCCTGTAATGCAAACACTCAGAAGGCGAGGCAGGAGAGTTGCTCTAAGTTTGAGACTAGCCTGATCTGTAGAACAAGCTCTGGGCCAGCAAAGACCTTGCCTGAAAACTACCAGAAACAGGCAGGCAAACAAAACAAACGGAGAAAAGAAAAGAACAACAGAACCCCCTGCAAATGTTAAAACCACGCCTTTAATGGCCCCAAGGCTGAAGAAGCCATAGAAATTATAAAGGTCTTAAAACTGAATAACCAAACACTACGTGTCAAATCTGTGAGGCGAGCTGGAGCAGTGTTGGAGAGGTCCTTGCAGGTTTAAGTGGAGGGAAGATGAAACTAGTGATCTCAGAAGCCCAAAGGGAAGAACGCACTAAACCTACCCGCAGCCAGGCTGCCTGGAGGAGGCTGCTTTATCTTACCCACACACTATGGCCAAAGCACAGGCTATCTGTCTCTATCACTGCACCTCAACTGACAGTTTCAACTACCCAGGAAACTCCAAACAAGCAGGGAGCAAGCATAGCGGCGGCAGCACCTCCCAGCCCCAGTGTCAGCAGCTCCCGCCAGACCTGCAGCGGGCGGGACCCTTTCACCATCCTCCCTAACTCCTGCTGTCAAACTCGATGCTTTGAGAGAAAACTCAAATTTGTGTTTGTCCTTCTGCACAGACCTAGAAACCATGCTTTGAAAGGCAATTCAAATTTTCACTTAGGTGGTCCCTGAGTTAGGTTGGGAAAAAATATATATACATAAAACAGCTGTATAAACTTTTAATTATCGTGAGGAATGTTTACAAATCTGTGTCACGTGCACGCCTGTGTGCATGTGTAGAGCCCAGAGGTATCAGGGATCTCCCTCCATCATTGTTTTATTTTATTTTATTTAGATTTATTTATTTTATTTATATATGAATATTTTGTCTGCATGTATGCACAATTTCATTTTTTTGAGGCAAGGTCTCTCACTGACTGGCTAGACTGGCAGCCCAGTGAGCCACCTCCATGTCCTCCTCCTGGCTTTGCCTTGGAGTATTGAGCTTTCAAGCATGCATGATCATACCGGCTTTTTATGTGAGTGCTGAGGACAATCAGGGACTTTATCCTCAGCTGCCTTTTCTTCTCCTTCTTCCTTGTACCAAGGCACTATCTCTCCCCTTCCATCTCTCTTCTGGCTCCTCCTTGAAGCTATCTACGGTGTCCACTGATGGAATTAAGGTAAAGCCTTCTGCAGAAACAGCCTGGCTCGACACTGATGTCCTTTATTATGGTGTGTGTGTGTGTGTGTGTGTGTGTGTGTGTGTGTTAGGTCAGCCTCAGGGCAGCAGTGTTTGCTTGGCATCTCCGGTTGCCCTCCCTCCCCCACATGGCATGGTATATCCCACTCCTCCCTCCATCCCTGCCCCCTCAAGGAAAGCCTCCACATTCCTGGCATTCCTGAGGATGCCCAGACCCCCTCACCTGGAGCCACCAGCTCCCCAAGTCCAGCAGGGGGCAGACACATCATCTTCCATCACCTGCGGTCCTTAAAACCCCAGCCCACCACAATCCAGTGTGACTTCCTCTGGCCTCCTCCCCTGAGGCTGCAGGAGCCTCAGTTCCCAAATAAACCTGCCCTTTTTATACTTTTAATCTGCTTGGGCTGGCTTATTTCGTCAGAGGAGACAAACCATCAAGTAGTACTTTTTTTTTTTTGAGACAGGATCTCCCCCTGGGGCTTACAGCTTACCAACTAGAGTTGGATGGTGGCGAGAAAGCCCTGGAGATCCTTGGCTCTGTCTTGCCAGCACCGGGATTATGAGCTTGTGCCACTATCCTGAGCTTTTCCATGGGTTTTTGTTTTGTTTTGTTTGAGACAGGGTTTCTGTGTGTAGCCCTGGCTGTCCTGGACATGCTTTGTAAACCAGGTTGGCCTCGAACTCACAGAGATCCTCTTGCCTGTGCCTCTCGAGTGCTGGGACTATACTGCTGCATGGCTTCTTTCATCAGACTTGTGTGCTCAGGCTCATGTGAGCAGAACATGTACACTACGTGAGATGCTATCTTCTCCTCACCCTTCCAGTCCTGCATAAGTCACTGCACCACGCTTCCGTCCAAAACTGATGTGCTCTCAAATCTCCAAAGTCCACATTTCCATCTGACTCAGCATCCTAAGACTCCACCATCCCATGAGCTCTGTCCTTCAGTGGTATTAAAACCTCAGCCCTTGATCACTGCAGTTTGGATGATAACGGCCCCATCCGTTCATATATTTGAATGCTCAGTCACCAAGGAGTGGAACAGTGTGGGAAGGAGGATTAGGAGGCGTGGCTTTGTTGGAGGTTTCAAAAGCCTATGCCAGTCCCAGTGCCTCTCTCTCTGATTTCTGCCTGTGAGATGGGATGTAAAACTCGCAGCTTCTGCTCCAGCACCACGCCTGCTGCTTGCCTCCCGCCACCGTCATGGACTAACCCTCTAAAACTGCAAGCAGGCTCCCAACTAACCGCTTCCTTTATAAGATGTGCCTTGGTTACGGCGTCTCCTCACAGCAGCAGAACAGTAACTGAGACACGCATAGAGCCTTCCTGCCTAGACCTTCGCTCCTCCTCAGCCTTGACCCTAAAGATGACCACCAAGCTGGAGGCCTACTGTGCTAGTAATACGGACACAGGTTACCTGGTCCTCACTGTCCTAAAGCTAAGCCACACAGCCAGGAACAGGACACTGCTCCTTTGTGTCTCTTTTCCTTGGCTCCTCCTCTTTTCCAGGCTAGACTGCTCCCCTAACCTGCTTTCCCAGCCCTGCAGGCTGCCTCTTCCTCCCTTTTTCTGTATTTTTCCTCACAGGGGGAAAGGAAGGGAGGGGGAGGGGCTCGGAAACTGCTGGTCTTTCAGCCTCTCCTCTGCTGGTTCCCTTATCAGCCAGACTCCAGGCCAAATGCTACCTTGTCAAAGAGCCCTACGCTGACCCCCTGGGGCAGCCACTCTCTCTCTCTCTCTCAGCATAGTTTACGAGCCTGCTTCCTTTTCTTATAGGACACCTCACAAAGACAGGGCACTGAGCCACACACGCCCGGACGGCAGTGTGTGCTTGGTGAAATTAAACTTGCTGGTTCTGACGGACTGAGTTTTGAATTACGCATGAACCTCCAGTAGCAGCTTCTTTGCATAAAATCAACCACATATTCCCAATTTCAGTGTCATTACTGTCAACTTTTCTGTCTCTTCCCTCTAAATCTGTCCTAGTCTCATCAATTCCACCCTCTTCAGTCACTGCCCGTATTTCCTCAAACCTATTTTGTCTTTCTAGACTTGTTTTGTTGTTGCTTTTATTATTATTATTATTTTATTTTATATGTATGGGTGTTTTGCCTGTGTGCATGACTGTGCACCACTTATATGTCTGATGCCCAAGGAAGTCATAAGTGGACATCAGATCCCCTGAACTGGAGTTACAGATGGTTGTGAGCCACCGTGTGGGTGCTGGGAACCAAACATGCATCTTCTGGAAGAGCAGCTAGTGCTCTTCAGCCTTGAGTCATCTCTCCAGCCCTTGGTACTTTCTGAAACAGGGTCTTACTCTTTAGCCAAGGCTGGCTTCTAACTCATAGAAATCCTCCTGCCTCCACCATCACTGCCTCCCCTGATGCTGGGATCCCAGGCATGAACTCTGACCTCTAGCCCATTCTAGATTCTTTGCAGTACCTAGCATCCTTCCTCTGCCTTACCTTAACTGTTTTCAGTAGCTTCTGAACACAGACATGGTCAGCGACTGCAGCATAGATGCCGACCAAAAGACGGCCACAGCCTCAGTCTCATCCCCAACTGTTTCCTCTGAAAAGCCTGGACATTCTTCCTTGCGCGTCCCTTCATGCAAGGGAAGCTGCTCTTGCTCTCCACCGAAACCCCGGCCCTGCGCCCCTTGCTTTTCTACTCTGCATTGGCTGGTTCCCCTGTAAACGAACTCTCTCTCCGCTGTCATTAAAGTCCCTGGCCTTTTTGCCACACGCTCGCTCCCTGGCATGTTGCCCTCCCGGGCACCACTTTAAAAGTCTACAGACGCCATTTCATCCTATCCTACCACAGACAGAATCATTTACACTTTGCATTGTTAAAACGTGAAAGAAAGCAGGAACTAGCTAAGCAAAGATCGTCCCATTTTTAACAGAATAGCAGCGTCAACAGGGTGTTGGGAACCTCAGTTCTCAAGTGGTCACAGCACTATGTATGATGGAGACCGCACCACTTCCCAGGCACCACCCCACGGCGACGGGGAGGAAACACTCACGTAGATAAGTCCGGAATAGTAACGGTCCTTCAGATTGTGCAACACAGAGGCTTCGTTGAGGCACGTCAGCTCCGCCATGTCCTCCACCTTGGAGAACTTGGGTGGGTTCATCTTCTGGATGTCGTCTTTACTGACCATCGCTTTCTTGCCGTTCTCGGCCAGCTCCACCGTGACGTCATCGTCCCGTTCTTCTTTGATGCTAGCTGCCTCAAAACCATGGCGCTCTGACGGGACCCACACCAGCTTCTTAGCTGTCCAATCAGCTTGAGTGGCAGGGTTGTAGATGACAGCCCTGTCCACAAAGAGATACCTCTCCGGATCCTCCAGTCCAGTCCTCTGGGCCATTGTAAACAGAGGGATCCAAAAGGAGTCGCCTCTGCAAGAGAAGGGCAAAGTTAGATGCTTATGAAATGTAAAATAATTTACAAGCCTGACTTTCTAAGAAACTAAATAAAACCCTCGGTACACATAAAACAAACAGCTAAAGAGCGAGCAAGTATCCCTCCCCATAGCCACACCACCCCCTTTTCCAAGGTAAACTCAGGGGTGACCACAATCGTGCCTCTGGCTGTCTGGTGACCGTTCAAGGTCTGCCTCAGATACCAAACGCAGGGGCACACAACCAAGTTCCCAGGTGCCCTTTCCCTCTCCATCTGCTCATCCACCCTCGCCACAAATTAAGCCGGGAGCTATGAAAAGAAACGTGAAAGAAAAAATAACAATACAACAAAGATACATAACAAAAGGCCCATGGAGTCGTACTGGCAATAAATAGTGTGACCACAGGCCATGGCTACAAAACACATGATGGTGGGCCAAGAGTAAGGGGCCGGGTCTGGGGTGTAGCGCTAGGACGGAGTATTTGCCTGGCATGCAGGAGGCCCTCGGTTCCACGCTCAGTACAGAAGCCGAGAAGAGACACACACACACACAAGCATGGTGAGACTATATGAATGGATTAGACTGAACTATGCCTTCCAGTTCACCCTCAGACAAGTCGCAAGTCAATCCCCCTGTAGTTTCACTAGGGCCCTTTAATCAGCTGCGCAGGGGCCACAGAAGACAACTGCAACTCGGCTTCCACTAAGCCTTTCAAGTATGTCGTGACGGTTATTCAGGGATCCATGTGTATTTCACAACTGCTCCCACTCCTGCATCTCCACCTACCCCTACCCTCACCTCTCACCAGAGTATCCAAATGGTGTGTAATAGTTTCCAGATTACAACATTCCATTAAAACAGCTCTTTAAGCAGGAAGAAAAGCAAGTCAAAACAGATTCAGGAAGTCCCTGAAACTAAGCAGGCTCACGAGGCCTCTCCCTGCCAGAGTAAGCAATGGAAGCCTAGAGAGCGTTCCCCTCTGGTTCAGCACAGCCAAGCTGTACAGAAGACCCTCACACAGCTGAGGAGCAAAGACTCTGGAGACCAGCCGAGCTGCCTGGAAGAGACTTAGATCAACTGAGGCACCTGGAAAGGACACTCTCCAACCCGCTGAGCTGTGTGTAGTGGGCTCCAGGTTCCCAACTTTCTGAACTGTCACTCACGCTGGGGTGGGCCTTGGTGATGCAGCTGTCTTTGAGTCATTTCTGCTCCTATAACCTCCCCCCCCCCCCTCAGATTCCTGTAAGTAACCCCAATAAAACTCATTGGTTCACCAAGACGAACTTTGGCGGTATCCATTTTTTTTTTTTTTTTTTTGTCCTGAGCTCCCTGGGTGTTCCATCACCCCAGGAAAAGTTTTGTAACACAAGACTGTGTCTTCCATTAACAGTATGTGGCCCCAAAGCAAACCTAATATTCCAGAAATTATCTAACTGGTAGAAAAGGAGCAAATTCTATTATTCGCCATATTGAGGAAAGGCCCGTTCCGTGACTGTTACAACAGCCACTCGGTGCTCACTGACTATTGGCACACAGGGAGAGAAGCGAAGTCCCCATGCTTGTCACGGAGACGGCACCTCTCCCACACTTGAGCAATCAGCCTTTTGGATCAAAGGACACCATGCACCTTTCAGATGTGACTTGTGCATCTTTCTAGAATCGAACACCATATCAACATTTCTTGCTATCATTCCAATGTCCAAGTTATTCCAAATTCCATAGGAACAGTTTCCAAGACTTCATCCAAAACAGCCCAAGACACCGAATAGCTACTTTCACTCTCTCGGATCCCATCAACTTCTCCCCTTTCCCTGGCTTGCCAGAAATATTGGGGACTCTCTGTAGGTGGCAGGGTCAACAGAAGACATCCTTTGTATGTTGCATGGAAAAATCATAAAGTCATCCCATGTTGTAAATAGGTCAGTAACCTTGGGTCTATAAATAAACCTCAAGCTCCATGTCCACCCCACCCCCGAAGTGGCATAAACCATGAAGCACACTTAGTGTGTGGGCTTGTGCGTCACTCTAAGAGCCGATCCACAGCTTTCTTCAGAGTCTCAAAGGACTATCTACACCCCGAAGGGCTAACTGCTGGCAGTGGGAACAGACTTTAGCTGGCTCCTTAACCTCTGATAAAGGTTTATTTCAATCTAATAGCTGTGATCCTTCAGAGATTGTCATGTAAACCCTGACACTCCGGAGCGGCGGGCGTCAAACTGTAGCACGCATTAGCGGCCGGGGAAGGCTTACTATGTACGGCTGCTGGACCATGTCCCCAGAACTGCTTGTTCAGTAAGTCTGGGGCGAGGCTCGAAAGTCTGCGTTTCCTCCCCCGCCCTTTAAAATAAGAGAAATTTATTTTATGCGTGTGAGGATTTTGCCTGCACATATGTATGTGATGTATGTGAACCACATGCAAGCTTAGTGGCCATGGAGGGCAGAAGAGGATGTCGGATCCCATGGGAAGCAGAGTTGTGGTTGTGAGCCACAGTACAGGTGCTGGGAACTGAACCCAGGTCTCCTGCAAGAACAAGTCTTCTTAACTGCTGAGCCATCTCTGGAAGTCCAGCCCAAGACTGTATTTCTGTCAAATTCTCGCCTGGTGCTAACGCTATTGGTCCTGGACCACTTTTGACAATCACAATTCCACAGTTCTCTCTGGCTGCCAATACTCCTAGCAGGCATTTGAGAACAGAACAGTGAAAGTGAAAGCCAAAGTCCCAAACTCATCCACAGCCAATGTAAAGAATATGCTGATGCTTTAAGGAATATAGACTTGAATTTTAAAAGAAACAAAATGACCTCCCTTCTTTAAAAAAAAAAGTGATTCATGTTATTAATAAATCTACAAATAGAGATGCTATCATTTATCTTAAACCTACATTTGCTTCCTAGGCAAATACAAGAGAGAAAGGGCAATACAGAAAGCATTTGTGGGCACACATACAATCAAAAGTATGTCGGCGGGTTATTAGCAAGTCTTTCGATTTTAATTGCACAGTGGTAAAAAGACGTCTGGGGATTTTCTCAGATGAATTTGAGGGAAATAATAGCCTATACACCCCACGTTTTGGAAGTACAGAATCTATTAAAAGTGGGAAAAAACTCAGTTATAACAAGATGAGTTTATCCTGCTCTTATCTGGTTAAAATGCACATTCGGCATCTGGGAAAGTATCCTTGTGTCCATAGGTGTGCACACAGCCATTTTCCGTGGGTGTGGACGCATGCTTAAATTTGGAAGGCAGATATAAACTGGAGTAATTTAGCAAGTTTAGGGAAAGTAAGTTGTATATTTTTGGTTGTTGTTGTTACTTTATCAAATGGGGAACAAATTTGTTGGTACATGTTGAAGACGCTAAAATGCTAATTTAATGTGGAAAAAAAAAACCTAGCCAATTACAAAGTTGTAATCACCACATGCTCCTAGTTTTGTGAGAGAAAGATAACATACACACACCTTTTGGGTTTTTTGAGTCCCAGGCAGCTGCCTCAGAAGCCAGTATATAGGTGAGGCTGATTCTGAACTCCTAACGTTTTTGCTCCCACTTCCCAAATTCTAGGATTACAGATGTGTGCCACCACGGCCAGCTTCATCTATTTTTTAAATGGAGTCAATTCTTTGGGTCTTCAATTGGGCAGTAGCTTGTGAGCTATTTTTATTTTTAACACATCCACATTCTTTGCACTAAACCCTGTGGGATGGTTACCTGTTCTGTGCTGCATTGGCCATTTAACCCAGTCCCTGGTACATAACAGAGAATCCAGATCTTCCTTACATAAGTGGTCCCCATCTTTATAATTCACTTCAACTGCTCACAGCCAAGAGCCTTCCCTCCTGACCCAAATGCTACCCTTTTACACTTTCTTTTCAGGTCAGTCTAGCAATTTAATCCTTCCTTCTCCTAACCCTCCTTGCTGCCCTTCTGGCAGTCTCCTCGACCTACCTAGCAGCGCACCACAAGGCTTACTCAGCAGGGAGGAGGTGCTCCTGTGTGCCTGCTTAATTCATAGTTCTTGAGGCCAGGAAAGATGTTTTACCGAGTTTAGCTTTTCCCTCCTGCTTGCCAAGTATATTGTATTTTTTCACTCCACTGCACATTTGGTATTAGATCTGATTTTAAAATGGTATTTAAACATGTACCACTTGCAAGTATTTTGCCTTGCTGAAAGGCTAATACCACAATTTTTAAAACAAATAATCCTGTTATACCTCCCTAATTACATCCAGGCACTACTCTAAGTAGTTACACGTATCAAGGTCTTACTCCTCACAAGAGGGGACAGGATGGCTTCCATTAATAACTCCATTTTACAAATGAAGAATCTGAAGAATTCTGAGACTAGACAAGGCACTGGCCCAAGGTCACACAGCAGAGGTCACACAGCAGAGGTCACACAGCAGAAGTCACACAGCAGAGGTCACAAGCAGCAGAGGGAGGCTTAAGCCCAGAGATGCGGCTACAATGACGAGAGTGAAGTGGAGAGGAAAGAAAACTTGAAAGACGTGCAGCATACGTAGTACTTGTTACCAAATTTAAAAAGCCCGTCTACCAATAAACGGCTAAAGATTATAGGTTTAGTCAATGAGCACATTAGTACAAACTGGCAAAGACTTTACACTTTGAAGGAAAATGTCCACATTTAAGAAAGGGGGAGGTGGGTGTAAAAAGAAACCTCTGTAGTAGACAGACATGCAGAGAATTTATCTGCACCTAGTACCACCTGAATGAAATCATTTATCAGCATATATATGAATTTGCCTCCTAGAGTCGAAGTTCACACCCCTGGCATTGGTTGTAGACCGCCACCCTAAGACCGCCACCCAGGTCATTTTTTTTTACTTAATGAACTGCCACCTAGCAAAAATTCTCCGCTGCCTCCCAACGCCCAAAGTAGGCATTGGGAGAGGAAAACAACTCAATTTTATGATCAACCGGAACGCAGAAAAGCAAACAAAATAATGGCTATTAATCCACCCTAGAGGATGCTTCTGGACCGGACGGCCTACTCGAGAACTGCCCCAACCTATGTGGTGCTGCCTACCGCGGAGGGCACTGGTATTACAGAACTGCAAAGATCTCTTAAATTATCAAAATCCTAATTAACCAAACAATCACAGACGCAAAAGCTAAGACTGCTAGGAAGCCCTGCACTACCTCCCAATTAATAAAATATTACCCAAACTTGCATCTCAAGCCAAGGATCTTAATTCCTCATAGGTGATAACAATGTACATTAAACGCTGAGGCACAGAGTCTTTCACCCTACAGCGTGCCCTTCAAATCTTCCTCCATCTCGCTCTCTATTCGGTCTCTTCACTGTAATGATTTCCCTGCAGAGCCCAAATACACAGCCAAGCACTCACAGGTCACATCCTTTTGCTGCAGAAGCTTGTGGTATATCACACAATTGCACCATACGCTTTCTGCCGATAAGGATGGGAAGAGCGGAATTTAAGATGCAGAAGTAAAGAGATACATAAAATGGCCACTTTTCCAGAACCGGAGACAGACAGGGCACACTTAAAACATCAATGCACGGAGCTACAGGAATCCTTAATAGAGGCAATTGATAAAGGAGATGAAACAATGAATAGATTATAAAGTTTTCCAGAGTCAGATACGATCAGGAATAATTAGACCTCACCCGAAGCAACCTTAGTTTCAATGTTTAAAAAAAAACAAAAACAAAAATAAAATCTCAGCATAGCCAAAGTATTATATTTAGTATTATTTTATTCAGCAAAAACCAGCAGTCTTTGTTTCATCCGCAGTCTGGATCTACCCCGCCTGCTTTTCCCTACCCCCCCCCCACCCACCCCCCCCCCCTCCCTCCCCCCCCGTGATCTTGAAGAGAGCTGCAGAGGCCCCAAGAAACAAGAGATAACGGTCGTAGGCAGAGACCCGGTTACCCCAAACCTCACCAGCTCGGGTCAGACCCGCCGCCGAGCGGCCACCTCCTCCCTAAGGCCCCAGTTCCCAGGCAGGCCTGACTGGGGGCCTCTCGGGTCCCTGGGCCGCATCCGCCCACCAAAGGCCCACAAAGCCCCGCCAATGCTTTAACTTCCCTCCGACCCAATTCCACTTCGATTTTATGGGATCAGGGTGTGACCCCCCCACCCCCACCCCCACCAGCAGAAAGCCGAGGAGAGATTCTGCGGCGAGCTATTACCAGATCACTTACACAATAAAGCGATCCAGAGGCGAGGGCTGACCCTCCCCCCCGGGCCGCTCCGCTACAACGCGCCCGGGCCACATTTCCCGCCTCGTTCCCCTCAACGGCCCGGGCCTCGCCCGGCGTCTACCTCCCGGTCCTCCAAGGTCCCCAGCGCGCGTGGCAAGCCTTCTAGATCTAGCCCTCCTTCCCGTCGCACGCTCCCCGGACCGTGCAGAGAGCTTCAGCCTACTGGTCCCTAAACCTCACAGATCCAGGGTCCACCTTCTGAGTCCTAGGGGAACCCTTCAGCCGCGCCCAGGGAAGTCTAAATTGGCCTAACCCACCGCGCAACCCACCCAGGGGCCCTTCCTTCCCGCGCCCCCAGCACCAAGATCACACCCAGGACTCAGTCCTCTCCTAAGGAGACGACAGAGACACGCCAGGCGCCTCCGGCCTCCTGCTAGGACACTCGTCTCCCAAACCCACGCTTCCAGGGATCCAATGCAACCAGGAGTTGGTCCCCGCGTCCCCACCCCCCAGATCTCCATCCTCATCCTCTCCAAGGGTCGTCCTCGCGCACACTCTCCTGGCTCTGGTCGCGGCAGGGGTCTTGCTCTCAAGGACCCCACGCTCCACCCCTCCCGGGGCGGGGGTCGTTTCTCCATCTCCATACACTGGGGTCCGGTCCCCTCCACAAGCTCCACAGCCCCACAGCCCCTGCCTTTTCCCAGCTCCCGCTCGGGATCCGTCTCTGTGCTCAAGAGTGTCGTCCCCCCACCCTCCGCCCCAGCCCGGGTCCCTTCCCTCCTGGTCGCCCTACCAGTCCCAGCTCCCGGCCACGCCGCGCTCGGACCCAAGCAACCGCACCTCTCTCACCTTCAGCCGAAGATGGTGGCGCCCGCGCACGTCCCCAGCAGCGACCACAGATCCAGAGTCTCAGTTCCGAACCCGCCGCTGCCTCCGCCGGGCTCCTTTAGCACTGCCGCTCGGGCCTGCCCCACCCACCCCCACCCTCATTGGGCCAGCTCCACGCCCATCACCGCCGCCCCCAGACCCACTGGTCCGTTTGCGCGCCCATCTCCCAGGAAAGACGTTAGCAACCCGAACGAAGCTACCTTCCCAAGTCCTGCTCCCTCCACCCACCTGGAATGATGCTCATTGGCTCCCGCTCCCGACCAAGGCCCACAGGATCCCAATCTTATAGGCTGGCCCTCACGCCTGTCAGAGACTGCGGGGGGGTGCGGTCGGGGCAGTGGCGGCCGATTGGCTGGCTCGCGGGGGAGATGGACAGCTGAAACCGACTGGGGAGCCGGGCGATCCCGCGAGGCAGAGGACGCCGACCCATTTGGGGCGTGCGCGCTGCGCTAGTCTGGCCTGGGGGGGGGGGGGGGGAACGGCGGGCCCGGGATCCCACTGGTCACGTCTCTGTGCCGCCGCGGCGACCTACTCGAGCCTCCTGCAGCCCGTTGGTTTGCCGCAGCCACTGAGTCCCGCAGCGGGACCGGCTCTAACGGTGGAGCTGCCTGCAGGGGCGGGCTCGGAGCGCGGTCCAGAGGCCTGACGTCACCCTGGAGCTTCATGGCTTCATGGGGTGGAAGCCTCTGCTGTGCAGCTAGCTCACCTGCAGTGGGGGGGAGGGGTGCCGCTCGGCCAGGGCGCGAGTCAGCTTGGAACCTTGTGGCTACTGGGGTACCCCCTTCACTGATGCTTTTTTTTTTTTTTTTTTTTTTTTTTTTTTTTTTTTTTTTTTTTT